>OZ010582.1:91229659-91277159 GCA_963932145.1 Acanthosepion lycidas | reverse complement strand
CTGTAGTTGCATCTCTACGCCCATTTGAAGTTCCAGTTTGAATTTGTTGGCTTCTTTCATTACGGAGTAGAGACGCTTACTACTTTCATGTTCCTTGACGCATACCATCATCCAGTCTTCTGTAGTTTCCAAGTATTTTTGGAGGCCAATTGTTGTAGTTTTGTAGGACAGTTCTAGTTGAACTAATCCTCTGCCTCCTTCGGATCTGGGCACATACAGACGATCAACATCAGCTTTGGGATGATGCATGCGATAGCAAGTGAGAAGCTTTCTCGTTTTGGCGTCCATTCGCTTAATTTCAGCTATGGTCCAGTTAAGGACATTAAAGCTGTAATGCACCACTGGGACAGCCAATGTGTTTATAGCTGATATTCTATTTTTTGAGTTTAGTTCAGTATTTAGTATCAGACGTACACGCCTGTAGTACTCTTTTCTTATTTTTTCTTTCATTTGGGGGTGTTGTATGCCATCTCCTTCGCTAATTCCTAGGTACTTATAAGCTTCTTCATGCTCCAATTCCCTAATCTTTGTGACAAAATCTAAATCTATTGAGGGTGTTTCTGTAATTCTACCTTTCTTGAATTATTATTATTATTATTATTTGCTTTGATTTCTGCTGTATATTCATTTCTTTGCCGGAGCCACCGACAGGCCTATGGTCAGAAATGGTAACCTGAAATTTTCTACTAACAGATAACCTAAGATCATACATATTTTACATAGCCCTTTTAAGTTGTGAATTGTACATGTGAGAACAATTTTTTGTATTTTGTCTACCAGGAATCCATTTCGGGCTATCAAGAATCAATTCATTGTGTCTACTGGTTCCTTTTCCAATCAATCAGAGGGCTCCAAATACAACTGGAATTATTGATGTCATTAGATACTACATTTGTAAGATTTACACATGATCATCCTTGTAATGTCATAATGTTTGAAGATCAAAGGCACATTTCAATAAGAAACCATATTCTGGGCTTGTGGTCGTTGATCCCCCGTGTCTGGACGATTGGCTTTGATTCTTGCACCTGTCTGTATTTAATGTCACATTAAATTTTTACAGGTCCTATGTCTGTAACCGGGTTTGGGTGATATTCATACCAGTTTCTAGCAGTTTCCTCCGCGAAATGTTGCATATTTTCCAGTGCTGATATTGGCCTACTCTATCATGCCGAGTTTTATATTTGGTGGGTGCTAACACGTTGCAGCTTGATGGTCAAATTTTATTGGATATTTATCACAGAATGTCCGTTTGGAGTCAACACAATTTTTCAATATCTCTGCTTGGTAATGTCTTGTTAGCAAATATTTCCTTTTCCATAGATTGCAGAATGAACAGTATTATGAGTGTCGACTGAATGGAACCAGCACACAGAAGAAAACAAAAGAATAATCTCTCATTATATCAGTCAGTGAGTTATATGCCATGCGTGATACACGCGTAGGCGATCATGTATCTTTTAATGCATAACTGACGAGGCAAATTTTTTTTCACGCAGAACGTTGCCATTTATTTCTGCGTCTGACCAGTTGTCATCCAGGGATATCTGCCCATAGTTGGAAGAGGAGAAGAGTTTTCATACCTTAACTTTCATAGTAAGTAGGATGTAATGGATTCGACTGGAATTCGAAAATTGGAACTCAGCTTTCCGATTCCACAATCGGCGCCGCTATACATTTCTCCGCCGTTGCTCCACCTCATTATATATATATATATATATAAAATAAATAAAATATATATAAAATTTTTAATCAGATTATCCCCAAGAAATACCTTAAACCCAGTAAGCCGCAAGAGGTTACTGTGGTGTAAGCGTTAGCAATCTCGTTTCGCTCGATAAATTACAACAGAATAGTGAGATCCTCACTGGGGATCACTTTGGGCCTTCGGCGACATCTAATGCATCGTTACACATTATGGTGATTTTCGAATCCCCATGAGTAACAACGTGGTGAATATGTTAGAAAACATGTCTATTCTTGATTACCCTTATATTGTTCTTGATAGTGTAGATAACGATTGGCATTTCATTTAAACTGTTGAAGATGACAAGAAAGCATGGAGACGGAAGAGAGTTGAACGAGAAAGAAATGAGGAAAGAAACCGTTGGCAAAAGATTTGCAGTAATATTTAACAAACTCAAATCCAATTTATTTAGAATTCGTTCCCAGGCTAGGACTGCGTTTAAATTCATAAAATCTGGGAACCATAGCGAAAGCTTATCCGAAAAATTAACCTGAAAATAATTATAGAAAAAGCACAAGAAAACAATTTACGGCGGTAGGAATGTGACTAAAGCCGAAACGCCAGGTTAGGAAAAATAATCTTGCTAATTCTTTGGATTTTGTCAAGAATCTTTAAATATACGTTAAAAGCACGGGACAATATGTGGCAGCAATATTCTATTGTGAGACTGGAACTAGCTACACAATAGACTCTTCCAGGTCTATATTAAGTATGCGACACAACACTCTAGACCGAGAGACAGACCGAGAGACAGACTCTCGGCGACTGTCGAACACTCTGCATTAGCAGAGGGGAACCCGGACGAGGCTTTGCCGAAGGGCAAGGTTTCGTCCGGGGAGGTTGACAGGGCCTGAACCCGTCTAGGCGGGTTCAGAAAGGCCATATTTTTGGCCGAGCCTACGGGCTCGGGGATACCCACATTAAAACGGCCTTGTGCCACATTCGATCCTCGTGGGTGGATTGATAAATACAGAGAGAGATCGAGAGACAGACTCTTGGCCACTGTCGAACTCTATGCATTAGCAGAGAGGAACCCGGACGAGGCTTTGCCGAAGGGCAAGGTTTCGTCCGGGGAGGTAGACAGGCCTTGAACCCGTCTAGGCCGGTTCAAAAAGGCTATATTTTTGGCCGAACCTAAGGGCTCGGAGATACCCACATTAAACCGGCCTTGTGCCACATTTTATCCTCGTGGGTGGATAGATAAATATAGAGAGAGACCGAGAGACAGACTCTCGGCGACTGTCGAACTCTCTGCATGAGCAGAGGGGAACCCGGACGAGGCTTTGCCGAAGGGCAAGGTTTCATCCGGGGAGGTTGACACGGCCTGAACCCGCCTAGACGGATTCAGAAAGGCCATATTTTTTGGCCAAGCCTACGACCTCGGGGATACCCACATTAAAACGGCCTTGTGCCACATTCGATCCTCGTGGGTGGATTGATAAATACCGAGAGAGACAGAGAGATAGAGAGACAGTGAGAGCCGCGTACGACTACCAGTATTGGACACTAACATATAGTAAGCTCCGCTTACACTATCTCCGTAACCTGTTGTTAATATATCTTTCTTACATCTAATCTGTGTTCCGTGTTTTCCTTCTGTGGTTCCGACTTTGGCTCCACACCATATTCTAAGATTGGACGAATGTTTCTTGAAGCATTTGTACATTACTTTTTGAATTTTGCAACAGAAAAATCTTGTTACTCTTGTAACCGAGTAATAGCAAACTTAATATATAAGACAGCATTCAACTGAGAATCTAAGTAGATTTTAGACATTTTGTCATCTGGATGTTTCTAAATTTTCTTCAGAATTGCAATTCTTCTAATCTTTTCCAAGGCTGTTTGGAACTGTCATTATGGTACAGCTACCAGCTTCATGTTGCGTAATTTGTTTTAATCATCTGACATGATCCAGAGATTAATTCGGCTGTTTGCTTTATTAGATATCAAGTGTATGGTCTGATGTTACAGCGATATCCATAGGCACATAATTATCTCTCATTGGATAACGCTGTTTAATATGATTTCTGGGTTACTGACAAAAATGTTGTTTAATTAGAAAAAAACCCCAAAAAAGACATGGATTTCATATTAGAAGGTAGTGAGTTCAAACATATTGCAAAATTGCAATAAAATATTCGAACATATCGACGTGGTGCAATTGCTAGCAAACGTTTTTCGCTAGAACAATTACAACGGAATAGGGAGTTCGATCCTTACTGAGTGCTCTAAACTTTCTATGTTGTGATTGGATCAAAAAGTTCACTGATTGAACATATACTTAGTTCAATATATTTATTGTTTATACGCTATTTTTATAGATACAAATATTTAAGTAAATTCTCTGTTTATAATAAACAGTATTAACAACATTTCGAGACCTGAATATCCGAGAAATTTCATAGAAAATATATGTCCTCCGAAAGGAATCGAACCCATATCCTGCATGGAACCGTCATTTGGCCCGTGGTGCTATGAAATTTAATTACAGAGAAAGTACCTGATTAGCGACTACGAACTACTGTTGTTAAACTACAAATTTTCCATGATCTCTCGCGAACGTTTATATTAGGTTGGTGCAAAAATAATGTCGTTTTCTCACATAGTAACACATGTGAGAAAACGACATTATTTTTGCACCAACCTAATACCTGCTCGAGGTAAACCAATGACCTCATATATAATAAAATGGAATAAGTCCGACATTCTTTTTTAATATATTTTCTGTTTATCCATTATTTTTTTTTTAGATACTAATATTTAAGTAAATGCTCTGTTTATATCAGTATCAATTACATTTACCGGCTTGAATGTCACAGAATGATATACCTATGCACAGAATGTTCATCTGATATTTTTTCTGTATAAGGTTCTATTTATATGTTTAACACTTCCATACCGATCGTAACTTACGGCATTAATTATGAATATTAAACAAAAAGGTATTAAATACACGTTTATAAAAAGCCTGTATGAATTACAGTGATTTTATAAGCAACGCTTAGAAGTGGTACAAGGCCGAATGTATGGGGCTAGGATGAATTATAGGTTTATAAAACATATCTGCTAAAATTACGTTTAATCTTCTGATCACGATGTCTGAGCGGTTAGCATTGATTGTTTTTTCAGTGTCTATTGTAAAGTCTCATGGAATTGTTACAGGTCCGTTATCTGCAACAGAGTCTGGGTGGTGTTCGTAGCAATTTATTGCTGTTTCCTCTCTGTAAAAGTTGCATATTTTCCAATACAGATATTAGCCCAATCTGTTATAATATGTTTATTCAGTCGGTGCGAGAACCGTACAACCCGATACAAGATTGTCTATTGCTTCTAGGTATTTGATATGTCCCGGAAAGGGATATATTTGTTCGAAGTAGCAAACTGGTTGTAGACTACTGGAACCAAGTACGACAATCTAGCAGGTAACCGTAAATGACTGGTCCTCATCGTAGTGCTAGGCAATAGGCGAGACAATAGGGGTAGCCAATAGGCGTTCTGTACCTCCACATCAGTCTGTATTTATGGCTGACACCAGCCAATCGTATTACTGTGAGGGGAAACCCAGGTGTATGCATATTCATTACATCAATATTTAACGTATAATTTGAATTTCGTGCTAACAAAATTTTTCAGTACATGTGATTTGGAATTTCTAGTTATCAAGTATTGGTCCTATGCACTACGTAACTAATGATGAGTAGGGGGTTTGTATATATCATCTTGTTTAGTACAGGCAGAGTATTGACCATGAAGAAGCTTATCTTATTGTTTTTGTATTTATTATATTGCATTTGATTTTTTCAAAAAAGTTATGGTGTCCGTCCACATTTTCACATACTTTAAATCCCCTTATAAATATATTGCCTTTGTTTATTAATTAATAAAATTTCTTATTTCGTTCATGTGCTTTGACGCAGATCCTCATCCAGTCTTCTGTAGTTTTCAGGTATCTTTGAAGAGAGATTATTTTAGTTTTGTACGACAGTTCTATTTGAACTCATCCTCTGCATCCTTCGGTTCTGGGTACATACAGACGATCAACACTAGCCTCAGGATCATGAAACGTTGGCAAGCCAGAAGCACATATAGACACCCTTTCGCTTAATGTCAGCTATGGTTAAATTAAAGATTTTGAAACTGTATTGCACACAGGGGCAACAAAATAATTTATGGCTGATATTCTGTTTTGTGAATTCAACTCGGTATTGAACACCAGGCGCACACGCATTTATTCTTATTTATTACTTTCTCCTTCATTTGGATATGTTGTATCCAATCTTTTTCACTGACACCTAAATCTTTATAGGCTACTTCTTGTTCCAGTTCATTAATCTTTGTGACAAAATATAGATATATTGAGTTAATTCCTGTAATTCTCACCGACATGACATACATTTGCACATATATCTAATCCGAATGTTATCACTGAAACTTTTTTTACAGTTTTGAGGATATCCTTCAACTCATTGTCGTCTTTGGGAAAGAGTTTGATATTATCCATGTAGAATAGGTCATTAAACATTTACTTTTTTTTACTCAGAATCCACAGTTTGTGCCGTTTAGTTTATGCAAATGGGGAATTAAGGGTAGACAGAAAGATTATTATTATTATTATTATTATTATTATTATTATTATTATTAATGCTGTTGTTGTTTTATTTCCTTTGTTTTCTGGTGTGTAATCATTTCTTTCGCCGAAACCATTTGAAGGGAGGTAACTAAGTATGTCTTGGAAAGTTTTTTTATGAAATGATTAGTAAGAGAAAACCAACATTGTTTATAAATTAAAATGTCTTCTGGGAGATTGTATCTCCCATAGTAAAAATAATATTTATGTTGGACACGCTACGACACCGTTGTCTCAGCGGCTAAATTGTCATTTGAATAATAAGTCTAATATTTCTAAACTTTTACAACACCATACATGTCCACATACACAATTCAGAAAAATCCGTGTTTATAATATCTCTACACTTTTTCATGAAAAGAATAAACATAAATTCTTGGCGCTATCTATATTAAAAAATCGAAACCGTAACAAAATTAATTATGAATACTCTACATATATTTCAAAATGTGTATAATATATAATTTGAAATGTCATGGTTTGTACTAATATTTCCTCTTTTTACTACTGATTTCGTAAAAAAAAAACTCTCTAAACCATACTTAGTTACCTCCCTTTAAACAATTTCAGCGGTCACATACCGAAGAAGCGTTTCTCACTCTATTTTTAAAAAAATTAAATTTCATATAACATAACGTTTTGTCTCTGACATTAATGAATACTACAATATGTATTTTTAATACGCAACATCTTAATGATGACATGGATATGACGAAGGTACTTGAAAAATAAATTATATACATATATATATATATATATATATATATATATATATATATATATATATATATATATATATATATATATCAGACCAGTGGATGGATATTTTAAGAAAATGCTCAATACACAATTCTAATAATTGAATGTGTCACCGTTATCACGACCCGGGTTTCAAGCATCAGGCGTTTTTTGGTAAATATTTACCAAGAAAACAGCTGATGAGACGGTAAGGTCGAAACCCGGGTCATCTTTATATGAAAATATTTTCTTTGAACTTATCAACTTTAACAAAATATTGCAATAACAATCATAAATATAAAAGCTGATAGTTATTTTGAGAATTGGTTAGAAATGCAAAGATTTGAAAGTTTTCCATTTCATTGAAACAGACGTTAAACACTTTCATTCTTTTTTTCTTTTATTCATGTTCTCACTGACATAGTAGTAGCTTTTTCCCCTCTTTCCAAGCCTAAAATCTATGAGGTATTGTATTAAACACTTTTATATTCTCTTCTTTTTTTATTTATTTATTTCTAGATAAATCCCTGCCTTACGAGCATTTCTGTAAGTAATAATTTTAAAATTATTCAGTGTTATTTTATTTATGGTGTTATTTTATTTATGGTAACCGGAGTTTGGCAATTGACTTACACAGTATCCGTCGTTCAATATTATGCGATTGCAAAATGTCAAATGCCTCGTTGTCGCCAGCGATTTTCGGCATTTTGGCTGAGATCAAAGTAAAGTTTCTTGTCTTATCAGTTTCATCTGATTCAATGTTTTAATTCTCTATCTCCACATCTATCTTGTCGTGTTTCTTTCATTTTGCAACTGAAATTAAATAAATGTTTTCACCCCATTCCAAGCGATCAATATGCTGAATAGTCAATTATATATCTGGTATTGATAGGCCGTAACGGTCAAGCTAACTACTGAAGTGAGGAACCAGCACAGTTAGGTTAGGATATTCAATAATGATACCATTTTACCAGAATGCGTTAGATTTCAATAATAATTATCTCAGTCACTTTAGTGCCTTAGTTAGAGTAAATATGATTTTAAAAAAATCACTCACAGATACTACCATTGGCTATCGTCGCACGACAGCTATCCATGTATGTGTGTGTGTGCGTGTGTGTCGTTGGATTTTGATGAAGACTCTAAGAATAGTGATTTGTTAAAAAAATATTGTTATATATGTGTGTATGCCTGTGTATTTGTAATAGTCAGCAATCGAATCAACAAATGTAAGCATCCTTCTAACATATATATATATATATATATATATATATATATATATATATATATATATATATATATATATATGTAATAACAAGGCTTAAACACTAATATTAAGCCTTGTTATTATATCCTTACTCTGTCCTGGACATTGAGTTCTACCTGGATTCTATGCTCTCGGAATTTTTTATTCAAAAAATATACATGTGTGTATATGCACCTGTGAATTTTGCATATATATGTATATTTACCACTAATATTTTCTCTCTCTCTCTCTCTCTCTCTCTCTCTCTCTATATATATATATATATATATATATATATATATATATATATATATATATATATAAACCCCCCCAACAGCGAGAGTGAGAGAGATTGAAAAGAAAGAAAGAAAAAAAGAAAGAAAGAAAGAGAAACACATGTTTGTATATCTATATACACCTGGCATCAACAATTAAAGCAAGGTTAAATCTAAGCATCTCAACATATTAAGCTTTCTCGATATAATTATGTAAGCTACACTTTTTGTATTTCTTCCTTATTTATCTATCAATATATCAATATATCACATTCTGTTCAGTGTCTACATAACTATCAATATATGTATGTATGTACATACGTCTCAGTGTGTTTTCTGTCTTTCTCTATCTATCTATCTATCTATCTATCTATATATATATATATATATATATATATATATATATATTTATATATATATATATATATATATATTAAATGGAAGCTCTCAAAAAATGAAATATGTCCCACATGAGACGGTATTATAAGTATACTTGATATATTTAATATGCACATCTATCACAGTGTGTTCATTATCTATCTATCTATCTATCTATCTATCTATCTATCTATCTATCTATCTATCTATCTATCTATCTATCTATCACTTTACACGCAGGCACATGCACACACCCATACACACACACACACATATATATATATATATATATATATATATATATATATATATATATATATATATATATATATATATATCTATTGAACAATAAAAAAATATTTAAATATAAAATCTTCATACACACTGGGTTGTAGATTAATATTCTTTCGTTTTTATTATTTTTATTTCATTTAGATTCCTCAACTAGTTTCGGCCAAAATGGCCATCATCAGGAGAAGACATATTTCTGCTTCCTTGTAGCAGGAAACTACAGAATATATATATATATATAAATATATATATATATATATATATATATATATATATATTTATATATATATATATATATATATATATATATATATATATATATATATCAGCTTCTTCAATTTATCTATCTATCTATCTATCTATCTATCTATGTAAAAACGGATATATTTGCGTTCATCTTTTTCTTCATATTTAACTAATGTTTATTTTCAGTAAGTGCTTATGGATTTGACGAGGATCCATCAACCAATTCGCTGAACGTTATTTTTTTTCGAAAAGCTTCGATTTCATTCCATTTGTCTCTCCTACTTTCTCTCCGAGATTTTATCTAAATTTGCTTTCATTTCTGAAAATTGCTTTTATGTAAGGTATCACTTAGTTTCTCATTTTGTTTCCGTTATTTCGAACAAGACATCCTTCTCAATGTAATCTGAAATTGAGGAACTTTAATATACGTATCTTCACTGGTATGCAAAACAATTCTAAGGTATGGGAGCTGCTACTGCATGTATAATATAACTAACGTGCTAAATATCATGGTTTAGATGGCTGAAATACTAACAGAATCTCCTTAGCAAAGGGATGCAACTCTATATGACACCGATTCCACATGTAATTGGTACAAGAGATTCACAGAAGGGCTGTTGCAAAGCGAGGAATCTTCCATTCCTTGAAACGGGAAATCCATTTCTGTGTCATTCTGTCTGTAACAACGCCATTTTCTTACATATCATATATGTCTCGAGTTGCTTTGGCAGCTTGTGACCAAGATATGACATCTGCCAAGAATACTTAGGACATTCGGTCTTTATCTAGAGAAAACAGTGTATATGGAGAATTTGAAGAGACAAAATGGAGACAATTCAGAAAAAATGAAATAATGTCATAGTGTGATTTGAAAGAGAGAGAAAAACAAGAAAAACCTTATAACATCCTCCCCGCCCATCTACCTGTAGTTTCAAAACCAACGCCCATTTTTAAGACAGAAAAAAGTCCTAAATAAAACAGAGAAAATAACGATGGGAAAACAGGAAAATGCAAGAAATGTATATATATTTTGATGGGATTAACGTAAGTTACCAAAACTAAATTATTGTAATTTTCTTTGCCGACATTCTTTCAAACCACCCATGTAAATGCTTATTTTCTATTATTTTCTTCCATTAATTCTTTATTTTTTTTAGAATTAATTTTAATAATTATTAATAGTCATGATGCACCATTCAATAATGTATTCACTTTCATATATATATATATATATATATATATATATATATATATATATATATATATATATATATATACGCACACACACAAACTCATATCTCTATATATATATGTATATATATATGTGTGTATATATATATATATAGAGAGAGAGAGAGAGAGACGTACATACATACATATATAGATAGATATATAGTTAGACAGAGAAGATATTGTGATAAATTTATATACCGATAGATAGATGAGGAAGAAATAAAAAAAATGTGGGTTACATGATTATATCGAGAAAGCATAATGTCATTGTAAGTTACCCACGTATGCATGGACTCTACCAGTTATAAATAGGAGCAGGTACTGCCTTTTAGAGGGAAGTTTCCAACAGCCAACTCTGATAATCAGCCCGAACATGCTTGCTGTAACACTCTCGTTTGTATTACTCTTTCTGTTAATATATTTTTTTAACTCAGTTACTCTCTTTGTATTTATTTCTGGCCCTAACAAGGCCACAACACTTAATGTTGAGACGTTTAGCTTTAAATTTGTTTTACTTGTTAATGTCTGGTGTATGTATGTATATATATACACACACACACACACATATATATATATATATATATATATATATATATATATATATATATATACTAACTATTAGTCAGATACACGTCCTGCCAACAATCCACTTACTTGTCAATGACTCTACGATAAATATCACTAGGTTTTGACTCGAAAACCTCATCAATCCACGTTGTAGAACGAAACACCTCTAAAGTCTTTCGAAATCGACCGAAAGAAAAGAACGATAAAAATAGAACAATGTACCAATCCGTCAACCGATCAAAGACGAATGATTGATAAATTCAAAAAAAAAAAAATAAGTGTAAATAAAAATAAAAATAAAACTCTATATATTAATGAGATGAAATATTGTAAATATTTAGATTATTTACATTGCTCGGACAGTTGTCCTCCTCTATCCATCTGAATAATAATTTAGTGCTAAATGATTTAGCAGAATTAAGTAACCAGGCATATTTTCCTGTGAATAGTTCCCGTATAGACATTATTCCAACAATTGCTTCTAACTGTAACATTAAGACAAAGTTTTACTGCCGCTGCATTTAAGATTTCTTTTCACGTTTTTTTTTTAAAGGAATACGTCAAAAGTTCGAAATCATCTGTTTAGATTAACTTGTAAAATATAACCTTACTTTTATTTATTAAAATTATATCCTTATTTTTATTTATTTTTATTTTTATTTATTTAAATGATATCCTTACTTTTATTTATTATACTGATATCCTACATTTCATTTAATGAAATGGAAACCTTACTATATTTAGTTTATGTTTTTAAATAACTCTAATTTCTGTTTTCATCATCTATAAAGTCGTCTGTAGTTGGGAAGGCATTATTCATTTAAATTATTCTTTGAATATATTTAACTAAAATTGATAGTCTGCGATATTGGAATATCATCAATGTAAATTGTACATAGCATTCATAATTCTTTTGACAATATATATGCAAATTCTTCCTGGAAATAAAAAAAAAAGAATGATTCTTACCTTAAAGATATGAGAAAAAAAAAATCAGCGTTCGTTAATGTTCAGCCAAGACCGACCAAACACACACGTGTATATATATATATATATATATATATATATATATATATATATATATATATAGTATAGTACAGACAGACTGTTTCACAATACTTCAGAATGGCTAAATGTCCGATTGCTTACAGATGGTATTGAAACCTGACCCAGTCGGTATCAGACAAAGATCCTACTCCTAGACTAACGTCGCACGGCAGATATGAATAAACATGAATAATTTGGTTGGTTTGGCTTAAGACTAAAGAATGCTGATATTTTTCAATATCGTTATATATTTTTTTCAATATCGTTATATTTTTGCAATATCTTTATATATATATATATATATATGTGTGTGTGTTTGTGTGTGTGTATGTGTGTGTATGACTGGCTAATATTCTGTAACCGAGTGACCAAATGGATACATCCTTCTGACACACGCATATTCATACATGCATATATATATATATATATATATATATATATATATATATATATATATATATATATATGTGTGTGTGGCACTATTTATGTCGCTAGAAAGAAAGAAGAAAAAAGAATGGCGAGAATTAAATTTAGGCGATAAGAAGCCATCACGAAAAGGACACTAAGCGATGTTATTCTTTTTGCCAAAGAAAGATGCTAAAAGTTGTATTCTCATTGGTGAGAAGAGTAAGGTCACGGATGTTTCGGATTTAATCTGATTTATGTTACGGAGCGGCGAATAAGATATATCCAATCTGCCATAGCAGTGGTAAACATTTCAAGTTGGACAAGCGACCTCCCGAAGAATTCTAAAGAGATAAAAATTAAATAGATCATCCGCTGACCAAAATCAAAAATGACCGCTGACCACCATGAAGGAAATATTAAGCCTTTGTCTATATGCAGAATATCATTGAGAGGAGCATCTGTTCATTATCAGGGCTGGCTATGATAGCGAAACTATTTTATTGGAAGAGTTGATTAGCGACAGAATGCAAATACGTCCAATTGACCACCCACTTGTTTGTCGGGCAGAAGGAAAGAAAGAGAAAGTAAATAAAAAGAAAAAAAAGAAAAAGGAAGATAATTTTTTTTTTCTTTGAGCAAGATTTTTTAAACTGAGGCTAGTCTGGCCACACCCACGCCGCTGATCACCCATTGGCTGAATGGTGGCATGAGCGTTAGACGGAGGTACTCATGTGAAGAAGGAGTGGAGGCCTGTTGCGCCACCCTGAAGGGATGGGTGTGAGATGCTACTATGAGAGTGAGGGGAAACGCGTTGACACCCTCTGAGGGTATGGTGAGATACCAATATGAGAACAGAAGAAGTTGGGTAGACGGAAGACTTCCAAAAATGGAAAATAATAAATTTTCCTGACCGAAAACAAAGAAGTGGATTGTGGATTTAGTATTATCAAGGAACCTCAAACCCCGACAAGCCCACGCCGGTTTTGGTCGGCGTCCATATAAGCCGAGTCGCAGCGAGTGAAAAGCAGTTCGAGTTCGAGTTAAGATCGCAGTGAAGTTCGCAGATGAGTTGAATTCAGTTGGACCCGCCTCGCAAAAAGTTGACTGAAAGAGTCCACGCAATTCCGAACTCAACTTCTAGCCAAGAACAATTTTTTTTGAAGAACGACTTAGACTCACACGACCAAAACAAGTTTCACGAATATCGCCTGAAGATACACCGAAACCAGTTTCTTAAAAGAACAAATTAAGATGTTAAGACTCGCCTAACAAACAGAAAGTGTCACATATCCATATAGCGGTTTGGGAGAAAGACGTAGTCCTGTATTCAGCAACCAGATATACAATATTGTTATCCTTTTTATCATATTTGAATTTTTCGAGTTTTCTTTTGCATATACTTGTGTGGTGTCACCCTTTTTCGAACTCGGCTTGCAGTACGGTCCGGCGACTGATTGATTTCGTCTACCTAAGATCAAATCACAACGTGGGTAGGTTAGACTGGAGATGAAAACAGTTACTTCGGTAACCAGACGTTGGAGGCGAGCTGGGAACGACAAGGCTGACACCGAATCTAACCAGATTCCCATCCGAATCACTAAGAGGTTAGAACGTCACATTTGGTGCCGCGACCAATACCAAACCAGTTGGTCGTCACAGGACAGGATAGCACGACGGACGTGGCCAGGCAGACGTCACATTTGGCGCAGCGACACCAAGGGACGTGTCACACACACACACACACACACACACACATATATATATATATAACTAATCTGACCCTATTTAATTTAAATAATGATATATATATATATATATATATATATATATATATATATATATATATATACAGAACTATAATGATAGTGGAGCAATACATTTTATTTACAGGTGGATCTAACAAATCATAAAATAAAACTATAAAAACAAAAATAATATTACGCATATATACAATGTGCAATATTTTAGTTTCATACAAGCACACACACAAACGGAATAATAGAAGATTAATGATTAATTCATATATATATATATATATATATATATATATATATATTCATATATATATATATATATATATATATATATATATATATATATATATATATATATATATATATATATGAATTAATCATTAATCTTCTATTATTCCGTTTAAGAATGAAGGGCATTACTTAGGATCTATTTAGGATAATCTTACAGTCATTATAAATGTGCATAGAATTCCTCTTGGATAAAGGTGAACAGCATTTCGACAATATCTGGCACAGATGAATGGTTAAAGCTTGAAAAGCAATAAAGGTAAACAAATTCTTACAAGTCTTTTTCTCTTTCAAAACGCGATACCTATTTGTGTAGCCTTCTAGTGGTAAAATGTTGATTACATATTGATTTGGTTTTGTTCGCAAAAACTAGGTTTTATTAACAGACAGCCTTTAGGATGGATTTCTTGCAGACTTCTTTTGGGAAATCAAGAGAAAAAAAAGTATCTTCCGAGATACTTTGAATTTTAGAAGCGTATTCTGTTCTAGCTCACAAATATAATAATCAGACTTAACTTAAGGATCTAAATCTTAAATAAAAATGGCTGGTGATATTAACCAAGTAACGTATACTGTCTGTTGTTAGAAATAGAGTAGAGTAACTTCTCCAAAAGGCTGTAAAGAAAGGAGAGTAGAAAGGAATCAAAATCTCTTTTTAATAACTTCACGCCAAGCAAGGTTAGAATGCCACTAATACGCAAATGGGATTACAGAGAGTAAAAGTGACGGAAAAATTGGATATAGTGGGGATTGAGAAAAGTCAATTGAATGCGTGAGGCCAAGAAGGCGCGTTGTCTTACTCTCCATGATTCAAGAATCGTCTATCCTTTTGCCGAGCAAGAAGGAATCTTTATTGTGGTTAAATGAGAGTAGTTTCGTTTAGGATACATTAAAATTAATCACTGATTGGAAGGCCTTTTCAAAAACGGCGGCCTGGTTAACTTTGTCAGTGCTGACGGATTTCCTATTGAGACAGGAATAAATGGTAATGTCATCTTTATCGGTCCCTGCTTGGGAAATGTTGACATGATGAAGAACATTAATGAAGATCAGAAAAAGCGTAGGACCATGGTAGAACCCTGGGAGACAGCCGCGTTCGTGTGAATTGATCTGGAAGCGAAACCGTTCAAAATCATATTACTTTCACGATTTTATAGGAACGATTGCATTAAATCAAACAATCGTCCAGTAATGCCGTAGTTCTGGGGTTTACGTAGAAGACCAACATGCCAAACCGAATCATGTCTTCGAAATATCTAGGGTCACAGCTCGAGGTTGGCCGTTAATATTATGAGCTCGGTATACGTATTCAGTGATAACCGTTATCCCATCAGTGGTAGACATGGCAAAACGGTAGCCAAATTTTTTTGTCAGAAAGTAAGTCGTGAGGGTTATGATGCTTAACCTCTTCAGCATTTATTAAGGCCCCGAATACCATGCCGAAAAGCTGTAAAGACTAATGAGGAGATAGTTATGGTCAGAATATTCTCCAGAGTTCTTAAAAACAGGATCTACAGAGGAGGATTCCAACAAGTCAGAAAGCAGGAAGCAGGTGGTAATAGTTGTAGAGTTTGGAGAGGACTGGAGCCAGCTCAGGAAACATTCCTTTAGGATTAGGACTGGGATCCCGTCATTCCGATTTCCTTATTTGAGTCAAATTAAAAAATGATTTCTGAGATCACTGACTTGGTTATGCGTATATCACTCAGTAGAGCCTTTGTTCAAGGGGGGGAAATCAAGTGTGGGTACTCCAAATGAGTCGAGTGTTGAATTGAAGGAGAATTTCCGAGTAACCTTATCTGCTGTAGATATCAGGATTTTGATCTTAATGAATTATAAGAAGAGCGAATGTATAGTTGTCAGCAAAATGAACAGACCGAGATTGGGACCACGATTTGGGGACAAAAAAATCAAGGAAGTACGAATATTTAAACATCAAGCGACGGTTTTAACAGAATAAGGAAAAAGTGACACTGGAATTGAAAGGAAGTTAGTAGCATTCATTCCAAAGAGCTAAGCAAAGTATTAGGTTGGTGTAAAAATAATGTCGTTTTCTCACATAGTAACATATGTGAGAAAACGACATTATTTTTTTGCACCAACCTAATATTAAGAAATTGAAGAATTTCATTAGAAACAAGGAAAAGAAATAACCCCAATTATGTATTATCATTCTCATACATGACAGTAAATGCTGAACAAATTCCGCATAGATGAAGAGATTTGAAGCGACAGAAATGTAGTTCTACAGATAGATGCTGACACTCCCATTGACTAAACATGCGAGTAAAGCGGAAGTTTCAGAGGAAAGAGACTTACTTTTAGAACTATTAGGTTGGTGCAAAAAGAATGTCGTTTTCCCACATATATGTGAGAAAACGACATTATTTTTGCACCAACCTAATAGAAAGAAACAATTAAAATTTCTAAGTTACATAATGATGGAGGGCTTGGTATATTTAACCGTTTGGGCATTACGATCTTGAACAAATTTAACCTTTCTTCCTGAGGTCCTGAATTAAAATTAGCAAATAATTGATATATAATGTTTTACGACAGATATAAAAAAAATAGTTACGAGTTTTTAAGCACTGCTTAACTGGTGGCTTTTCATTAAGTCATTTTGCACTAAAACCTTTCAACCATTGGCTGGGTATTACGTCATATTTCCCTAACACCGGTAAAGCGGTGGTCAGGGCTCAAAGTGTTAATACTCACAGTGCATATTGTCGGTAAAAAAAAGACATAGGGACATAGAGAATGACCTACCTAAAGGAATTCTGTAAATTATTTGCAGAACATGGATTAAGCAAAAGAGCATAAAGACAAAGCTTACTAAGATATACAACGAACTGGAAATTGTGGAGAGTCATAATCTATCATATCGGACAAAATGATGTCTCGAAAGAGAACGTATTGAATTGCTATGAAAGAGAGGGAACGGCTTACCAGACATGCTAACAAACGTGTTTTCCTAAATAAGATGTCAGTTATTTAAAGAATTACATGTTATAATTATATGTACCATGGCTTCCCTTTGTCTCTTCAACAAGTATTTTCACGGCAACTGTTCCGACGAGCTATTTTTGATGGTTCCCAGAATGCATAAATCTAAGCGAGCTGATATTTCGGTCCCACGTCGAAACGGTTGATTGCAATCGTCTCTTCTACTCAAACAGCATCTCCTCTCTCACTTCCTTTCCTCTTGCTTGCTTACGTGAAAACTATATTGTTCAAATATTCAAGTGTAATATCTATCGACATCTTTTGATACCTTGATCTTGTTCCCCGTCCTTCTCTGAACCTTTCCTCAAACAAGCCTTTTTACTTTTGTTCTCCTTGCATGCTAGCATGCTAGTGGCACACTTGCATTGCTTGGGGTAAAATACTTAAATATATATATATATATATATATATATATATATATATATATATATATATATATATATGTGTGTGTGTGTGTGTGTGTGTATATATGTATGTATGTATGTATGTATATATATGTGTATATATCTTCAAATTCGAAATGCTGATCTGTGATAACCGACTCGCAAAACGATGCTTTCCCGATCAATGCAATTTTAACCTGTTCAAGTCTAAGGTTAACTATTATCATTTTATAAATCATTTCACCCTCCCAAGCAAGGCAATAAAGCCACTAAGATGCGTTACTGAGTGTTAGAGAATATGAAAAAGAATACTGTTAAGGAGAGAGAATAAAAGACAAGAATTAAAAAAAAAAAAACAGAAGATAACGATTGACTTTACATTTAAATTTTTATTGGTCAATTGGGAAGCCAGACGCCGGAAGAGAGTTTCACAAGCGTGAAGTGTGATAGAAGAATCGGTCAGCATAATATTTTCCATCAAGTCATTTCAGCTGTGAAGTGATGAAACTTTGTCGCCAATCATAAAATCTAGGTACCATAGTGGAAATTTAATTAGTCAATTACCATGAAAGTATTTGTATTTGTAAATGTACAGGGGAGCTACTTTGCGGCGGTGGGAAAGTGACAGAATCCGAGATATCATATGACGACCAATAACATTGCAGATTATTTGTTGGATTTTATCAAGAATATCTAAATATATAGCAGGATAACTAAATATGTAGCTATTAGTAGCAATATTCAAAGCAAGGGCGAATGTTATTCACATAAACTAAGCCTCTTATTCTGTAACTCTCTAATTCTAGTGGTTCCTATGCATGCGTACCAGATATCTGTATATCATAGGCAAAAGTTCACTCAACAGTACCTGATATTAATTTCCCACCATAAATTCACTGTCAAGAAAATGACTGTCCGCTACATTAAAGTGTCAGGCTATTTTTTATTAAGTAGCATCCCAGGAATGTATATTTGGTTTGATTTGGTCTGTTTTATTTTACGGCATATCAAACTCAATGGGTCATTTAATGCGGACAACTTTTTTTTCCTGGTAATATTTTTGTTTTGTCAAAAAACTATTTCTGTTAATAATATTTTCCTCCAAAATATATAGCTGGTAATATTATTTTTTCAAGAACATATATCTGGTAATATACATGTATATTTTTAAAAACATATATCTGGTAATATTATTTTTTTTTTTCAAAAACTTATTGCTGGTAATCATTTTCTTTTTAAAAAAAGGTATTGCGGGTAATCGCTTTTTTTCTTCAAAAACGTATTACTGGTTTTTTTTTTTCTTCTTCTAACATTTATTTCTAGTAATAATTTATACAGATATTTCTGGTATTAAAAGCTATTTTTACACTTTGATAATGCTTTTTTATCCCAGTTTCGGGGTTAATTATTTGCCAATAGCTGGGATCCTAACAGGAGCTATCACCCCGGGTCAGGGTGGACCAGGAAACACAATTAAGGGGTGGTTCCACGCTCATCAAAGCCTCCTGATCAGAGGCCTTGCTCTTGCACGTAGTTTATCGTCTTACCCCCGGACGCGGATGCAGTTTATCATCATACCCATGGCGCGCGTTCAAGATATCCGTATATCATAGAGAAAAATTCACTCAACAGTACATGATGTTCATTTCCCACCATAAATTCATTGTCAAGAACCTGACTGTCCGCTACATTACAGTATGAGGCTATTTTTTTAAGTTGCATCCCAGGAATGTACATGTGTGCATGCTATCACTCTAGGCTCCCCTATGGATTATAATACTCAAAAACATACCACGTTATATCATTATGCTGTGGTTTCCGTAGAAAGTAGATTTTAGGAGCCGAAGTTGCTAATCCCACACTCAAGTGGTGTTGAAATCATGAATGGATATTCCTAATCTAATTACCGACTAAAATAGAGAGCTCTGTTTAATCTCCAAAGCCACTCCCCACTTGCGTTTAATTATTTATTTAAACACTTGTCTTGGAGCAGAATTCATAAATATCCAGTAATAATATGCAAAATGAGAAGACTGTACTCTGGTGGGATTCAAGATATGAATTTGAACCACATGGAGATGGAAAAAGTGACCCGTTCCAGGATCTTTTCCAAATCGTCATGGCAATTCACAGCTATTAACAAAGAATATGTTTAGGCGAAATGTCATTGAAAATATGCGTTAAACTATTTGAAACTCAATGTTAATATAATGTCTCATGATAGTGGAAAAATTCTAAATTATTTCTGGAGGTAATACGGATGAAATTTTTGAATGTCCCAAGAAAAATGAAGACATTTGTTCGAATGTAAATATAATGTAAATAATGATCGAAAAATCAGAACTTGTTGGCTTCTATCAACGTTGCCGTTGCTAACCACCAGGACAGTAACTCAATGTGACGTCAGACGTTTTCGAATGACATGTGGAATGACTATACGCCTGCTACTTGTTAGGTCAGATCGCTATGAAGTGCTAGATAATTATTTTGTCATAACCTATCTTGTTCATTTATAGTGATGTTCCAAACATAGCTCAGATGTGGAACAAGGCCGAAAGTATGGGGCACCAAGTGAGGATCGAAATCACTACCCAGTCGTAATTGTTCTAACGACACAAGCTTGGTAACCATTGCACAACACCAAGGTTCCCAAATCATGTTCATTTATGTCTACAATTCGTCCGTGCATCAAACATTGCACCCACATTAGGTCTGGTGTTTCTGCTATAAATCTAGAGATTCTTGACAAAATCTAAAGTTTCTGCAACGTTATCGGCCCTGACCTGGCATCTCGGCTTCATTCACTACCCTACCGTCATAACTTAGATTCCATTTAATTTTTTGTAAAGATTTTTCATGATAATTGTTTTGAGAGGCTTTCGAAAGTAGTAACTTGGCCTCACGAATTTAAGCGCAGTAGTAGATTGGCTGCTACTTTTGTTGTTGAAATAGAGGTAACCGTAAGTTCTAGGCTATTATTTATTTCTGTAATATCACCCGCTTGAGCTAATCTCATTCGACTCCCTGCGTTAATGTCAAATACGATTTTCAAGAATTTAAATGCAGAATAAAAATGGATTTTCTTGAATACTGTTCTCTCAGTGACCTTTTGCATCTTATTGATTTTTATCCCTATGCATGGGGAGAAATTAAAAAAAAATAAAGAACGTTAGTCTCTTCATCATCCCTCTTTTCCTTCGTTCTAAACTCCAATTACCGAAAATCGTTAACTAGCCTATCACTTTTTCGCTTATTTTGCTTTAAAACTATGACTATTATATTCTCGCTTTCCTCGTTGCCTTTCACAGAAATTTAAAAATCCGGCTATCAGCTTCATTTACTTAAGTGTCTTAAACGGTAAATTTAAGTGCAGCTACTGCCCTACGAGTTTTCAGAATAAAGTTTTGAATAGATGGCTTGGCAGGAGAAGTAAGCTGTATTAAATTTTACGCTACAATATCACAGCCTGCTTTTGCCATATATTTTAGGCCGGTGATGATGGCGTATTCACTAATTGCTTTCGTAAAGAAATATTTCCAGCTGGATCAACGGAAAAAAATATGATTAAAGGAGGGAGAATAATCGTTTGAATCATTAAAAAGCCAATACAAACCAGCTGCTATTCGGTGTATTGAATGGCAACGCATTCACACAATTACATAAAGTCTATACGCAGAGAGATCCGTATGCGCACATAAATATGCGAATAAATGTATACACAACAATAGCTACATAAATGTACACACACATGCACAAGCATGCATATATATATATATATATATATATATATATATATATATATATATATATATATATAAAAAAAACTTTAAAAATCAGGAGGTTTATTAAAATACGCGACCTTCCTTTCGAACTGACATTCTCTTCGGATGAAGTTTTTAAAATGACCACCATAACGCTATATTTAAGAAAAAAAAAAAAAAAAAAAAAAAACACAAAGGAAACTACATAATTACTTTTAAAAAATTAACACGAGATATGATGATCAAAAAAATTACATTGATTGTAATAGAAAGAAAGGGGGCATAAAGAAGAAAGAAAAAAAAGAAGGGGTAAGAAAAAAAAAAGGAAAGAAAGAAACAGCAACCCAAAGAAGAGACCGTCAGTTCGAAAACGATGTCATTAAAATTTAATTTCCGGTGAAAATAAAGATAAAAACTATACCACATTTGGATATATATATTTTTTTTTATTAAGGTGTTCCGTGATCTAAGTTTTCGGCTGACATGAGCCTTGAGAGTGGTTATATGAACATTTAAACAGTTATTCCCCATCAAAGTTGATATTCTGTCATGTTGACATAGAACATTACTATGCGACGATCACGGCCGTTGAAGAACAGAGACAGATCGTAAGTTCATAATCCGGTTCTATGACGTCATACCACGTGAGTGGCCGAAATATTACTAACGGAAATATATCTTCAGATGCAATGCAATATAATATATATATATATATATATATGTGTGTGTGTGTGTGTGTTTTTGTTGTCTGATCAAACGCCATTTTTGGAAGGGGACTTCGTCATTTGTTGGATTTAATTGGCTTCTTTTTACCCATATGCACATTTAAGAACAATGACCAGTTATATATATATATATATATATATATATATATATATATATGTGTGTGTGTGTGTGTGTGTGTGTTTGTGTGTGTGTGTGTGTGTGTGTGTGTGTGTGTGTGTCAACCTTTTACAAGTTTGTGTCGAGGGTACAGCTCCGAAGAGGATTCAAATCCGAAGAGAGCTCAATGCAGACGACAGAGAATTACAATGATAATAAGAAGACCGGGGACTTTAATTATCCATTTTGTTTCTAAGTTTTACTACGTGAACACCCGCGGTATATACATCTCTCTCTCTCTCTCTCTCTCTCTCTCTCTCTCTCTCTCTCTCTCTCTCTCTATATATATATATATATATATATATATATATATATATATATATATATGTGTGTGTGTGTGTGTGTGTGTGTGTGTCTTTAAGCATGTGGGAGTGGGTGGGTGTTTATTTTATTGGTATATATATATGTGTGTATGTGTGCACATGCCTATATGTAGGTATGTACGTGTAAATATAAATATGTTATTGCGTATGTGTGTATACGCATGTGTTTTTGAACATAGAAATATAAGTCCTTGCTAGATCTTTATATGTGTATATTTGATTCGTAACCTGTAGTCGATATTAATTTTGTCAAGTTTTCATAATTACACAGTGGCCCTTTTATTAATACCCTTCAGTTTTAGTTTTCCCCGCCCCATCTCTCTCTCCCACCCATTTTTCTTTCCTTTTCTTTTCTTTTCCTCTCCCTCTCTCATCCTCTGATCTTTAAGATTAGATCTTCTATTGAATGTATCCTTTGCGGTTATATCTTTAATGTATTAGACATCCGACAACATTCATATTTCTCTCACTTAAACCATCTTTTATACCCCTCTTTAAAACTTCTCTCTGTTAAGTTTTAATCCCCCACCTTCTCTCGTCTGTTACCCCTCTCTTTAGCTCTAAAATTCGTCCCACACTCTCATACGTACACTCTCTCTAAATTCTATTTTTTATTTCCGGGGTTGTTTTTTTTTGTTTTCTTTTTGAATTTGTAGGTCTGATGAATTGTATCGTATTTACGATTCCAATGGAATAAATTATGAGCATGGAATATTAGCGTTTAAGCGTTTTTATTATATCCTTACTCTGTCCTGGGCATTGAGTTCTACCTGGATTTTATCCTCTTCGAATTTTTTATTCAAAAAATATACATGTATGT
Organism: Acanthosepion lycidas; assembly: GCA_963932145.1. NCBI lineage: Eukaryota > Metazoa > Mollusca > Cephalopoda > Sepiida > Sepiidae > Acanthosepion > Acanthosepion lycidas. The sequence continues at coordinate 91,253,139 of OZ010582.1, read as the reverse complement.
GTATGCACCTATATAATTATATATTTATATATTTTGCATATGTAGGTGTATATTTACCACTAATATTAGCTATATATATATATATATATATATATATATATATATATATATATATATATGTGTGTGTGTGTGTGTGTGTGCGTTTGCGTATGTGCCTGCGTGCGCACTTGTCAATGCATGTATATATAAGCCTATCTGTGTACATTATTATATTATACCTATAGGCTTATGTGACTCTATGCTTGATAATATATGTGTACCTATTTATTTACATTGATACGATGCTAGTTATATTCTAGTTCTTAGAAATGATTTACCTCACACTCGCCTTACACACGCATCTACTCACACAGACACACACACACACACACACACACACACACATATATATATATATTATCAAATGGATTCACCTGGTGAAAATGTCTTTTGCGCTTACGTTCATGTCCTGCTGCTTGTGTAATTGTCTCTTTAATTCGGTATCGATTTTTGTCGGGAGAGCCATTGATTTAATTAACGCAAAACATGTCGCACGTGCTGCGTCTCGATCTGATTTCGAGAAATGGGGGGCGTTGCAGGAAGATGTGTTTTAATTGACATAAAGCACCATTTTTTTTTCTGCTACTCTCACAATTAATTTAAATTTTCTTCTTCTTTAAGTAAGGAGTATTTGAATAATCATAATTGATTCATCGATTCTAGAAGAATCCTCAACAGAATGTAAAAAGCACAGGACGGTCGTTTCGTGCTGTCTTTGGGACTCAACCTGCAGTGGTTATCCCCTACCGAGAATCGAATTCGGATCCTTATGTACGATATGACGCAAGCATCATACCCATTGGAGTGACATATCTCGATGACGAAAGGGTTACAAGCCAGACCGGATACAGTGAAAGCTCTTCACAAATTCCGTCGTGTAACTCATCTCAGTCTACTTATACCAACGTCCAATTTATATATATATATATATATATATATATATATATATATATATATATATATATATATATATATATATATATGTATGTATATGTGTGATTTTAAAATACATATTTATAAACCATTGCTTTATTTAGTTTACAGAAACCTGCTCGGCAACCTCCTGTGTCAACAAGTAAGAGTGAATCATATATATATATATATATATATATATATATATATATATATATATATATATATATATATATATATATAGTAACTGATTTAAAATATGGTTTCTTCGCTACACAGGAATTACCATGTTTCAAAAACCGAAACTAAAAACAACAAATTTAATTATATAATTAAATTAAAATCATTAGTTCTCTTTCATCTTCAAGCCCATTTTGGAATAACTTATTATTTTTTTAGTATAATATATATATATATATATATATATATATATATATATATATATATATATATATATATATATATATATATATGATTAAGTGGGTTTCCACAATCAACGCCGCCATTGAATTTACTCCACCATGTCTTCACTGAATTCAATGTGAAACAACTGTTTTATATCTTCAATATTACATTTTCAAAGCTAACATTTTTTTCATCACAGCCGAACAAATATTAAATTAATTCTACTTAAGTCGGCCGGTTTTAGTCTCGATGAATCCCCATTCCTTGAATATCTATTGGGCCACACCATGCCTCAAGTAACGACAGCAGTCTGTCTCAAATCTATCGCTATTTCCATGGCATATGTTCAGATTACCTCTCTTCGTTAGTTCCTTCTATTAAGACAATTACATCTGGAACACGAAACGTTACTTCGATGGAATAGAACCCGTCTTCCAAACGTAATAAAGCAGTTCTAATCAGACAGCTTATCCATAAGAATTACCATATGGTAAAAAAGACTTTACGCTGGGTGCTACCCTGTTCATAAAAGGTCAAGTATTAACCTGTCCTCCTTGTACTTATAATTTTCATTTCCTACGTTCTTACCACGATCACCGAAGTTGAGCAAGGTTCGGATGGTCGGCCGCTCTGCAATACCAGATGATGCAAGCTTATATCTGCTAATATAATGGATAATGACCGAGAAAGATTTAATCGGGGAGCGTCGTTCTATTTCTAGACGGCTTCAGTCTATTTTCTTAACGTTCAGAACGTTATGAATCCACCTCTTTTCCTCCAAGCTATGAGTTAAATATTAAGCCTTGTATCACGAAATCTTTATTCTACACAAAAGAAAATCTAACAATCTAAAAAAAAAGAAGAAATATCTAGTTTTAAATAACCTGCAAAACAAGCCGTAAAAAAAAGGAATCTTTCGACCTATTAATTAGAGCACCAAATTCCTGAGCGAACGCTATGCTCTTGCGTTGATCACATGCACTTCCAGCAGAGGTCAACTCATATTTTTAATGACATATCCCTTAAAGATATTCTTTTGTTAAATACATGTTTATTGCCAAGACATCATGGAAGATTCCAGAACCGGTCCCTCTTTCCATCTCCATAACTTGCAGTTAAATTTCATAGCTTGATTACCATCCAAGGCGTAAGAATACTGTCAACCCATTTTGGAAAAGTATTCCTGTATATGTATGAGACCTTCTCCAAGACAAGTGGTTAAATAAATATTTAAACCAATGTGGAGTTTGGCTTTGGAGATTGGACTGAGCTTTCTATTGTAGTCAGTCATTAGATTAGGGATATCCATTTAAAATTTGAGTATCCCTTGGTTGTGAGATTAGAGACTTCAACCACTGAAACCTACTATCTACGGAAACCAAGGCAACAAGGTATAAATGGTACAATTTTGAGCTTTATAATCCAGAAGGGAGTAGAGAGTTAGCATGCACAGATATACATTCCTGACATGCCACTTAAAGAAATTAGCCTGATAGTGTAAGGTAGCGGGCGATCAATTTCTTTACGGTGAATTTATAGTGGGAAATGAACGTCAGATACCGTTGAGTAAACGTTTGCCTATGATATACGGATGTCTTGTTGGAGTCCGTAATACCTCCATTTATAAGTCCATGTCTTCATAAATATTCCTTTCTACAATCTCCAAAGATGTTTATTTATATTGATTTTACCACTCTTCTTTTGCTTGCTTGTTTCTAGAAAATGTTTTTCGATTGTTGTCCCAATTTTACTAATCTTTACTAATCCAAATTTTTTTTCAGTCATGCCACCGATCGCATCATTTCAGGCAGAAAACGTAATTTTCATCAAACGATTACGAAATATCTCTCACTCACTTTGAGTTGAATCACATGTCGATGACATATCGATATATTAGTCCTTTTTCTCTTCATCTTCTTCTGGAAAAAACAAAAAAAAATACATATTTTACATAGACAAAGCCCTTCGTAATGTGTGGGCTGTACTCGTGAGAACAATCTTTTGTATTTCTTTAAGGCATGGGCTTCCAGGAATACCTTCAATTCATCTACTGGAATCTTTTACAACCAATCCGAGGGCTCCAACTACAACGGGGATTGTTGATGTACCCATGTGCCACATTTTGTCATCATGTCAATGTTCTTTTATTTTGATAGCTTTTTAAAGATCTTCAAAGCTAAATTGCAGTGTACAGGGATTGCCATATCAATAAGGAGTCATTTTTTGTCTGCGATCTCTAATAAGAAAATCTGGGCGGTTAGCTTTAATTGTTCTCTCTGTGTGTATTGTGTAGTCCCATAAAATTTGTAACAGGTCATATCTCCGTAACCGGGTCTGGGTGGTGTTCATACCACTTCCTTTCAGTTTCTTTCCAGTAGACGTTACAGATTTTTCCAGTGCAGATATTAGCCTAAATCTGTCATGCAGGGTTTTATATTCAGTGGGTACCAATACAGTGCAACCTGATGCAAGATGATCAATTGTTTCTCGGTAATTATCACAGAACCTGAATTTTGGATTACATTGTATTTTAGCATGTGTTCTTGATAATTTCTAGTTAACAAGCACTGATCCTGTGGAGCAATGATAAAACCTTCCGTTTCAGCTTTTAAACCTAGCCACTAATGGGTATGGGGCTTGTCTACGTCAGCTTGTTTGATTATTGGCCATGAACCGGTTTATCTTGCCATTGTTTCTGTATCTGGTCGGCTGCTTTTTTATACATTTTGCAGCTTCAATAGATGTATTGTGCTTTACTTCTTCTCATTATTATTATTATTTTTATTTTCTTTGCTTTCTGGCGTTTACACATTTCTTTCCGGGTCCCACCCAGGGACCTAAGGTTAGAAATGGCATCATGACATTTTTCCCTGACAAAAAAAAAAAAAAATTACATAGATAGAGCCCTTCGTAAAGTGTGGGCTGTACTTGTCAGAACAATTTTTTGTATCTCCTTGAGGCATGGGCTTCCAGGAATCCCTGCAATTAGTCTACTGCAATCTTTTCCAACCAGTCCTAGGGCTCCAACTACAACAGGGATTGTTGATGTTCCCATATGCCACATTTTCGAGACCTCTATTTCAAGGTCCTTGTATTTTGAGAGCTTTGTGAATATCTTCAAAGATACATTGCAGTCAGCAGGAACTGCCATATCAATAAGGAGACACCGTTTTTGTTTGTGGTCTTTAATAACAATATCTGGGCGGTTGGCCTTGATTGTTCTGTCAGTGTGAATTGTGTAGTCCCATAGAATTGTAACAGGTCCTATCTCCGTAACCGGGTCTGGGTGGTGTTGGTACCAGTTTATTATCATTATTATTATTATTATTATTATTATTATTATTATTATTATTATTATTATTATTATTTTCTTCTTCTTCTTTATCAATAGACCTTTGCCTTCTTCGACAATAATTTTTCCTCATTTTTTCTTCTTCTCATTATTATTATTATTATTATTATTATTATTATTATTATCATTATTATTATTATTATTATTTTCTTTGATTTCTGGCGTTTACACATTTCTTTCCGGGTCCCGCCCAGGGACCTAATGTTAGAAATGGCATCATGACACCTTCCACTGACAAAAAAAATAAAAAAAAAAAAGAAGAAATTACATAGATAAAGCCCTTCGTAAAGTGTGGGCTGTACTTGTCAGAACAATTTTTTTGTATCTCCTTGAGGCATGGACTTCCAGGAATCCCTTCAATTAGTCTACTGCAATCTTTTCGAACCAGTCCTAGGGCTTCAACTACAACAGGGATTGTTGATGTTCCCATATGCCACATTTTCGAGATTTCTATATTTATATTTCATGGTCTTATTATTATTATTATTATTATTATTATTATTATTATTATTATTATTATTATTATTATTTTCTTCTTCTTCTTTATCAATATACCTTTGCTTTCTATAATAATTTTTCTTCTTTTTTTCTTCTTCTTCTTCTTCTTCTTCTTCTTATTATTATTATTATTATTATTATTATTATTATTATTTATCTTTTTCAACTTTTTAATCCAATACTTTTTCTTTTACCGTAATTTTTCTTTTACATCTCTTTCTTATAATGTTTCTTTTCCCTCAGCATTTTCCTCTTCTTTAATCTTACAATTTCCACCCTAATTCGTCTTCTTCTTCTTTATTTATTACTGATGATCTAACCACTCTCCTTGATTTTCCACGTTAACTCTTCTTTTTCTTCTTATCTCCCTTCTTTCTCCTGTTCGGTTACCTTTATTCACATTGTTCTTGTTTGCCTTTTGTTACTATTGTTGTTGCAATGTTTTGTTTTTTTCTTTCTTTATTAATAATACTTTTTCTACACATTCCTTTTCTTCTACTTCTATCCTTCTTACACTAACTTAATTATAATTCTTTTCCACTTATTCTTCCATTTCTTCTTCACTCGCTAATGTTTTCTCTTTTACATCATATTTTTCTTTTCTCTACTTTTTTAATCATTATTATTATTATTATTATTATTATTATTATTATTATCATTATCATTATTATTATTATTATTATTTTTCTTCTTCTTCTTCTTCTTCTTCTTCATCTTCTTCTTCTTCTTATTATTATTATTATTTTGTCTTCTTCTTCTTCTTCTTCTTCTTCTTCTTATTATTATTATTATTATTATTATTATTATTATTATTCATAATCATGTTCTTTTTTACTCCTGCAATTTTTTTCTTCTACCTTATTTTTTTTTCTTGTTTGTTTTTCCTTATATGTTACGTTTCCTCTTCTACCTTATTTCTTCTTCTTCTTCTTCTTCTTCTTCTTCTTCTTCTTCTTCTTCTTCTTCTTCTTCTTCTCCACCTTCCTATTTGTTCCTATTTGTGTGTGTGTGTGTGTGTGTATTCATGCCACGCCTATCCTCTCCGCATGCACATTAGTTTCTTGAATATTTTTCTTCTTCAATTCTTACTTTAATTCATTTAATGCTTATTTATTGACCGTTCTTCAATCACCATTTCTCCTTTTACAATTTAATGTCATCATTGTTCTTTAAATATTCCTCTTTCTCTTTTAATGAAGTCTTAATCCTTTTCCTTCCCTTTTTATATTCTTCGTATTTTATCTTTTCTTCGTTTTATCAACCAATTTTGATATTTACCCGTGAAGTCTTCTTTTTAATTCTTCTCTTCTTTATTTCTTATTTTGCTCCTGTTTAAGCTTTTTGCCATACATTTGCTTTATTTCGCTCCCTTATAGTTTTATATTCTCATATAGTTTCTTCAAGTAAAACAGCTGTTTCTTGCAGTATGCTTATTCATATTGTCTTTTTATGCGTTTATTTCTATTTTTTTCCCTTATTTTTATATTGAGATCCTTTCATAAGGATGCATTACCAGAATCTCTCCAATAAACTTCCTAATGAGATTTTATATTTCCACTCTGTGTGCGCATCTGCGACACATGCATTTGTTTCTAACCTTCCAATAACGTTCTAATTTCCTTCTTTTATAGTCTTGTCACTCTTAAAATATGAGAAACAGATTTTATCTGCAAGTTGCAGATTATATTTTTTTCGGATATTTCGAATGATTACCCAGCTAACAAAATGCCGTTAGTACAACTTTCCTGTAACCTTACAGAGATTGCAAAAAAAAAAAAAAAAAAAAAAAAAAACATTTCTGTGTAGACTACCAAAAACTGATAGCAACGTCAGATGTTTACGCGGCAAATACTTTGACTTTGACCATTATGTTAACAGCTATTGAATGATAAAGCCGAGAAAGATATTAATTCATGTGTTTATCATATACGATATTTGATCAAAAAGTATCGGTACAGTTGATATAAAACGAAAACAAAAACACATATGAATTCGGTATTTAGTTCCATTCGAAGTAATCGCATTCTGAAGTTACATACATTAACCAGCGTCGTTTCGACTGATTGAAGAAATTGCAGAAACTTCGTTTTGGGGATAGCGATCAGTTGCCGCTTGTCTCTTTAAGTTCCTTTCCATTTGTTTTTTTGAAAAGAGTAAATGGTCGTAAGAAGTGGGATCTGGGAACTATGGTGATGGTCGGACCTACTAAATGTTGGGCTTAGCCATAATCCACTGCCTAACCTAAGATGAATATGCATGCGCGTTGCCATCGTGGAGTTGCCTCTCACCGGACGCATGTAATTATGTACCTTTCCGACGTACATCACCCCCAAACGCCGCAACATGTCACGTAAGTATTCCTTGTATAATATCTGACTAGGTGAAGCATACTCATGATGGATACTGTTCTCGTAGCCGAAGAAAACTGTCAACAACATCCCCACATTGCTTCGATTTATTCGTCCTCTCTTAGGTTGAGGCTTTCCATTGATTTCAATTACTAGCCATAGATCGACGATTCGTCAACTTTTATGGCCATTTTCGAAACGTTTTCTGTTTGTGTGGTGAGACGGCCACACTCTGCACACTTTCCTCCCTAGCACGTCTATAAACAACTGATGGGAGCGGGAACGTTATAGTGTGTTTGCGCGACAGCGCTCAAGATCAATTTGTGCCAAGCGGTTTCACCTTGCATAGTTTAGCTCCGTTAACATAGCAACAGTCCTGTTACGTTTTGATCAGACCTCGTATGCTATTGCGTCGTGTACCTTCAGATCCGGATTCCAGCACTGTTTTTTCTGTCTTTTGTAAACCTTGAGGACGTTGGCAATCATGGCTCTCCACAAGTTCCTTTCGTTGTAGTTCTTAGTAATGTTTGTCTTTTTGCAGTTTAAACCCCGTTCAGCAGACCATTTGTAAAAGCTTGTAAGACAGTTTATGAATCTTGCCTTCAACATTTTCTTTGAGCGTCCAATTCTCCAAGCCATCTTTTCTCGCTGTGTATCACAGAAGCTTCAACTGACTCTTTCTGATGCTATGTGTAAGTGGCTTTTTGTTTAAATATAAAACTTCGTTGCTCACATGTTCAATCCATTGTAATCTCAGCATCCTTCTGTAGAAACTTATTTCTGTTGCCTCCAATTTCTTTTTCATCTGTGATGAGATTATCCGGATTACTTAGCTTTTGAAAGGCATCTTTCTCTATTCCAGTGCCCTTTCAGATTTCCGTTCGCATTTTTCGTCGTCTGTTAAACCACTTTCTAAATATTTAAACTTGATTTTGACATCTACAATCTGTAATTCGCATGTTGGGTTACTTCTTTTGCTAACAACCATGCATTCTGTCTTTTGACATCATATTTAGTCCTTTCGTCTCGCTTTCCTTCACTAGCTTCTGTAGATATTCCTGCAGTTTCCTTTCTGTCTGTTATCAACAGAGTATCAATCCGCATATTTAATATTATTACTATTCTGGCCGCCAAAAATAAGTCCTGATAGCCCTTCACTGTAATATTTGAATAACTCCGGTGTGTAGACACATACTTGTTTTTCGCTCCTTTCTAATTTTATTTTAATTTTCTGAATTCATTTTCCGTCCGCATGAAGGCTGTTTGATTCCAGTATAACTTTTATATTATTCTAATACCTTTCGCAAATAAATCATGCTAACCTAGCAGTTCAAACATTTAATAATGACGTACCTTGTCGACTGCCATTGCGTAATCTATAAAGCATAAACACAGGGTGCGATGATTAAATCTTCACCATTTTATATTTTTAATTTTGTGCATGCTCGTTATATTTTATTTATTTTGTTGACTGCACGTTATAGCAGGTTCAGTTGGGCTGCGTCTGTGAGAAAAAAGAACACCATGACGCAATTCAGACAGCCAAAAATTTGGAAAGTGCATGCTGTACCGCTTGCCACTCGTGCCGTAAGCTCTAATACGGCATTTTAGGATGTTTCCGTTTCAATCTCAGGACAGTGCAAAGGATTCCAAAACAGTTGTATGATTCTAATGGAGATTATGAAGGTGTTTGGAGCATTCAGTAGTGATGACAATGTTAACCCTCCAGTGATCTCCCCGCAGGACCTCAGACAGGAACTTACATCAAGTGACTTGTGGAGATAGTGTTGTCCTGGTTTAAGATGGTGGCAACAGGATTCTGTAGCATGCCACACTAGCAAGAGAATCCAGTTATTGCTATATGACGATTTCTGCGACCACGTAACCACTTACGCCTAACCACCTAGCTCCTCAGTCTAAAACCCCCTTGATAATCTTGTGTGGGGCGCAGTTGAGTGAAAGACCAACGTAACTTCTTGTAACACCAAAGAGGAACTGAAGGCTAGGATTATGGTAGTATTCACCAACTTAAACAAGGAGACCGTCCAGAAGAGTTACAGGAGATTCCGAAGTCGTCTGGAAGCTGTGGCTAAAGTCAACGGCGGTTATATTGAATACATTTACTCTTTACTATTTTAAGATATTTTTTTTGTAATTTTGGTAAATATATTTGTTACGAGATAGCAGTGTTTTTTTCATTTTTGCGCAAATTCAGACAATTTATCCATTGAACCCTGTATATGTATCCTGATATTCTTTTGACCAAATTTTTCAGCTAAATCATATCGCAACGCTACCATGACTTTGTGACAATATTTAGGATGAGTGGTCAGTTTGGGGGTCAGCAAACCTGATCATTGCAACATTAGAGTAATGTCGACACAAGATCAGAACAAATGTTCGATGTTCACGCTTTAAAAGGCCAATGGCCACTCTAGTTATGATATGTTTGGAAGCTAAAGTTTAACTCTTGTCTTATGTTCTGATTATAGTGAGCAGTAGGAACGGTGGAGTAATGGATAATGACTCAGACAGAGGAATGGGAGAGCAGAATTCGAATTCCACTCGAATCCATGACATTCAATTGGGAATGGTATGAATCCTCTTCTTCTTCCCCAACCCAGCTATGCATAAACAGCTGGGCAGACCGGGTTCTATAGATTTGGATGGTGACTTTCCTACCTGAAAAAGAAATGGCAACCTAATGCGAGGAACAATTTGCCTCTCGAAAGTTACATGATCGCCTCAGCGTGTATCACGCATGGGATATAACTGACTTATCAGGGAAGAAGCCTCGTTTGAATACGAAATAGATGAGGGTGTTTCACTACAATGTGCGTGTCATGGAGGATCTTATCTCTGGCGGTTAGGTTCAATGTAGATCATCTGAACGCTCTTTGCGAGAATGTTCACTTTTAGCGGGAATGATTTTACCCTGAAAAAAAAAACAACAACGCATCAATATCACTGTATTTCTTGAGCGTTATTTGGAATAAAATACAGTTTGCCCGAATTGACTATTTACCATTCGACGTAAAATTCGAATACAAATTTGCCTTAACACGCAGCAAACTTCATGGATATGTCAAATAATATCTACTAAAGCTGAAACTGTCCATTTTCTTGGTCCGTCATATTTGCCTCGTTCAATGATTCGGAGTAAAATTTTTAATATCTTAATTCATAGAAATATCGACTGTTATCTGAAACATTTCAAGAATTCCTAAGTGAAACACGTATCTATCATAAATGTAAACTTCTCTAGGGTTCCAGGAATGAGATGTTTGCAAAAATCTTAAGCGACTTAATAATATCTTCAGCGACATAATAATAATGACCGTGTTTAACCTGCTGAAAAATTCGGTGAAATTTTTCCGTTATTGATGTCGGCCATTGTTTGACCACTGATAAAAGCGGTAACCTTGACTGCTATTTCAAAGTTCATATCACTTGAATGATTATCATACATATTCCATCATTTCCATTAACGGATTTTGACATTAGGTCAGGGTAAACTGAGTTAAGTCAATAGCCATAATGCATATTGATATATATTCGAAATGCTTTCAGGGAGTTTAATTATATCATCGGAAATCAACATTCATCGTGAGAGGATATGTCAAATAATATTTACTAAAGCTGAAACTGTCCATTTTGTTAAGCCATCATATTCACCTCGTATAATAATTCAGAGTAAAATTGTTAATATCTTAAGTCCTAAGTGAAACATATCTATCATAAATGAAAAATTCTCTAGTGTTCCAGGAAAAGAAATGGTTGCCAAAATTGGTTTCATACATTCAGCTAAGAATTTATTGTTCAATATTCAAAGAATTGTTACAAAACTATCAGTATCGATTAAAGTCCAACTGTTTTGGAATTTTCTTGTGAGTCATATGTCCAAGGGTAATGATTGAATACGTTTTTTGCTATTTCTACGACTAAAAAACATGGGTGGAAATGCAGATATTGTGTTGAAACATATTTCAGCTTAGCATCTTTAATAAAATAATATTAATTAATATCCTATTATTCTCAATTAATTGTTGCGACAACCAAAACGTAGATTTCAATAATGTTGGGGAGTGTGTGCTAAACAACTTTCATATGTATTTGATGCAATACTTGAATGAATTAATTAATAAGCACATTTCAACATTGATATGACAGTTTAATTGTCGCAAAAGATATGCATTGTAAGGAACTATCCACTGATTGGTGATTTCTTGCTCAAATTGACGCCCATATTGTCTCATTTTAATATTGCCGATGTGACCTCCATCTTCTAGCTTTCTCCTTCTATATTTTGGACAGAAGTCATTCAATTGGTCAAATTTAAGTTTAATTTATATCAAAGGGGAAAAAAACATTCCAGTGGGGTGTGTGCGCCCTTACGGTGAGGTCTTTATCAAAATGATCTTGCCTATGTGACCACATTTTTCTTGCTTTCTCTTTCTATATTTTGGATAGGAGTTATTTCCTTTTTCAAATTTAAATTTAATTTAAATCAAAGGGTGGGAAAAAACCTCTGTGCCTGCTGGAATCCCTTTGATGAAAATGAAATATACTTATCCAAGTACGCTGAGTAGTATAGTTTCAGAATACATGAGGTTATGGGGGGGGGGGGGCTGTCTCCAAAGTACCAGGAGGAATTCGATTAACAAACAGATAGATACACACGATTTGTCGGACTTAATGCATTTCATAATATGTTGTCATCCTTTACGTTAAGATTTGTTTCATGAGCAGATATGATCGATCAAGAAAAATCGTTCCCCATAATGTTTACTGGGTTCGATTTCTGTCGGGAAAGCGACTATTTTCTACGAATTTTTCAATAATTTGAGCCGGTAATCACTTAAATAAATTATATCTATAAAAATAACGTATAAAGTGAAAATATATTAAAGATTTTTCGGACTAAATCCATTTCATAAAATATATATAAATATTTATATATATATATATATATATATATATATATATATATATATATATATATATATATATATATTAGGTTGGTGCAAAAATAATGACGTAATAATGTCGTTTTTTGACGTATTTGTAACGTTAAAAAACGATATTATTACGTCATTACGTTCAATGGCAAGAAAACAGAGTGCATGGCTGTCTGAAAAAGGAGCAGTCGAATCGGACTGGAGATTCAAGCAAGTACAAAAATATAGCCATCTGGAGAGTGTTTTAACAGAAGACCGAAAATGAACATCAAACTTCAAACGTGAACGTGAATAGCGATATGTCTTCCAAAAACTTAGAGAATTATTAAGATTCCTGAGAAACAGAATAAAAGAGTACAGAACTGTTATGTAGTATCAGTATTTCTCCATGGGAGTGAATACTGGACCAATTTCCCTTTAGATTAAAAACAAACATGAGGCAACAAAAGTACGCTGAAAATCGCCATCACTTAAAAATGCGAGTAGCGAGAAGAAGAAAAAAAACTAGCGAAAATAGAAACAAATAGGATAGTGAAACATAGAATTACTAGGAGACATAACGTGGAAAGAGGACATACTATCGACAAGAGAGACCGTGTCAGTATCTGTAAATTGTTGGCAGAAGAGATATAGAGAGATAAAAATAATAAAATAAATTATATAAGAACCACAAAGAAAAGAAAATTTTGGCGACCGATAATCACTAGCGTCTTGACTGCTCATATACATATACTACTGCAAAAGCGAGACGAGGGGAAGACGAGAGCAAGACTGAGGAGTCCAGACTAGAGTGAAAAGGTTGTAGGTAACCGGAAGAGTGAGGGTGAGGTAACAGCGTTGTAGGAGTCACAGTTAGCGAGCACGTAGACTCAGTAAGAAGTCATACAGCGATACTTCAATACCAAAGACTGTATAGATATTTTGCTACTAACACGTATTCCTGGAACTACTAACCTGCATTACCAGTTTGTATTATTACGTTAATACATTATTTTCATATATTCATTCCGGGCGTTAGTTATATATTGATACTGGATTTCAACCCGGAATTCACAACATATATATATATATATATATATATATATATATATATATATATATATATATATATATATATATATATATATATATATATATCTACAGATCCCCTTCTAGTATACCAAAAAGAATTAACTAGATCACTAAACATAATGCTTCGCAACAATCTAATCGACAAGGAAACATACACAGCACTTACACCCACAAATATTACCCCTGCTCGTTTCTATCTCCTTCCTAAAATACACAAAGGCAACAACCCAGGAAGGCCTGTTATTTTATCGTTCAACTGCCAAATACGTAGACCATTGCATACAACCGCTAGCTAAGGAAGTAAAATCCTACATCAGAGACACAACAAATCTACTGAACAAAATTAATCACATACAAACAGTACCAGAGAATGCTATTCTAATGACTGAGGACGTTAGGTTACTCTATTCAAACATTAAAAACATCGAAGGGCTAACCGCCCTTCAGGAAACACTTACTAAAAGAAGAAAACAAGACCCCCCCACAGAAGTCATCATAAAACTCATGGAGCATGTCCTTACATTGAATACTTTAAACTTCACTGGAGCACACTACCTTCAAATAAGAGGCTGTGCCATAGGCACCATTGCAGCTCCTTCATATGCTACAATATTCATGGGAAAATATGAGGAGACCCATATCTATCCAATCATTGGTAGCGACTGCATATTCTATGCAAGATATATCGATGATATATTCTTTGTATACACGGGTAGTGATGACAAACTTACCCAATTCCTTATGACCCTAAACGCAGTGCACAACTCAATTAAGTTTGACTATGAAAAATCCACAACATCAGTAACATTTTTAGACACCCGCATTTACATAGATGAAAAAAGGAAACTACAAACGACATTACACATTAAAATCACCGACACACACAACTATCTACACTTTAAGTCTTCCCACCCTAAACACCTCAAAGAGAACCTTCCCTATTCACAAGCACTTAGACTCAGAAGGATATGTTCCAACAATGAAGAATTAAATAAACACATTGAAAATATGGAGCATCAATTCACAACACATGGCTATAAACAACACCTAATCAGGGAACAAATAAATAAAGCAATTTCCACTCCTAGAGAAGACACCCTAATGTACAAGATTAAAAATAAGTCTAGCCGCATCCCTATAGTAACCACTTTCAACCCCACTCTGCCTCCACTATCCCAAATAATCAAACGTTGCTGGGAAATACTACATCTCAAACCAGACCTAAAAAAACTGTTTAAGGAACCTGGCCTTCTTGCATATCGTAGACCTAAGTACCTAAAAGAAATCATAGGTAGTAACAACATTTCAGGGGACAAGGTAATCCGTAATAAACTAAGAACAAAAACAACAGGATGTTCCCAAACATGTAACAACAAAAGAAGTTTATGTTGCAACCATATTAAAAACACGAATTCATTCACTAGCCCAACCACTAAATCTACTTTCAAAATCTACCACGATTCTAACTGTAGAAGTCATAACATAATTTACCTCATAGAATGCACACTATACCAGAAACAATATGTAGGGAAATCTGAATGGCCCTTTCACTACAGAATAAATAATTATCGTAAGCGAATTAAGTCGACTCCCCATGAAAAATTATTACCTGTAGAACAACATTTCCGCCTGGTAAAACATGATTTCAAAACCCATGCCAAATTCACTATAATTGAAAGAATAGAAAAGTTCAGAGCAGATAGCATTAGAAAGATTTTAGAGTTCCATGAAAATAAGTGGATACAGCGTCTAAAAACACAATATCCAGCCGGGCTAAACCATAAATTTAACAATATATAGATATTACCAATATATAACTCAACAAATCAAAACCTAACCACATTTCTCACCCACACAAGACAGACATGCTTACGGAGGTGTGGATGCCTGACACTTATACACTCACCCACACGAATATACACACTTACACACATCATACTCACTCATTCCCTAATGAGCCAAATGATAACACACACCCACAGCAATACACACGCTTACAGATATCATACTCACCCACTCCCTAAGAACCAAATAAAACACACACAAACACTAAACAGAGACACGTCCCCTCATCAGGTCCAATAAAACTGTCAAACTGACCAGAGAATTCAGAGCAACATGTATCTATCCACCTCTTATCTCAAATAACAACTTAAAAGAGACTGTTTGACCAACACAAGGAATGTTTAAAGATTCATGTTAAAGGATAAAAAAAATAAAAAAACAAATGAAAACTACAGACAAAAGTTCATTTTCTCCATCAAGACATTCATTTCTATAGTTTAGTGCTAGCAGCAATCAGAAATATTTCTCCTCCCGATGATGGCCATTTCAGCCGAAACTAGTCGAGGAATCTAAATTAAATAATAATACAAAAAACGAAAGAATATTAATCTACAACCCTGTGTGTCTAAAGATTTTAATTTTTCAATTTTCTTCATTGTTCAATATATATATATATATATATATATATATATATATATATATATATTGACGTTACACAGGTTTATACGCTTTTTTCAGACATCACTGCCTCTAGTATAACTACCAATTGAATGATATTTTTTCTGAAACGTTTTTGTTCCTAATTTAATAAAGCCAAAAAGCGAGACATATTCTAAGGTCACCTTCAGAGAGATAAGAGCACTCACATCATTTTTCAGGAAAAATATCCTGAATTTTACCTATCAAATTTTATTAACAAACAAAGAGTTGGACAATAATTGATCGACAAAGAAATGTCTTTTACGGTCGAAAATAACCCAAGAGTCATTGGCTTTCGGATTTGACGAAGAATTAAATTTTAAAATCGGCAATGGTTATTATTAGATTTTTCTAAAGGATTCACCAAAAATATACCAAATCGTGATCAAATTCATTCAGGAATATTGACGATATAAGGTCGGGATAGGTGTCAAAATCCCGTTCAAATGTAACAGTCTTTCAAATTCATTTTAGAGATATCGAAATACAGATAATGGGACGTGTGCTAAATAGAGGGATGAATTAATAAATACTTATTTTGTTCACATGAATAGAATTATTTATTAGAAATTTAAAAGAAAAAAAAAACAGACAATCCCAATCTCTTCATCTGTGAAACTTTTAACGATTGCGAGATGAAAATATATTCACTAATATCTTGGATACATTTAGGTAGACTTTCCAGACAAGATTCATTTTTCTTAATATTTCTTCTTTTTTTTTGCTTCATGTTACTTACATTATAATTTGTTTTGTTCATGTGAAAGTTTTTGTTCAAATTCAAGCAAATTTTTACTGCTACATTGCTTCGTGCGCACGGATGCCTTACACCAGAACAAAATCGAATATTGTAGCGTTATTAATCGGAATGCGATGGTGTGTCTTGTTCGTTTGAGCTGTTGGTGAGCCGGAATTCTTTAGCAACCATGTTCATTCTATGAGAAATGTCTTCTTCAGTTGATGTGACGTGCTAGGTGAAAAAAGAACTCTGTGAGTAATATTTCCGCGTATTGAAAAGGCCCACTGGCGAAATGAAGACGATGATCTATCTATCTATCTATCTATCTATCTATCTATCTATCTATCTATATGCGTGTGTGTGTGTGCGTGCGTGAGTGTGCGTGCGTGTGTGTGCGTGCGACCGTGTGTGTGTGTGTGTGTAGCAATATGCACACTAAAAGATGAATCCAAGTGGTGTGAGCTTTAAGTGATTAACGTGATAGAACTGTCTAAGCGGCCTGACTCAAATGAATGACATTGTTTTCGGTTTTTCTCTCTTTCTATATCAAAAGCCCTACTGGATATTTATCGTCATGCTTGGTCTACAGATCAGGTTTCAGTGCTGAAAACAACTAATAGGTCAAAAATTACTTTACGTGCAGTAGATTGACTATTCTAATCTACACTTTGCTAAGTTTTGAAAGTCTGTTTCGTGGATAATGTAGCATTTAATTCTATGCACTAGGGCATCTTTTGCCTTGTGTGTGTGTGTATATATATATATATATATATATATATATATATATATATATATATATATATATATATATCAGTATGATTAAATCCGAAAAGTCTTTAATTTCTCGCATTTGTCTTCTGTCTAGGAAGACCTCCCCAACACCGGTTATAGCCTGTTTTGACGAACAGACTATATATATATATATATATATAGATATGTAGCTCAGCCTATATCATTGTCCAAGATGGATGTTAGCCCGAACAAAGATTCTCTTACCCTTTGACTGTTTTCTTTTTAATCCTGCTGGGTGCTTTAACTGAAAATACTGCTGTATTCTTTAACTGAAAAGAATGATGGAGGCAATCGCTTCAGCCCGGCTGGTAGTACATGTTTACGCGGCACCGGCAGCACACGTAGAATATCCTGACGGAAACGTAACGTATAGAATTAAATAAAAGGTTGTCACTGAAATTGTCTTTTTAGTAATATCTTCATATTTTTTTTTTTTAGATTATTAAGTTAAATGTTATTCATCACGATTATCATAATCGTCGTCGGAATCACATTGCATTTTCTTTGCTTCTCCTGATTTATAGATTTTCTGAAACAGAAACGAGGCTTGTTTATCTAATTAATTATAAGGTTTAACGCTTAACATTAAAGAAAAGAACAGAAAAAAAATGCTGTAGGGAGGAAAACTTGATATGTCTCACTCTAATTGCTATAATTACGATGTTCAGCGTAAAGATATAATAGAGTAAAATATTTGTTATGATGAAAATAATGCCAAACAAATGAATACAATCTAATAAATAAATTAAAAAAAACAAACAATTGTGTGTGATTTTTGCCTTTTTTTCAGCGGTATAAAATGGTTTTAAGATAATTAGTTAAAAGAGTAACTAATGGAGTAAAAATCTAGTCTTATCTTGAAATAATACTCTAATAGAATGGCATACTTTTAATGGCGCGATTTGATCACGAAGAGTATTATAACAGGACTTATTTCTCAACAACGGAAGTGGTCTAAAACATATTTTACCCTGAAAACATATAATACAATTTGTGGATAACAGTATACGGTTGAAAAAAAAATGAATGACCTTGTTGATAATATCAAGTAAGAGGTCTTATTTTATGTTTTAAAGAATGACGCAAGTAGCTCATTACGGAATCTGCCAATTTGAGTAGCCTTTAATTAAATACTTAGCCATAGCATGTAGAAATAGCAATCTCAATCAGAAGTTTCAGCCTTGTTCATCAAATAAAAATATTTATCCTATACCTATCTCAACCGACGCAGTTGAATTAGACAAAGTAGACCAGTTGTTTCAAATAATAGTGCAGAAAACCTTTGGATATCTCGCAGGCTTTTCATTTTGTCGCCCGTCATACGACACACAACATGTTATTGTGTATTATAAAACTTTTATAACATGGATTCTCTGAAATAGTGAGTTTACTCTAGATAAAATGCATTCCTACCATATACAGAAGGCGATTATCTTCCTTCAGTGGATATAAGTTACATGGGTCACGTGAAATCTGCATAGAAAAGTCACTGATTAGAGTGAAGAAAGCTGCAATCAGATTCAGTTCGAATTACAGCAGCAAAAGCGACAGATTGCTTTCTTTAGCTCGACCCCCCACATACACCCATGGTCCGGGCAACAGCTAAATGTGCCCCAGCAGCAGCTTACAAGTACATGGTACCGTTTCCCTTTGGGGATATATTTTTCCAAGATATAGAATGAAAGTCTAGCTTGCCGTCTTCAATTTGGGAAAACTAAAGACTTGCTGTTTCTAGTTCATTGATTATGTCCTCGCCTAGAACATAGATGAATCCGATCCATTTGAATCTGGTACCCTAATAATGGCTACTCCAGACGCAGGAGAATTTCCGTATTATATACGTTCCTGTTTGCTGTGTAGATATGTGTGATAATTTTTTCTCCGCGTGGGTCATCTGTTTATATGTATATATAGATTTGTGTATCCTTTACTAGTATAAAAGTATCTGTGAGAACAAAGCATGTTTACCATTCTTTTTCCTTTCAGCCATATCGTTTCTTTCTGTTATGTAAGATGTTATTATATCACGGATATAATAATGCTCATAATGGGAGAAATGAATGGAAGCATAAATCTTCCTTCAATAGCTGATCACCGTTATATTTCTACTCTTGAAACCATTTGAAAATAAATTTAATTGTACAACATACAAGTCGGTCTTTAAATAATGATTCTGGATAGATGAAGGAAACTGTGATATAAATAAATGTTATGGTCCAATTCCTTGTACCAACGGTGATAGTCCAAAGTAGAACCAATAAAGAACTCGAAGGCGGATATGGAATAAACACAGACATATTACAAACAGGAATATATACAGAGAAGTAGAAAATGTGTTAATACGAACAATCAGGTTTAGTAGTAATTGTCTGAACGCGAATCTGCTTCGGACTGCCTTTGACTCGACTGACTGACTGACAGACTTCTGACGGACTTCACTCCAGACTTCAGACGGAACTCTGACTTCAGACGGAACAGTATTCAGTCACCCCCCACGAGGGCATCATGTGGCACAAGGCCGGTTTAACGTGGGATCTCCGAGCCCGTGGGATAGGCCAAAAATATGCCCTTATAAACGGGTTCCGGTCCGGTTTACCTCCCCGAAAGAGACTCCGCCCTTCGGCGTAGATTCGTTCGGGTTCCTCCCCGCCCGAAGGCAGAGAGTTCGACCGATCATCCGGTCGGCCGGTCAGCCCGTCGTCCGACGTCAGACGGAACGGTATTTAGCCCCCCCCCCACCAAAAGTGCATCACGTTGCACAAGGCCGGTTTAACATGTGATCTCCGACCCCGTGGGCTCGGCCAAAAATATGTCATTTGAACCGGTATAAACGGGTTCAGAGTCGGTTTAACTCCCCGAAAGAGACTCCGCCCTTCGGCGTAGCTTCGTTCGGGTTCCTCCCCGCCCGAAGGCAGAGAGTTCAACCGATCAGCCGATCAGCCGGTCGCCCGACTTCAGGCTGAAAAGTATTTAGTCACCCCCCACGACCAGCATGAGGGTATCATGTGGCACGAGGCCGGTTTACTGTAGGATCTCGGAGCCCGTGGGATCGGCCAAAAATATGCCCTTTGAATCCGTATAAACGGGTTCAGGGTCCGTTTACCTTCCCGAAAGAGAATCTGCCCTTCGGCGTAGCCTCGTTCGGGTTCCTCCCCGCCCGAAGTCAGAGAGTTCAACCGATAGGCCGGTCAGCCGATCGCCCGACTTCAGGCTGAACTCCATGCTTCCTCTTGAGGCGCTGTATTTATTAAGTATGGAATAGTCTATTATGTTATCATGGGTAAGGTACCATAACAATAAAAATGATAAACTATGTAAGAGAAACTGATTATGTAGCATTTCAGAAACTGTATAGTGCGCAACCGTCTCTTATTTTTCTAAGAAATGCGAATTACTGATTTTCTTCTCATTCGGTGACGCATAATAAGCATCATACACCGTATGCTCTTTTACATTTGAACTTGAAAATCAAATCAATGAAATATCTGTCTGATGAAGGAAATAGAAACAGGTATCAACCATCGATAACATTTAATTTTTGTCTTAGGAATTCACCGCTAAAGATGATCTTGGATGAGATTGAAAGTACTTTGGAAAAAATGATCAAACATACAGCGTCTTTGATAATCAGTTTTGTAACAACACTAAGATAATGATCTGTCAGTTTGAATGGATTAAAATAAAACCAACATGTCTGAATGAAGATATATTAACTAAATTCACACACACACAGTAATTTTATTAGTTCTTATATATATATATATATATATATATATATATATATATGTGTGTGTGTGTGTGTGTGTGTGTGTGTGTGTGTGTGTGAAAATTGCTCCGATTTAGCCAGTAGAGAAGACAATATTTTTGAATAAAAATGACAATAGGAAAACTGGTATTTTGCTTTGATAAAGTCCACATTGGACGAAACGCGTCAGCAATTACCAGTTTTCCTATTGTCAGTTTTATTCATATATATATATATATCATTGACCTTATTAAAAGAATGAGGTGGAAAACGTTTTTCTCCCGTAATCCCCAAAATGACCAAGAACTAAATTCTGAAACGTATAACCTGAAATCCCAGAAAACTCCACCGTGTGACAAGCTACTTGTACCGTTCGAAGGCGATCTGATCGATTTAATTAGAAAGATTAAGTTCAAGATTTATAACAACTACTTCCAGACTAATATTGGTAGAGACATTAAAAACATAAAAAAATCCAATAAATGATGTATTAAAGCCGACAAATCCAAAAATTTCTATAAAGTTACACCATCTGAATATGACAAAATCGTCACTGACAAAATTACCAGCTCTTATAAAAAAGACAAAGACAATAGCACCTTATCATCTATCAATGAAGACATCTGCAAACTTGCTAACAAATGTGGAGTTGCTGGCAGAATGGGAAAATTTAGTTTGAAAGATGCCCACATTCTCTTCAAAGATCATAAGCCGAACTTTATCAATAGCTTGCAGTCCTGTCTAATTAATCCCTCCAAATCTGAGTTAGGATTAATTTCCAAGAGTATTATCAAGAAAATAACTTCATGTGTCCTGGAGAAATACGCTGCTGACCTTTGGAAAGTTCGGCCGAGACGATTAAATGGTTCCGAAAGATCCCTAGCAAAAAAGAGCCACTTTCATCCAATTTGACATGTTGGATTTTTACCCTTCTATTTCGGAGGAACTATTAAGTAGCAGCCTTAATTTCGCCAAAGGATATACCGAAATAACGGATAATGATCTGAACATCATTTTAGCGTCAAGAAGATCAATACTTACATACAATGACGCTACTTGGGTGAAGAAGAATAATGGTAGTTTCGATGTAGCTATGGGAGCCTTTGATTCCGCCAAAATTGCAGATCTGGTGGGCATATATATTCTCGACACCTTGAGTAGAGTAGTTAACCTTAGCCAAGTCGGAATTTATAGAGATGACGGCCTAATCATTGTCCTAAATAGCAATGGTCCCTTGACTTCCAGCTTACATAAGAAGATAATTAGTGCCTTCAAATAATTAGGCCTTAAAATTGAAATATCTTCCAACCTGAAAATAGTCAACTTTTTGGATATTACACTCAATCTATCGAATGATACCATTAAACCCTTCCATAAAGCTGATCAAATACCCCTATACATCAACGTCCACTCTAACCACCCTAAACATGTGATAGACCACATCCCCAAAACTGTGTATACGAGTATAAATAAGCTATCTTCTAGCCAAAAAATCTTTAATGATAATAAATTTATATAGAAGCAGGCCCTCAAAAATAGTGGTTTTAGACAGGAATTAAACTATAACGGAGAAATTGTAAATCAGAATAATAACAGATCTAAAAATAGAAAGAGGAAGGTAATATGGTTCAACCCACCATATTGCAAGCTCTCTAACATTGATATAGGAAGTTTTTTCTGAAATTAATTCATAAACATTTTCACAGTAAACATCCATTACGTAAAATTTTCAATAGGAAGACTCTGAAAATTAGTTACTCATGCGTTAGAAATATGGAGAAAATCATATCTTCCCATAATTGCAGAATACTTAGAAACTACCATTGCAATGTAACTTAATCGAGTAACCATACCTGCAATTGTAGCAATAAAGATCATTGTCCAATCGGGGGTAACAATCTTTCCCGAGGAAAATATAAACGAGAAAAAAAGATATATAGGTATATCCGCCGGTGATTGGAAGCAGCGTCTATACAGCCATAGACACTCTTTTAGATATAGATGCCTCAGAAGTCAAACTTCCTTATCCAAACACTACTGGGATCTGGTGGATAAGGGGTTAACCCCACTTTTGAAATGGAGATACCTATCAAGAGCCAAAACACCTAATAACCTCCGCGATCGGTGTGATCTGTGC
>OZ010582.1:91224659-91227159 GCA_963932145.1 Acanthosepion lycidas | reverse complement strand
ATATATATATATATATATATATGTATATATATGTATGTGTGTGTGTCGTTTTGAATATTTCTTGTATATATATATATATATGTGTGTGTGTGTATCTGTATGTATGTGCATATGTGTATATGTGTGTAAATTTACCTTGATAATGTCATTCAGAAAATGAAATGAGTTGGCTATGTATAGTTTTTTTCTCTGATCTCTTTTTATTCGTACACACACACACACATACACACACACAACCATATATATATATATATATATATATATGCGTGTGTGTGACCCGTCTTCACGTTTAATGGTGTCTGCGATATAATTCTCTTGTTTTGCCGAAACGTTTTCGAAAATAACTATCTATATCTTATGTAATACAGAAATGAATGAATATCAAATGCCATGTGTAATTTAATATAACACAATCTGTTTATAAAATCGATTATGAACACATATGACAAACAAAGCAACGTGAGATTAAAAAGTATTTTGCAAAAAATTGAAAAGAAGAGTAAACAATACGAACCATTAATACAAGAAAATCATTTAGGCGAATATTCATCGTATATCATAAACGATATTTATCATGATTGTCGATCAGCTTGTCTTTGAAGGATGAAATCAGCCAACACCTCCGGGAAAACGGAAAGTAGTATCTAGATTTCAATCTAATGTATTGAACTCCCAAAAGAGAAACAGGGCGTATATTACACTGATATAACATCTAACTCCAAAACAGTGATTTATGTAAAATATCATCCTATGTTCAAAATAATTCGATCATAAAAAAAACAACATATAAATTTCCAGGTTTTTTTTTCTTTGTTTCTACAGAAAATGTTTACTTTTTAATATTTTACTGTGGAAGGAAAATTCGGATTTCGGTGTCACATTGACCGTGATCATTTCACAGATATTTAAATTTATATAATGACGTGATTTAGGCATCTCCAATTCGTAGGTCATATCTTGGGTTGCTTCGCATTCTGCCAACCATGTAGTGTCTTATTGCAATTTAAGATTATTTATGTTTTTATATCGCTTTCCATTGCAAGCTTGAAAATTTCTGCGGTTTTCTTTCTGTGACTGCTATCAACACTGTGACATTTGCATATATTATCACTGCCCCCCCCCCCCCGATAATGGAGGCACGGCGGAGTAATGGTTAGCGACGCGGATTGAAGAATCGGAGAGCCGAGATCGAATTCCAGTCGAATCTATTTACATTCACTTACGTGCTAATACAATTGAGAAAGGTGTGAATCCGACCCCCCTCCCACAACTATATGTAAATAGCAGAACAGACCGGTTTCTATAGCCTTCTTGGATGACAAATTTTCTACCGCATAAAGAAATGGCAACATACCGAGGGGAAAAAATTGCCTCGTCAGTCATGTATCGAAAGATACATGATTGCTAAAGTGTGTCTCACTCATGGCACAAAACTGATTGCTCTCCATTAATATATCTTTGGAGGAATTCTATTTCTTTAGAATTTCCTGGAATAAAATGTAAGCAAATCTGGCGAGAAGTGTCTCCCTTGTCGAACAACAGCGTATTTTATTTATTTGTATTTTTATGTATTCTATTTCTCCGGGGTGTATTTTATATATTTTCATCTTGGCACTCCCAGGCCTATTTTATTATTTATATCTTGTCACTCAAGAGTATTATATTTATTTCTATTTTTGCGTAATTTATTTATATTTTGAAACAAGGAGGGTATTGTATTTATTTACATCTTGTCACTCCAGTGTGTATTTTATTTATTTGCATCTTGACATACTGGGTCGTATTTTATTCATTTATATCTTGAAAAGCAGAAAGTATTTTATTTATTTCTATTTTGAAACAACAGTGCGTAATTTATCTATATATATCTTAACAATCCGAGACGTATTTTACTTGGAAAATCATTATAAGTGCTTCATGGGGTACCTCGACCTGATATAATAACAAGTTTGTCTTGTTACACCAATTACAACTGAGTGGTGAGTTTGATCCTCACTGATTGCTCCAAGCTTTTGGCCTCGCATCACATCTAAGTTACGCTAAGAAAATAATGGGGTACTTTGACGTAATGCAAGGTTAGTAAGCTTGTCGCGTTAAAACTGTTACGACTGAGTAATAAGTTCGATATTTACTGTGTGTCTCTTAGCTTCGGTCTTGCTACACATTTATGCTTCGCTTTCTGAATCACCAAATTATTGCCAAATTTATGTTCTTACATAGCCTCTTCAATCGGGACTTTCTATTATGCATGGCAGTTCTGAAATATCTAAATCACCAGCTATATACAACCATTTCCTAAGATCAATAGTTAAAAAGGGTTTGGTCAAATTAAACCTGAGGGTTTTGGCAAACATCATGCTTCTTTGAGCATTGTGAAATGGCGCTGCAGTATATAACTGTATCAAATAACAGAAAACGCATCACTTGAGCGCTACCAACAGCAGTATCTACTAAAATAGTTAACACATATAACTACAAAGAAAATAATGACATAATTAAG
>OZ010582.1:91137159-91217159 GCA_963932145.1 Acanthosepion lycidas | reverse complement strand
TGTATTCGACCAAATCTAACACCGGTTTTATGCACCCGTCGAAAATAGGAGTTAGAGTGTGTTCTGGCGATTTTACCAATGGATGCAAACTGTCTTGATAGAATTCCATTTTTATTTTACTATTCAACATCCTCTACCAAATTGTAGCTTTTATTTCAGGTCGCCAATCGAGCGGCAGATGTTGGTCATTATCGCCAGGAATAAACAATAGCCAAACAGCTAATGCATTTCCCATATGACAGACGTGCGTAATGATTACAAACCTGGCCATAGATGCCACATTTTGCCAGCATCTTATCAATTTTCAATACTTCTCTTCCTTTTGTGTACAAAGTAGATTAATTTTTACCTTCTTACCAGGGCGTAAAGATTAAACAGGTGCAACATTTTGTGACTGCGGTGTGTTTGATGTGAATTGTCGCTGGTATCTTTCCTTCTCTGACGGCGTCTGACTGCAGAAAAGAAATCTCGTTCTTATTTCAAGTTGATCTTTGCGTGAGATCAAATCTTCAGCTGATATCAAACCGATGTGATTTTATTACAGACTTGATGTTATTCTTTCTTAGGACTTTGATCAAAGATTGATCAGCCCACTTGCTTCGACCAAAACAGAAATCACTGACGATTAAAGGGGAAAATGTCACGGGGTTGTCCATCGATCATATCGAATATTTATCGATTTCATGATATTAAACACATGACTACTTCTATACTTCAAAGTAATTATCTACAGTATACACACGCACACCTCCACACATACATATACATAAATATAAGAGCACAAACAGGTACGCTCACTTTTGCTTTCACACACTTAATTTGGCTATTTTCATAGAAATGTACACATATAAGAGCTGGTTTAAATACGTGTATGTTCTGGTCTGATATGCGCATACACCCGTCACAGACGTAAGTCTCTAGATACAGAAATACACATAATTAACGCACACAACCATGAGCATGCACATAAACACGCACAGACATACACACACACACACATTATATATATATATATATATATATATATATATATATATATATATATATATATATATATATATATATATACATACATATATATATATATATATATATATATATATCTTGATCTTCTGTCTCCTTGAAACATGTTCTTCTGTTGTCCACTCGCTTTCAATAATAAACTGCTAGCATGAAATGTTACAATGTTACACACACACACACACACACACACATATATATATATATATATATATATATATATATATATATATAGAGAGAGAGAGAGAGAGAGAGCGAAAGAGAGAGAGAGAATAAAATATTGTTCAAAAGGCTAATATATAACCAATATCATCAAATTTATGGCTAGATTTTTAAATATTTTTTGCTATTTTATTTCTCAAATTTCATTAACGGCTCTATTAACTTTACATATTAAAAGAAGCACACGCATCCTCCATTCAACAACATCTGCAAAAAACATTCCTGTCCAAATTCACAATTTAGACGAATATTCGTAGACAGTGACCGTATATTTCGCCAAGCTCGTAACAAGCAGAAAAAATAAATTGTCGAAGCCATCTTTAAAAAAAATATAAAATAAATCTAACATGAATATGGAACAAATGTTCTGAAATGCTTATAATATATATTTCTTTAGAAGAATCAGCGTTAAAAAAAGTTTTTAAAAATCAGCATACTATAACCTACTAACAAGAATTCAGACAAAGTTATCTCCCTTACAAAATGTGTTTAATATATAGAAAAAAAATCAACATCTATGAAATTGCGCGTGACCGGAACTGTTAACTGTTTAACCATAAAAGCAAATATTTACTTGGGACACAAAAAACTATTTGTTTTAGTCATCAAAACAGTGAAGAGGATATTGCAATATATCTAAAGTACAGAGAAAATAAAATGAATGAATACAGCAATATCTTCCTTGGTCTTGTTAACCATAATACAACAAAGCTTATACATGATTACAAAATTACAAATGAATCTTACTGATATATATATATATATATATATATATATATATATATATATATATATATATATATATATATATATATACAGAATGTAACGGAAAACTTGTCCAAATCATGAAACAACAAAATTGTCGAATTATTACATTAATTTGGTGCGGTTTTATCGTAGAAATGCTTAAAGATGTCTTACTGTAATTTTCCGAGTTTTTTTTTTAAAACTATTGGACTGTTATTTGAGACATAATGTTTTTATCTCCAAGTTGAAAGGATGAACTATCTCGCTATTGTGAACTCCTGATCTAGATTCCCTTTCTACTGCCCCGTCTTTTTTAAACTTATTTGCCGTTCTCTTGATTGTTCTTCAACAGACTTTGAAGATGGAAGCCGGAGTATGTATGATCGTACAATTACTGAAGGCGTGACTTATATTTCTCCTCTTGCAATTGATCATTCGGTAAGACATATTGGGGCTGCCACAACACTATTTTCACATCTTTTATTTCTAGCTGAATAACTCAAAGGTTTCTTTAGTGATTATAAAAACAAATGATGTCAAAATGGCTTGAAATAATATACTTAGCTAGTTTAGTGATATTTTTTAGATATTAAACATTTTGTGGGATAGGCAATTGTGCCATGCTTTACTCGATTTGGACAATTTTGTTGTTACACTCGGTATATATATATATATATATATATATATATATATATATATATATATATATATATATATATATATATATATATATTATTATTATTATTATTATTATTAGGAGTTCAGTCGATCAGCTAAATTAAAGTCTACATTTCGGTAACTTCAAACATTTTGAATCAAAAGATAAAGATTATTATTCGCCTGCAGAAGGCAAAAAAATGAAACCAATGTAGCATGAGTGGCTGATCTCCCATTTTCATCTAAATATATAAGCTCTAAATTTTCTTTATACGTGTACTGAGGACTTTTAAAACAACTATTTCTGGTCTTATTCGAATGTTTTAAAATTACACACACACACACACACACACACACACACACACACACACACACATATATATATATATATATATATATATATATATATATATATATATGACAGGCGAACCGTGGCCTCCCTTTGTCTTTCTACAAGTCTCTTCTACTTTACCAACATTTTCTCTATCACTTCCGTCTGTGGAACTCTCTTCCTCTTAATTGCATCCCTGATAGCTCTAATCTTTACATAGTCAAATGTAATGTCAATCGACATTTTCTGATACCTGAATCTTGTTCCCCGTCCTTCTATTTATCCTCTCCTCAAACACCCATCTTTACTATTGCTGTCAATCCCTGTAACCCCTTGCTTGCTAGTGGCCATCACTTGCTTCGAATAAAATGCTTCGTATATATATATATATATATATATATATATATATATATATATATATATATATATATATATACACACACATACGCACACATATATATATATATATATATATATATATATATATATATATATATATATATATGGGGAGACAAGACTGAATGCGACTATACCCCGAAGTCTCCAATTGCGGAATAGGCAAATATATACAGGATCTCAACGGCCAAACAGGCGGAAGAAGGCAGGGCCATTCGGTCCGATGTCACCAAGGTGGACCTTTGAACACCAACTATCTGACGGAAAGAGGCAAACAGGTTCTCCAGATCACGCCTCTTTCAATCTCATTTGATCCCGAGCGCGAATTCAGAACCTTCTCCACCACATCTAACCAAGAAGGAAAAAAGGAATCGTGAGATATCGATCACGATGTTCCGATGCAAGCGGGTACCGGCGTCGCCGACACCCCCCTCCCACATACACAGTGGGCAGTGTTCCAAGTACGATCAACAAATAAGTTGTCGAGAAGATCGCCCTGCACATCCCATATACTAAGTAAAGTGCTATCACTTAAATGATAATTTTCCTATAGGGCCTAAGGTCCATAGACTGAACCCGGCTCGACAGATTAGAAAGCAGAAAACATAACATAGACAAATAATAATAATAATAATAATAATAATAATAATAATAATAATAATGACAAATTTCTGTAACTAATTAAAAACCTGGGTTGACGTTTTTCATCTATTAAACTCAAGATATAATGTCTTGAAGATGATATTATTTTGCAGAACATATAAATTTTCTTCCATTTGTAGATTTTCAACCGTGGCTTTCCTTTGTGATAGAAAAGTCAATGTGTTTCAATTGAATATAAGTTATTTAAGACAAAGGCTATCTCATTTATCTTCTAATAAACTCTCTTTGGTAATTGCTAAGAGAAGTAATTCCGTTGATCAATTAAAGCTGTCAGTTGTGACTGGCGCCTTATTTTCGCCATTATCTTCACTACCCAACTGTTTATCGGAGATGCAATCAGTTTCTCTTCATTAAAAATACATTATTAAATAACAGAGCAGATAGACATTTTTCTGAGATAAAAATGGGAAATATAAGGTTATGTTTTGTACTGTATCCTGAAAGATTTCGTTTACACTAAGAAAACCCTGTTTCCAGCGGGCTATTGTATTTATTTCAGTTTCTTTTCCTCTTTGAAAAATGCTTCATATTATAAATCCCTTAACAAAGTAATCGTCTTCTATGTGTCGTGTCTCTTTAGGAAGTGTGTGGTCATGGCTCTTCACAACTTCACATCATTTGCAGCTCTTAGTAAAATCTTGTTGTTCTGTCAACCATTTAAATAAACACGTTGACTAGGCTATTGTTTTCCTGTCCTTGCTTTCCATATGTTCTGTGAGTGTTAAATATTCTAAAACTTTCATTTCAACTGTCTCTTTTTGATTTTTAAATAAAATCGACATTTTAGTTCTCGTTTATCTAAAACTTTCCAGTTGCTATTCTCAGCATTTGTATGTAGAAGAATATATCTAATTCTTCAAGTGAGATCTTCATCTGTGAGGAGAATGGCAAGCATCCACTGCCATATTTTACGACCGATATTATATAAAATTTCAGCATTTTTCTCTTTGCTTCTAAATATGTTTTTCTATTAATATTTTTCTGAGAGTTTACAAGGTTTCCTTTGCTAATCAAATATAGGTTCGGATGTCGCATTTTCCGTTCTCTGTTAAAACACTTCCTAGACATTTATATTTTTGTACTTTAATAACTTCGGTACTTCTAATTCAAAATTTTCAGTTTTCTTATGCTGAGAGCAATACATTTTGTCTTCTTAAAACTGATATTTAGTCCTTTCTTTTCAGTTTCTTTTTCTATCTTCTGTAAGAGTTCCTATCTCTGTTAAGCGTTAAGTCAATAAAAAATGAGTTCTAGTTTATTGCCATTTGTATTCGTGATATCTCGAGAAACATTTTTTTTTTCAATATCTCTCTACATTTCTGTGGGAAGATATTGTAAGCAACTGCATTATTTACATTGTTCAGACTGTTGTCCTCATCTTTATTGTAATGTCCACGACGTTTCGGTCGTTGTACACTCAGGCCTTTTCAGATGACTGGAATTTTCGAACTGAACCATTTATTCCGTTCACCGGGGTATATTGTTCTAGTTTCACGTGCCAAGTTTGTTCCAGATGTCTCAGTTATCTCCCTTTAACTTAACTCTCTAAGTTTATGTTCACTACTGGCGTCGCCAGGTATTGAACTTACAACTGTTTGTGTGAAATCCTAGAACACATGGCTCAGTGGATAAAAGAGTTGGATGGATCCAGTAACTTGACTTAAAGCGTTGCGAGTTCAATTTCTAGCGTATTGCTTATATGTTTGAGCTGGATATTCACCAATCGTCACTTTCCAAGCTTGACAGAGTTTTAAGTCGTTTCCACCACCCTGAGATGGGTGAATTATTTCCCAATCCAAATCCCTCTTCCTGAAGAGACTACATTGCTATATTCCTAAATTCCACCGGTCCGAAACCTCACAGCTAGGATCAGCCTTGCAACTTTCAGAGAGCCAACATTTTCATTTTCTTCGTATTCCATTGCTAAAGAAGTATTTTCATTCAGAAAACTTCTTCTATGGATCTGTTACTTTATATAACAGACTCCCAAAACGTATTTTCTGGATCTAACCACTTTAGGATAAGCCATTACATGTCAACTTAATATGAACAACTTACTTTCACGTTTCACAACAATACAACAACCTCATTGTTGAAACGACCACCTTGGCAGGCTTTTTGATTTTGTATTTAGCAAGATTTTATGAAAATATCTAGGTCCGTTTTTGCTTTAAAATCTAGAATACATTTTTGGGTACTGAATTAGGAAATCGACTGAAATACTGTAGAGCAAAATCGTAAATTTATTGTAAAATTATTGTCGGAAACATTTTTAAATCCTTCTATTATTAAATAAGGCGAAAGAAACGATTATCCTAGTATTGATTCGAAATCAGAAAAATCACTGAAATTGATGACATTGCCACGTGAAGAGTATCTCCAAACATTTTTAAGTTCATGGAAACCGAAAATGTGACCTTGCTAGTCAAAATCATGACATACTCTGATATTTAATGAACATCAATATCTGGAGAGAAATGATTAACGTCATACTTCATCTGGCCCAAGATACAATCCATGATGAAAATTTGCGACTTCATACCGAACCGTTCGTCTCCCGGTACAAGGATCGCGGCGTAACCCGTAACGAACCATGGTGGACAAAATGAGTATACTACTTGTGAAACCAACAAATATTAAATGCATGGAAGAAACGTTAAATCATTTGCCTGTTGAAATATCAGAAACGATGTGAAAAAGGAATTGGCACAGGATTTACAGAAGGACACCTGTCATGTTGTCGAAATCTGAGAAGTAAGATGGCTGATATTTGGAGGAGATATTACAGAATTTTAATATAATGGAACAGACACGCCAATGGGATAGGATTCCTTATGAATAAGAACACGAAGGAGTGTTAACAGGAGATAACTGATAACTGACATCTATTAGACATGGCACGTGGAACTAGAACAGTCTACCCCAGCGAGCGAAATAAAGGGTCAAGTTCGACATTCCAAACACCTGAAGAAGGCCGGAGGCTATAACAGCCGAAACGTTGTGTGTGACAAATATGGCAATAAAGATGAGGAAAATAGTCCGAATAATGTAAATAGTGTACATAATACTTCATCTCAGAAATATAGACAGATACTGAAGGACTGTTTACAGTGATGGTGTCCAATATCCAGCAGAGTCATCCTTCATTTCCTTTCAACACCACAATAATACAGGTCTATGCATCAACAACAGGACCGCGCGGAAGATGAAATGGGAATATTTAACCCTAAACTGCAAGAAAGCATTTGGCACATTGGATAAGATAGATATAATAATTATACAGAGTGTAACCCCTAAATTGGGAGTGGTGCACGTAAAGGTGGGAATTGAAGTGGCAAACAACAGAGTACTGATAGTTTTCAGTTGCAGCGATATGGCGTTCGAAAGTAGAGAAATAACAATAAATAACCTCGCGAAGATCGACCTTACATACACCTGAAATATCTTACCATAACAAAACTGATTACATTCTGGTTCAAAAGCAGTTTCGATCTATGCGCTGGTCTCGGCAGCGACTACGGCATGTTTATGATGCAAATTGACTGAGGTAGACTAAAACGTCCATGCACGCTAGACTAAATTTTAACTTAGATTCGTGGAATGATATCAAGGTCGCTTTAGAATTCAAGGCAATAATTGAGGGGAAGTTCGCTCCAGTGTTAACATCCGGGAACACAATTTGGAATTGCTGACGGATCAATTGTAACTATTTCATTTTGAATCTGCCTACTCCCATTTTGAATCTGCCTACTCCCATTTTGAATTTGCGATGTCCCAATTTTAATTTGACTATTCTATTTTGAAATTGCCATATCCCATTTTGAATTTGACTATAGCATTTGGAATTCACTAAGTCCCATTTTGCATTTGACTATTCCAATTTGAACTTGCTTATTTCATTATGAATTTGCTTCATTCCAAATCAAACTTGCTTATTTCATTTTGAATTATGTCCCATTTTGAACCTATTTCATTATAAATTTGCTACGTTCCAAAATGGCATTGATTAGTACTAAATTGAACTTGAAATGGTATAGTTAGAGAAAAACTTACCTATAAAAATGAACTGATATTTTTACTACCTCTTTTTTATGTATGCATGGAAGTCATGGATTCTAAAAGCAGCACTCCAAAGGCGAATCTAAACTGAAAAGATGTGATACTTCTCACGTCGGCTTGGTATTTCCTACACCGTTCGCGTCTTCGTGAAGACGAGCACGGAAGTTAAATGGCATGAAGCCGTGTTGATCTCCATAATCTCCATAAAAAAAAGCGAAAATTAAAGCGGTATTGTGAAGTAATCAAATCGCAAGGCCTCTCAGAGACCATCTTAAAACGAACGGTAAAAAGAAGGAGACAAAAAAAAAAAAACGAAATAATTGGACAATGTTCTAGAAATGATAACCGAAAGTTTTACCCAAAACCAAGCGATAGAAAACGACCGGATCAGGTGAAGGCATCTTGTTGAGCAATCCTCTTTGTAGTGCCTCTACGACTCTGCTCAAGATACAGTCCATGATGAAAGTTGAAGTTTTCGACTTCATACCGGATTGGTCGTCTCCTGTTACAAGGATCGCGATATCCGTAATGAACCAGTCGAATTATGGGCTGGAAGGAACGAAGGATTCATATGATACATCAGTATATGTGTGGACCTCCAAAATTCCAAATCTTTGCAGACGATCTCTCTTCTAACCAGGCTCTATCAACTCAATGATTGAACGAATCGCTTGTAACATTCAATACTTCAAAACCCAAACGTGTGAGGTTTTATAATCCCAGACATAGCCATGAATTTTCACCTGTTGCAATGAAGGAATAACATTCCTTGCCTTGATGCCTATTAAATTTCAACTGACCCTTGACCTCAAGTAAAAATCCAGTAATATCTCCTACCTGTACAAAAGCAACATCAGACCAGAAAGGATGTACGATTGATATATCTGTGCTGGAGGAGCCGGGTTCTTGCTTTCTATCGAGTTCAAATGCATCTACGCGGTCTTTATTTGCATCCTAAAACTTCTTTTCTACAGAAAACAACACCTCAAGCCGTTCGCTACTGTATCACTATGTCCAAGGTAAATTTTCCGACGTGCTAAATTATTTTGTTCAGACAGTTCTAATATTCACAACTAAGACCCGTCATGAGACGTAAATTTGGAAGAAGAATCAACACTGCCCTCGAATTGCTTGTAACATTCGATACCTCAAAATCCCAAACATGTAACATTCCATAATCCTCAACCAGGGTTAGAAAAATCCCAAGAGAATGCTTTGTCAGCCATTAAAATATCTTCAAGTCTACGGCTAACAGTTATGTTTTCCACGTATGACAGACTGCAATTCTTACCTCCCAGCCTTACGAATCATACAAAAACATTTTCATGCTTACAACCGAAAGAAATTGAAAGAGCGGTGTCTGAAATGAATATAAAATAAATATAATAATCGAATATGCATTCGCATATCGAGATGCATGCGAAGATAAGCATAAAAAAAAACGCGTAAATCAAGTTTAGGCCAGCTTGAATAGATAGGATGTAATCTGGAAAAAATAAGACTATAATCCAATTACACAGGGTGGTTGTAATGTAAATTTATTTTATATATGATGGACTCTCCAGCCTGACAATAATTTGTACAAGACGGGGGAGTCTATCATACATAAAAAAGGGAGTTACTTTTCAATCACCCTGTAGAAATGCATTTTCAGATTTTTAAGTCAATGAATGTATATAATGTCGATCCTCTTGATATGGAGAAATCTACCATTAATACTAAGATTGCATAGTTTCGTAAGTTAAATACGGTTGTCCCCTAAAAAGATGCTGTTTATCTCAGCTTGTGAAGATTTGCGAATCATTTCCGAGATTTGCTGAGCAAATCTACCCTAGCGATGGGCATTTTTTATTTGTCGGCTAATCCGAGAAAGTTAGTCTATTCTTGACCTGTGTTCATATCTGTCTAGAATCATTTGCGTAATTGTGCCATTACACCCTGAGTGTACATCTTTTCGAGAAGACACGTACCAAATTCTGTGCAGTTCTCTTTCTAACAAAGCGATGAATTACGAAATGCTAGTTTAAAATATGGTTGAAGCATATGAAAATTTAGAATGCAGTATGTCCCTGAAGGTGTAATTCTTGGCACTCACATCTGCACTACTTTCCGGAAAACGCAGCACTAGTCGGTGACGAACATGCTGGAAGGTTCCCGAAAGATATTGACAAAATAGCAAATCGTTATAAAGGTGTGTGGTGTCATGATATCCTAGGTGATTTTTTTTCTGCATCCTTCAGATGGCAAACATAGAAAAAAGCCCAAATCATCTAAATATTAATTATATATATATATATATATATATATATATATATATATATATATATATATATATATATTTTAAAAGAATTAAGACATTTATATGACCATGTTTAATATATATACCTATACTCATAAGTATAAATCTATCGAAATTTGAAAAAAAATATTAATTACAAAAAAACAGGCGACTTTTGTTTTGTAAAATGGAATTCATTTTCATGATCGATCAAAAAAAATATCCAAGAAATCTGCATTATTATTTCTATAGCAAAATCATTGTTGGATAATGTTATCTTTTAACAGTTCTTGAAACTATTTTCATTAAATCAATACAACGTTACATATAACAAAATTTAGGAATGATTGAGTGGACTGAATATTGTGGGGTCAGTCTGCCCGGTTTAAATGTGGAAAATTATAATCCGAGTCTCGTACCTACAATTATAACAAAACACCCAGAAATTATTTCTTAGCAGAGACAAGAGACAAAAACAGAGACTGATAATTGCTCATTTATATACAGGCTGATATTGATTATTTACACAAGAAAATGTTGAGTTTGTTGTACGCGCGAAAGACCAAAGTTCAAATACCTTCAAATACTTGTTAAGGCACAGAATCTGTAGTCAGGTGCCTCGATAAATATATTAGTACAGTGTATGTGTGACTGCTGATGATTGAATGTGTTTGTTGATAAAACACATTAGTGTAACCCATGTGTAGCTGAAGGCTTAGAGTATAGGTATGTGTGGGTGAAGCACATTAGTAGAATCGCGTGTGTGGGTACTTGTGCGTATGTGCGCCCGCATGAAAATTTTCTTCAGTATTTTTGAAAATGTGAAAAATCAAGATAAGAATAACTTAATGTATTTTCTGTCCACGGTTATGAATAATTTTAGACGACTGTCAAAGATATTTTTGTGTCGATTGGTTTAGTAGTTGAAACGAGGTCACGTTGGCGAGAGTTTAATAGAGCCTGGCGCAGTTAATGTTTCATTGACTTTCTTAGCTCTCTGGTGTCTTTCCTAACTTTTTTGGCGAGTGAAGTTTGTGAATATATACAGAATGTATATATGCACAAACTTCCTTCACGAAAAAAGTGATAAGCTCCAAACGAAACTTTTAATTTTAGTACCTAATGACTAGTTCATTTGGAGTTCAAATACACGGACGTATTTGTAAACACGGTATGTGTTTTTTTTTGACCAATTAAATATCAGAAACTGTTTATTTAAATTTTTTTATCCGAATTTTATTACCGATTTGAACCAAAGATTTTTTTCTGCGGTGATTCTGATCCTATTGTTCTGTGAGTTTTCTACTTATACGTCCTCTCTGTATTGGTTATAAAATGTAGGTTTTTATATCCTACAATGCTATTTGTTTATACGGATATTGTTCTCTCAATAATTTATTGATATGCATGTATTTTAATTTTAAT
This sequence comes from Acanthosepion lycidas, assembly GCA_963932145.1. Taxonomy (NCBI): domain Eukaryota; kingdom Metazoa; phylum Mollusca; class Cephalopoda; order Sepiida; family Sepiidae; genus Acanthosepion; species Acanthosepion lycidas. The sequence goes on along the minus strand of OZ010582.1, from coordinate 91,205,361 downwards.
ATTTTCTTTTAGTTGGTTGTGCTCAATAAATCCATGGGCAATTTTTATTTCTCGGCTAATCCAAGAAAGTTGATCTATTCTTGACCTATGTTTATATCTGTCTATAAGCATGGCCTGTCTATCTTTAAAACACATTAGTGGAAAATTATTAATGTTTAAGATTTGGAGTTATTGTTAATTAATTAACCTCGTTAGAAGTATATATTTAAAGTAGACTTTAGAAGGAATCGGAAACCCAATCCTAAACAGAAACAAAGGATAAAAATCTACTCCTGTTAAAGAAAAAAAACAAACGCGGAGGTGAATGATCCAGAGGAATTTATCTTCTATTAAATCTTTGTACCTATAACAAGAATGTCAATCGACTGAAAATATATGTGAGGAGCAATAGCTATGTATCTCATTCAGTTATTTTATGATGTTATAATTATTTTTTTCTTTCGCATTAAACTAGAGTTATTTCTTAAAGCTTTTCACCCCAAGCAAGATGCGTGCCATTAACACGCAAGGGTTTAAAGAGAGTGGGAACGGGAGTAAAGAGACGGGAAAGAGGAAGGGATGAAGTGAAAGACGGAGAATTGATCAAAGCATCTGGAGATGTTGATTGACATTAAATATGAATACCAGGGAAGCAAGTAAGAGGAAATGAGTTCCACAGACGGGTAGTGCGAGACCTGAAAATATTGGAGTAGAAGAGACGGCAATATTTAACTGTTTTCACAGTAAAATGGTGGGACTGAGATGCCAACCTAGTAGCGCGTTTACATTCATGCAGTTTGGGAACGAGCGAAAGAAGCTCGTTTGGAGCAGTTACCCTGAAAGCATTTGTAGAAAAGACAGAGGGAATCGACAGAACAGCTGTGAGAGATCGACTGTAACCGAGATACCAGATTATGGTCAATCGCATTGCATATCCGTGTGGAGACTGTTATGGGGTCCACCCCTTTTTCATACAAGTGGACTCGGCCAGTGTGTATTTGTATTGCTGCCGGTGAATAACCGAGAGGTAAAGTAATAGAGAGAGTGAGAGTGTGAGGTAACTACTTTGTAGGAGTCACAGTTGCGAGCACGTAGGCTCAGAAGGAAGCCATACTTCGATACCTAATTTCACTTACTATATATATATATATATATATATATATATATATATATATATATATATATATATATATAAAGTGAACATAGAAGTCAACACTTAGAGGCGACAGTCTGTTTCATGCTATATGCAATCGTAATAATAATAACAATAATAATAACAATAATAATAATAATAATAATATATATATATATATATATATTATTATTATTATTATTATTATTATTATTATTATTATTATTTCTACTAACTGCATTTCTCGATCTATTAACCGTATTGCCAATTGTATTATTGCGTCAATACATTTATTTGCTATATTTCATTCCTGCGTTTGTCGTTCATTTGAGACCGGATTTCATCTCGGAATCCACAACAGAGAGGTTAGAAGTATACATTTAAAGTAGACTTTAGAAGGAATCGGAAACCCAATCCTAAACAGAAACAAAGGATAAAAATCTACTCCTGTTAAAGAAAAAAAACGCGGAGGTGAATGATCCAGAGGAACTTATCTTCTTTTAAATCTTTGTACCTCTAAAAAGAATGTCAAATATCTGATTATTTTAGTTAATAAAAGAGCGAAATGAAATCCAAAGTTTCTTTCTAAATATTGCCGCACTCTCTATTCGTTTCCATTCTCCTCTACACGGGCGTAAGAATTAGAACTTTCAAACTATGGTTAAACTGTGTTTTATGAAAATTCGATAAATCTCTTTATTTAATATACAGCTATCCAACAAGTTGACATCGAATGTGAACAGATGTCAAAATGCCCTTTGGATATACAACTTGTGAGTCGACATAATGAACATATTAAAAATTCAAGATGTTGACCATTTAGCATTTCTATAACATCTGTTACGTGGCATAAATTGCCATAAGCATTATTTGATGATTAAACAATTAGTGCGATCTGATGGTATAACTCTTTCTTTTCTATGACGATTATGCATTTGTACCATTTCCTTAAAGAAACATTGGTTTATGATTTAACATAAAATGTTATTCTATGACTTAACCGTTAGTATCAGGTGTTGATTTAACAATTAGTGTTATCTGATGAAGGCGCAGATACGCAATTCTCTGCGTGGAAGTCAGCGTACCATTTTCTAATCCCGTCTTATCCCGTTTTCTTCCCGTCTTGTCTCGTTTCGCAGTAATGACAAGGCATGAAATCATCTACCTTCATTTATGAGTTAAATATAACCACAGGCCGGACACACTTTCTTTGCAAAGGATAAATTTGAATTCAAACCGTGCTTAAGAAGGATGGGCTTTGTCAGGCTGAATCGACCAGTGAACATCACATCTGTTATGGCTGCAGTATAGCTTAAAACTCAAAGTTATCTGATCATTTGAAGTTGTTTTCATTTAGTTAATTAACCATAAGTGATGTGTAAAGATTAACAATTAATTTTATCTAATGATCGAATCTTTTAAGCGTCAAGCTAACTTTCCCAGGTCAAACCACAGCTGCTTAGGCAGCAGTACAGCTTAATACTCGTGGATTGACGTTTTCCAAAGCGACGTTATCTGAAGATTTGAAGTTATTGTTAATTAACCACGAATGTAATGTAAAGATTAGCTCTTAACATAATCTGGCGATTCAGCTATCGACTCTTTTAAACTTCAAGTTAACTTGCCCAAGATACATCACAGCTACTAAGGCTGCAGTACAGGCCCTTTAAGTGAAATATCTGATGATTCTTTCATGGTACATGCAGTCCTTATTTTGTGTATTTAAACTCGGAAAGGTTTTTTAGCACTTAATATAACAAGGGCAAATATACTTAGCCAAGATATTTAAATGCGTTGTCCCTTATGCAGAATAGATGTTATATTTATACGATATTAATTGGGAGATGTCAAAAACATCTTAGTTACAATCTAGATTTTCTTGGGCTTGAGTTTATTTTGTTTTACGACATAACAAATTAAATGAGTTATTTAATGGCGAAAGATTTTGAGGATAGTTTCGTAGGAATAGAATATGTATTAAAAAAAATCAGTTTGTAAATCAGGTTCCATTGGCATATTTTTGCAAAAAAGGGTTTTTGTCTAGATTTGAATCTATTGCTGGTAATATTTTCTTCGAAAACGTATTGCTGGTAATTTTTTTTTTTTCAAAAATGTATTGTTGTTATTTTAAATATAAATATTTATTTTTATACTTTCATCGTGTTTTGACTTCAGTTTGCTGGTTAACTATTTACCCAAAGCTGGGACCTACCCCACTACCCGGGCAGGGTGAAATGGGAGCAACATCTATTACGAGATGGTTCCACCCTTCTCACAACCTCCCGATCAGAGGCCTAGCTGCCGGATGTAGTTTATCGTCATACCCAGTACATATAGTTTGTTAGTATAGATTTCTTGAATTGAAATGTTGAATGAAAAGTAATAATTAATATTTTCATTTTCCTACGTATGAGCCTTCACAAAATTTCTCCAAGAGCAGAAAATATTTATCCCCTTTTCCTTGCATATCTGATTCCATTATTTGCGCATTTTCAGTGTTTGAATCCAATAAAAAGCAAATATTTTCCATTACCATTACATCAATATGCAGTAGCCAAAGGATAAAAAATTATTTCTGTAGCAAGTAGGGTGTTTTTTTGTTTTTTTTAATGGGATGCAGTTGCTATCTTCACACAAAAGATCGAACATTATAAGATTAAACATAGACATTGAAATTAACGTAATATTGTCGTCTAACCCTACGGACATATCGATCCAAAATTATGCGTTCATCAGGCTTTCGCTTCTCAAACAGAGCTCTTTTTACGAGATCTCAGGTTAAAAAAGTGATGAGGTTGTTTTTCCATATGAACCGAAGTAAATGGACTCAGCTTTCAGCGATGGAACTAGTTTTGTAAAGCAGCTTATATATATATATTTTTTTTTTTTACTTCGACGCTTCTCTGTCTTTATTTAATCGTGAGTGCCTGATTGATCCATTGCTTCGGCTGCTTTACTTTCCAAATGAGAATGATTGAAAGTACAAGAGATGTTAATGGTAACATTAGCCTTTTCCCTATAAGGAAACATTCGGCATTTTTTGATTGAAAAGTCAGTGAGACTGTCTTTCAAAATTTATAAAATCTTTCTCTTAAATCAACCTTTCGGGAAAATAGGTTTCTCGTTTTCTCAAGCTGTTATCGTTCTTTTCATTATTGATCCTTCATAAACTTTTCTTTGAAGTAATGTAAAATTTTCTCTTCATGATACATGTGTTAGCTGTATTTTACATGTACCTACTGTTGAACGTTTTCAAGTGATGTGGTCTCTGTTATTTGGTACATAGTAAGATTTTGCAGTTCCAGTGAACAATATTAAAAAAAGTATTGACCACGTTATGACCTATATGTTTCCGTTTCTGAAAGCAACTGTTAAACATAGATCTATGAAAGCGGTTGTATACAGTTGATTGGGTAGATTTCTCGTTGATTCTAGCGCCATGAATGACATCCATATGACAGCCTCGATTTGACGAGGCTATTTATAATCATTTAGCTTTTAAGTTAATCTTTAGGTTCTGTAGCATCTTGACGTATTGTGCGAAACTATATCGGTGCCTATTCTATGTTCAATTTCTGTATCTTGTAAATTCGTTATTAGGGATCCATAAACCAAGGTATGTGAAGTGTTTTATCATTGGACATTTCGATCCTCTTCCTTCTCTCAGAAAATCTATATATCAGTTCTTTCTTGCATGCGTCGTCCGCCCGAGCTTTGTCCCTTGACGCTATGAGCTTATTTCCGTTGTCTGTTATCAACGCATCGCTGGTAGCCATGTTTAGAGGTCGTTCGTCCTTGTTGTTTCTCCATCCCTGTCTCTCCCTCTCTCTTTATATATATATATATATATATATATATATATATATATATATATATATATATATATATATATATATATATATATGTATATATATATGTATATATATATATACATACATACATACATACATACATATATATATATATATATATATATATATATATATATATATATATATATATATATATATATATATATATATATATATATATAATGCTGTGTGTATCTCTGTGTGTGTGTTTCTGATCACCTCCCTGTTTATTTTCTCTTTCTGTCTCTTTACACACTCGCCAGGGACACACCTTTCGTTGCATAATTCGTTGCAAAAGGATTTCTAGTTTCAAACCCAGGCACTATTTTACTGAATAAGCCAACCGGAAGCAACATCCGGCACGTCAGAAGTTGCCCTCTGGGAAAACACTACCGACATTATTATAACCTTACTACTTTCCTAAATAGTTATTTCACCCATGAACTTTTCTCGTCGTTTCTCTCTTCATCAACATCCTGGCCCTGTAACTTTATTTTTCATTCTCTTTCAAACAGTCTCCTATTTATCTTTAATTCTCTTTTTGGCAACTGTTCAAACTAATATTGAAGAATGGATCCAGACATTGATTGTCTCCGATTTATAACACGGAAAACAGTGCACTTGTAATTTTCTTTCACCTCAATATATTCCTTGTAAAGCATCGTATTTGGATTCTCGATTTATTTGGCGTTCATTACGATAAATCTCGTCGGTTCTCGTAAGTTCTCGTCAGTAATCTTCTAATCTCCATTAGAGTTATTGACGTTCCGCTGTCATTTCAAAGATATACAGCATCGGAGTGAAATTCTCAAAAACAGTGAACATAGGCGTTTTATTAACACCAGTAATCTATGGCGGCGAAATTTCTTTTATCATCATCACAGTATCGACAAAAAGAAGAGGTACTTCTGCGTCGCAAGAAATAGTGATGATTATTAAAGACCTCATAATACCGGGCATAAGATATGACAGGTGTTGATGTGAGTAGATTATACCACTCTATAATAAATAACACTATTCAAAAGTCTCAGAATGTAACGTTAGTTATAGAAAGGAGATAATGCTTACTAAGCTAAACATAGTGTGTCTTGAACACTACTTGGAAATAATGTCCATGTAAACAAACACACTGAAGATTACCCTACAACGAGCTGCACAGATTAAGCTTGACACAAGCACTGAAGAATCAGGTAAGCGGTGAGGATTACATTCACTACGAATTAGGGATTATCCCAACCCGAACATATCAGCCTAGTTTGGCACAAACCCTAGAAATACGGAAGATATATTAAATTAATTTTGCTACAAGACGAGATATATGTAACATCCAGTGAAAATTGAACTCACTACACAGAAATAATGGTCAATAACACCATCGCGCTGAAGTTTTACCAATTTGTTGCATAAACTCAGAAGTATGAAGCACACTGTGAGGATCGTAATCACTACTCAATAGAAATGATCAAAAGAAATCGTTTACTTGTGATTACAACGCCCTAAGGTGCTCAATTTTGTTTGAAACAAGGTAACAATTATGGATAATCTATCTCACTACACAGTAATAAATGTTAAGGCGATTAGCTTGTCAGAGACTAACCATTCCAAAATGTTTAGGCTAGATTATCTCAGAAATATCGGGCATTTATTGATGATCGAACTTACTAGTAAGACATTTATTAATTTCAAAGAAGTACAAAATTCAAATTTTCATCGAAGCAGGATCCGCTGAATTCAATTCACTTGTAGCTCTACATGACACCATGGAAATTATCTAAAGTGAAATTGTTGAGTAACTTTGTCACGACTTCCTTCATCTTCTCATTGTCTTTAGAACGACTGCCACTGAACTTCTTCAGTTTGTGGCACAACCAAAATGTCTGGACTATAGGAAACGTAAAAGACAATTTTGATGCCCATCTCTAACATTATTGCATGAGCGAGCTTTCAAATTGTCTTCACATCCCGACTGCATTTTGTAAACTAGTACCACATATGGCAACAGTATTTAATGCACGGACGAATGGTGGATTTGTAAATGTGCAAGATAGACTCTGACAAGAAAAAACTTCGGGCACGACACAGTGACCCAACATCCCTTGCAATAGATGCAGCTATAGATTCGATGTAGTCGTTCCACTTGATGTTATTGAAAACGTGTTGTCAAGAAGCCACAAATTCTTGCTCTCCATGAGTCTAGCACCAGCCATGATGATGGCGGGCAGGAAAAATTCTCTATGTTGGTTAGATGAGAGCAGTTTCGTTTCGTAGGTATTAATATTTACGAGCCATTTCCTGTGCCAAAAATGCAGTGTTCAGTAGGATGTTTTCAACTGTCTACCAGAATTATAATAATCAAGAACAGTTATCACTGCCTCTTTTAAAATAGTCTCAGAAATTAAGAAATACTGCTCGTCATGGTCAAGCGATAACCAAACTGCAAGATGTAGTGCGCTCAACCAGGAGTAAATCCCTATTTTGATTTTTCCTTTTAACCGTAATAGCCGCATATGTTATAGCTTTCATAATGTTTTATTTCAGATGCATTTTCTAAAATTTGTGTGTAAAATTATCAAAATTTAAAAGATTTTCTTTTTGTCGTGTCCATAAAAATACAATAATAATAAAAGTATATTATGCTGTCACGGTGTTGTGTCCTTGACAAATAAATAAAGATTGATTATTATGTCAAAAATAATAATAAAGTAATTATAACAATTATAATTATAATTAATTCATTCATTCTAAACAAATGAGAATGAAGCTCATTTTCCCCCTATACACACAAACTCCATTATGATATTCTCACTATCGGGCAAGCAGTTCACAAGGCCTAGTCATCAAAACGTGCGTCAACGAAAATTGTCTCCTTTTCATTTTTAAGACATAATACTAGCATTTATCATTTAGCACTCAACAACAATTCGAAAAAAAAAGCCCAGTCACTAAATTATCTGGGCACTCATTACACACATCTAAAAAATCATATGAGAAAGATTGTATATACTTTACTAATTCTTTATCTTATCATTCTTCGGATTCCGATCCATATTAAATGAGCATTTGACTCCAAAATTTTACTTGTTTTTTTTTGGAAGTTCACTATTTACCCACAGCTGAGACCCTAAGTAACTACCACCCTGGGTCAGAGAGGACCTGGGAACAACATCAATTGAGCGTTGGTCCCACAATCCTGACAAACTCCCGGTCAGATGCCTTGCTACCAGATGTAGTATACCTACTAATATGGCTGCCTTCTTGTATCTGTTTATTTTGGAAAATTACAAAATTTTTGCACAAGGCCGAAGAGGAAGTGGGGAGAGGCTGGTCTTTCACTTCTTATCCTATTCCTAGTTAACCACAATCATGAGCCATTCATTCATTACAATTACACATTCTCCCCACAAAAACTCACCCGTCACCTCAGAATGATGCACATGGCACAATACCATATATTCTCAAGGGTCCTACAAAAACACCCCATGGTGAAAAATTTGTAATGTTCATATATATATATATATATATATATATATATATATATATATATATATATATATATAACTAAAAATCTTGTGAAACGTGAAATAAGGGGAGTGGAGATCAACCCAGATAAGAAACTCAAAAATGTCAACCAAAGATAAAAAAAAAATCAAAACAATGTTAGTAGGAACCGTCTACCCCTCAAAATAGTAAGAGTGGCCGCTGTATTCTATCGATAGATAGAATCAAGAAGCACACTCACTAATGGAATAGGGGAGGGAAAAATAAATGACGGAGAGGGGAAAATCAAAGGCTGACCTAGCCGAGATGAAAAAAAGGGGACAGAAACAAACAGGTGAAATTGGCAATTTCAACATGAATCATAACAGACGAGAAAGCCGCGAACAGGCCAGGAACAAGACTTATTCACATTAAACTAGGAACACAAAATGATGTTTAACTTAACCGGGGACAGGGGGGTGAACAGGAAAAACGGCCCGTTGCGTTAAGGGGAATTAAAAAAGAAAATCAAGGCTAGCCACACCCTCACGAACCAGGCTCTCCTCAGTCACCCACCTTTCTTTGAAATCTATCAAAATCAAACGCTTTCGATCATATCTGATTTTCACCTTAAGCTGATGCTTAAAGAAAACAGTCAGATCCCGATATGAATTACAATCATTTCGGAAGATTCTCTCCTTTCGCGACATCCACACGACCATTCTAGCCACGGCTAGCAACGTGAAAAACACCATCCGTTTTACCCCAGAGAACGGGGTGACACACGCGTACACGAGATTGATGGACACGAGCTGATCGGGAGCGATACAAGCCGTAAACTCGCCGACATAATTACAGAAAGTGCGCACCTGAGGACAATGGTAGAATGCGTGGGGTGCTGTTTCCTCTAAACCAAGGTCACACTGATGACAATCTGTCAAGTCTGCCTGGCCCCATGTGAAGAGTAAGTCATTGAGAGGTAGCACGTTCCGAATCGATCGCCAGCTAAGCGAAAACTCAGGGTTGCTGAAATAATTCTCCACTGGCAACCAAGACCAAAATGAGCGAAACTCTGATACCGATAAGCCGAGACGACCACGCAGAGGATCCTTTGAGACCCCCTCCACTAATTTATGATAAAATAGTCTCCGACGCCGAGAAAGGTCACTGGACCGAGGAAAGACCTTCAAGGCCTCCCGACACTCACTGAAGAAGCCCGACAATCTCCCACAATCGCGGCAGCTCTTAACACAATATATAGGGGGAGTGATAGTAACGCTAGGAAAGACGTCCCTAATAACCGGCACGAATGTCGAGACCTCCGTCAAAACTCGGCATAGAAAAGCCAACCTTGAGGCATGGTGATGAGTCGCCAGGTGTGGCAATTCCAGTCCCCTATGACACGGGCGCTGGTAACAGGCTTATTTGTGGACCCAATGCTTGAGAACAACCCAAAAGAGGGCGATCAACAAACGTTCGATCGCCTTCATATGTTTCCTGTATGTAGGAAGTACAGCCAAGCGGTAAAGCATGAGGAGCAAGACGTAAGTTGCACACGCCTCAGACCTACCCTTTAAGGACAACCCCCTTCGAAGCGATGTCCGGACCGATGCTCCGACCTTTACCTGTACTCCTGTCCAATTCTTCTTCAGCTGGAGTCCGGGCCCGAACCACAGCCCAGGGATGTGGACGGGTCCATCAGTCCAGCCGAAGGGCCCCGGAAGCGCGACCGCCTTCCAGGCACCTAAATGCAAACCAGTAGATTTTTTGCGTTTAATCTTGGTACCGTTCAAGCGCCTTCTGCAGCACCTTAATGTCTCTGCGGTACGATACGAAGATGGATACGTCATCGGCGTACGTAGAAACCCTAGCTCGAGCACTATCAGAAAAAACGGCTATTCCACATAGGGCCGTACTGCACCCCCTGTCCCGTAGCCAGAAAAGGAAGGGCTCCAACGCCAAAACATAAAGTAAGGGCGACAGTGGGCAACCCCGTCGCACCGGCCCAGTCATAAACGATCGACCGCGTTCCGTTCACCTGTACCACAGCACTCGAGTGCGATACAGCAGGCCGATCCAACTACAGACGTCGGGTTCGAATCCAGCGGCCTGCAGGACAGGAGCCAAAAACTGATGGTCAACTCTGTTAAATGTTTTGGTCTGATCCATATTGATCAGCGCAGCTCGGTTGCCGTCTTTTACACCTTCTATGATCGTGCGGATCAGATGGAGGTTGCTTTGAATTGTTCGTCCGCTCACAGCACAATCTGCTCAGATCCCAACAAGTTCTCGACAACTAACTGCAACCTCTCCGTCATGATCTTGGCCAAAATCTTTAACTCTGTGTTTAGCAGATTTATGGCTCTGTAATCATCTAAATCCCGCCAAACACCCTTGCATTTTTTCAACAGTGTGATCACACCCTTAGAAATTCTTTTGAGGATGGAATCCTGACGGAATAAGTTGTTGAACATCACTGACAAAATCGGGATGAAGATGTGCGACAACCTCAAGTACATATCGTAGGGCAGACAATCAAATCCCGGAGACTTGTTTCTGCCGAACTTCTTCAATGCCAAGTAGACTTCGCACTCCGTGATCTCACACTCGCAGCTAGCTTCTTCTGTCGGCGACGGCCGAGGAAACCTTGGTAAAGCGGCTCTCAAAATGCCGCCGAAACGCCACGCACATGTCCTTGGTCGACCTCAGAGAACGCCCCTCCGTGGTATTGACCTCGCGAATGTATCGATCGGAACCTCGTCGGATCCCTTCCTTGCTCATGTTCACTGCTTCATTAGACGTCTTATTTTACCTATGTGTAACTACCTGATCCTGATAGCGCTTGTCAGTCGCGCGCTTCATGGCCAGCCTAGCTACCGCTATCTCTAGGGAATCCCCACCAGCCACCGCCTGGGACAGACTATCTTCTAAAGTCTTCACCTTTTTAGCTTTATCTACAGCGAGTCGTTGGCTATATTCAGTGCTGAAGGACCTAATCCTATCCTTATGTCTCTCCCATCACTTATAACTGGGAATGTTACAATTGGTGAGCCACAAACTCGCCTCGAGTTTGACTTTCCTACGCCGCGCATTGACAGGAGATTCGATTATGGCGGTAATTGTTAGGGACGAGTTCCCTTACCTTACTATCAATTCCCCCATCTCGCCGTTTGGGCGCCTTCGTAAACCCCAGAATCAATCGGATTTCCTTCGCGAGGGTCGGTCGGCCTTGGTGGATGTTCCTGGGTCCAGTGACCTTTCTCATCCTAGGAAGATCTTCTATCGTCATCTAGTGGTGGTGGGGGGGTCGCGAAAGATTCTCTACGTCGGAGGAGGAGTCGCTCTCTCTGGTCTTGGGCGCCAGCGGCAGATTATCTCAGTTTTCGCTTACCTGGTGATTGGCTTGGAATCGGCTGCCTCTCAATGACACGGTCTTCATATAAGGCTAGGCGAAGTTGCCAGACTGTGAGCGGTCTGGCCTTGGTCTAGAAGAAACGGCTTCGTACTCCTTTTACCATTGTCCCCGGGTTCATGTCGGTGAATTGACGGCTCATGTCACTCCCGAAAGACTCGTGCTCATCGATCGCGCATACGCATGTGACAATGTGTCGCCCCTGTATTCTGTGGTGAAACGAATGGTGTTTCTGACGCTGCTGGTCACGACCCGAATGGTGATTTTGACAACGCGACAGTAGGAAGTCTTTCGAGGCAACTGTCTTTCTCATCAGGATCTGATCTGATTGTTTGAGCATCAGCTCAAGTTGAAAATCAGAACTGATAGAAAACGCTTGCATCCGACAGTCTTCAGCAAAAATTGGGTGACTGAGGCGAGCTTAGTCCGTTTGAACAGGACTAGCCTTGATTTTCTCTTTTAGGTCAACCTACATCACATTGTGATGGTTTGCTGTGGAGACCTCCTCTTGGTTAGGTTAGACAAGCCTTGTATACCAAGTTAATGTGAGTCGTGTTCCTGGCATGTCCGCGGCCTCGTCCTTGGTTATGGTCCAGGTTGAGATTCCCAACCTCCCCAGTTTGTTTTGGCACCCTTTTATCTCGACTGGGTAAGCTTTTTATTTCCCCATGTCTGTATATTTTTAATGCTTTTCTCACTCCCTCAGCGAGAGAGCTTCTTAATTTTTTCCAATGTGCAGAATACTTTTTGAGTTTTGGAAGGACCCTACTAATATCGGTTGTGTTGAGTTAACTTTGTGTTGATTTTTAGCTCATTATTGGGTTCATCTCCCTCCCCTATCATTCTCCATTATGGCAGGGGGCGCATTTTGTAAGTACCCCATAAGATGATGCATTATTTTGGTGTATGACGGATTGAGTTGTGTTGGTATTTAGTTTATTATTCATCTCCCCTCTCATTAGATTTTCATGTATAATAATTTATTATCATGACATTTTTATAGCATGGGGTGCGTTTTGTATGTCCCTTTTGAGAGGATGTGGTATTATGGTGTATGGAGGATTGAGTGGTGACGGACGAGTTTTTATGGTGAATGTGGAAATTTTAATGAGTGAACGTGTCGTGAATCGGATTAGCTAGTCATAGGATAGTTAGTGTCGATCGGCCTCAACCCCCTCCTTTTTAGGCCATGTGCCAATATTGTATATTTCATGAAATAAATATTCCAGTCTACTTGTGTGCCAGACCAATTGCAAGCAAACCAATATTCTACAATAATCAAGTCTAGGAAAGATAAATATATATGTATGGTAGATATGTACGTGCATGGACACTCAGTATTTATCCGGCCATGTCTCACATCGTCACCACCAGAGCTTAATGCCTGCTTTGATGTTATCAATAGCCGCTATAAAAAGATATCTGTATATTTACAGCTTAATGCTTGGAATCCACAAGTATTTTTTGGATTTCTCGAATGCAAATCGCTTATTTCTTTTTATTTAAAAGGTACCATCTGCGCGTTAAACATTTTCCACTGTTAAACTTGACACAACCACGGTGCCAAAATTGTATCTGGGCTTCGTTTCTTGTATCAACGCCGAAAGACTATTTTAAGAATATTTTAAGAGAAGCAATATCTAAATTTTAAAAAAAATCTCCGATAATAGCTGAAAATATTATTATTTTTTTTTGTATTTCTATAATAATCAAGCACACAGATTAGCGCCCCATTTTCGGCTGTGTCATTCCATGTGAGTGTGTCGGTTCCTGTATACACGGTGACGTCCATATTGAAAGTTTCCTTGCGCGCGAATACATCTTCTTCGAATTTTCTATATGCTTTCCGGCCTGATCGTTAAAACACACGTTTATAAGGATATCGACACGCACATACACATTATAGGCTTAAGATTTTGGGTTACCCTCGGCATTAAGAAGAAACGCGAAAAAAATGGAACTCATCGAAAATTTTGGAAACTGATTTACTAGTTCAGTTAGGGCTACAACGATTATCATATAGTCAATAATAATAATAATAATAATAATAATAATAATAATAATAATAATAATAATGCCTACTGATAATTACTATCTTCAAAAATTTAAATTCAACGTCAATCGACAACTTCTTATCTTGCTGAATCCCGTTTAGCTCTAATCCTTTCATCGGTAAACTCTATGGAGTTTTTTGATATCGTATTTACCGTTATGCTATGCGGACTAGTGGCATTCTTGCCTTGCTTCGGAAGAAATGATTAAAGAATATATAAAAAAATCAATAATAATAATAATAATAATAATAATAATAATAATAATAATAATAATAATGAGAAGAAGAAGTAGAAGAAGAAGAAGAAGAAGAAGAAGAAGAAGAAGAAGAGGAAATAAAGAAAATTAAACCAGTGCTGAATAATGATTCCTAGTAGTTTCTTGCTTAATTTGATTTGCTGAATAATAATAATAATAATCTTATGGCTGACAGTTTTAAATTTGAGGTAATCTCCTATCTAAAAAGCAACAAAAGTCATACACTAACGAATTAAATGATCTGAGTAATTTAAATGATTAGGAATTAATTAAGCCAAAGATAGCATACATCTTAATCTATGATACCCAAATATTTTTTGCATGCATACATACACACACACACACACACACACATATATACATATATATATATATATTAATATAAAAGTTCACTTTTATATTTACACAAGCTCTATCTCTGATATTGAGCACTTTATTCCATAAATATAGCACACCTTAAGACTATATTTCTTTATATATATATATATATATATATATATATATATATATATATATATATATATATATATATATAATATATATATATTGTATATAAAAGATGTTTTTTTAAGTGTGCTATCAGTTACAGATAATAGTAATTGCAATATAGCCCGAAAATCTGATCCATTTTACAAATAATAGAAAAAAGGCTCTCATCGTTCAGCGAGTGGTCAGTGAGTTAATGCCTTATTTAATGTGTTAACGAAGGGAAATCGTCAATTATTAAATTAACTTTATTGATTTGTTCTTTGAATCATTATTTTACACAATTAAAAGCTGTGTTATTTAATAAATTTATAATGAATAGATCTGCAGAAAAAAATTTAAAAAATCTGAAATCCTCTGGGATATTTGCTCTAATGGCTGGACCAATTAATCCATGTCACATTAAGAGAAAAACGCACAAATAGAATTCGTGAATTACTACATTACAACAATATTCAAAAATCTAGCCTCGCATTTCTGGAAGCTCAAGAAACTTCTGAACTCTTAATAATAGCACAACATTTAAAAAGAAATTTCGACAAGTATCACAGTCATTTGCGTCTTGGAATTTTACCAGAAATTACCTTAAATTGAAAAAAATAGCATCTCTGCCTGATGATCTTAAATGGTTACCGAATTGCTTGCAATAGGGACTGAACATTTAATTCATTTTATAATTAATAAAAACAAAGATCGCGTCGTTTAGTGAGTGGTCAGTCAGTTAATGCATAATTTAACCTGTTATACGAAGTGAATTCACCCTTAATTACATAACTTTATTGATTTACTCCTTGAATGACTACTTTACAATATTAATTAAGCTGCATTAATTAGCATATATATTAGGTTGGTGCAAAAATGATGACGTATTACTGTCGTTTTTTGACGTATTTTTAACGTCAAAAAACGACATTATTACGTCATTATTTTTGCAACAACCTAAAACAAACCGAAATTCAATGCAAAGCGATCTGTATATTAAACACCCACTTAAATAAACAAATAAATAAATAGATAATCAGATAGACAAGAATAAAAGACAATTCTCCAGACACAGAACGACTGTAGGCGGGCCATAAAAATATCCTTCACTGGGAACCAACTAAAGGATGACCGTAAACATTAGCCTTGAAATAGATACCCTACCCAACCTTAGCAAAACCTCTCAGAGGATGATGAATCTACTGATAAGAATTAACTCCCTGACCACTTAAAGAAGGAAAATAGTATAGCCACTCCCACAATAACAAATTCTGTAAAAATACACGTCAACCGAGAGATAGCTTATTCCTAAAATTTCGCTTGAAGATGAAACGGGACTAAACACCTCAATCCAACTTAATTTTATTAATTATTTGGATGATTTCGGTTCACGTTTTTGAAACATGAGAACTCTTATGTAGCGAAGGAATCATATTTTTAAACAAAAAATATTATTATAATATATATATATATATATATATATATATATATATATATATATATATATATATATATATATATATATCGGTGTGAGCGTGGTCCTTTGCTTAAATCTACCAGATCTATGGATCTTATCTTCTCTCCCACCTTACTTCCCTACTTCGTTAATTTTACATATGCTTGATGAGGTCCATCAAAAACGTGTGAATTTCTTTTCAATTTTCATTTCAATCTTTGGAAGTAAAGTCGGATGATCCATAGCCCTGTTAAAGGGGTTGTGGTGAAATAACTTATTACATGGAACCTTAAAGTGGTCTGTTTTTATTCAAACAAATATATATATATATATATATATATATATATATATATATATATATATATATATATATATATATATACATGTGTGTGTGTGAGTGTGTGTGTGTTTTATTGATAAAATAGGAAAGAACCGTTAGATTGATGATCCGAAGTTCTTTAATAATAGTTTGGTGCAAAAATAATGTCGTTTTCTCACATATGTTACTTTTATATATGACTTCTGAATTAATTCATTGGTATATATATAGCCACGTTATATATCATTTTGAAGCGCGTTTTTCGCTCTATCGAATCGTGTTATTCCTTACCGTTTCTCAATCTCTTCATTCCCTTTTTTGGCAGGCTTTTCGACAGCATGGGCAAAATTCAAATCCGCACGATTTTCTTGTTCCAGTTCAAACACGGCCGAAAAGCTGCCGAGACAGCTCGTGATATCAATGATGCGTTTGACCCAGGAACCACTAACGAACGTGTGGCACAACGGTGCTTCAAGAAATTTCGCAATGGTGACGAGAGCCTCGAAGATGAAGACGGTCGCGGCCGGCCGACTGCGGTTGATAACGAATATTTGAAAGCCTTAATAGAAGCCGATCCTCGCAAAACCACACGAGAAGTTGCTGTTGAACTCGAGGTAAAGTCAACAGTCTTTCGCCATTTAAAGCAAATAGGGAAGTCAAAAATGTTGGCTAAATGGGTGAACGATAATCAAAAAAATCGTCAGAAACGACATTATTTTTGCGCCAACCTAATATTTTTGGTTTTATTTTTAAAATGTAGTGCTCGATACACAATATCCCCTACTTCCTTCTAAGCAGTAACCCTCGCTAAAGATATAACAAAACTAAAATATACCTCTATTTCAAAACTATGAGTAAAATATTCTGTACCATAGTTATTCCAAAACAACGCTTGAAGATAAAACAGACACCCAGTATTTAAAGTTTAATATTTATAAAAAGTAATTTTAATATATATATATATATATATATATATATATATATATATATATATATATATATATATATATATATAGAGAGAGAGAGAGAGAGAGAGAGAGAAAGAGAGAGAGGGAGAGAGAGAATAAAGAATAAAATAGAATAGTTTGTTTTCTCTTTGGACTAATGACTTAAAACACTTGACGATTTGTTTCGCCTTGTTCTGATGTTTTTAGATCTTTTCATTTTTACTCTCAATTTTTTCCATCGGTACCAGTTTGCCCTCAGATGACTGCAAGTTGAGATATCCGAGATTTTTCAGGTGGTTAATATTGATAATATATATATATACACACACACACACACACACACACATATATATATATATATATATATATATATATATATATATATATATATATATATATATATATATTTATATATTAGTTTGGTGCAAAATAATTACGTAATGATGTCGTTTTGTGACGTATTTTTTAACGTCAAAAACGACATTATTGCGTCATTATTTTTGCACCAACCTACATTATATATATAATGTCCCATGCAGACATGTCAATTGCATTCGGCATGAGACTCTGATTCGTAGTGAGGTATTATGTATGTTTATTAATACCAAATTAATAGCTCTGTTACTTACCATTGGACACTGATTTTCTTATGACAAAGGATATATGCATGTATTTGTATGTGAACACTTACACGTACATTTCTTTATATATATATATATATATATATATATATATATATATATATATATATATATATATATATATATATATATATATAAACATGTTTGGTTGAATACCATCCAAAGTACGTTGTATAAAATTTTTTGTTAACTTTTAAATTTTCGAATGATTTTTTTTTTTCCGATAAGTAAATTTACTAGTTTTTATATTTATTTTTATTCGGGAAGTAAAGATACTTTAAAAAATAAGTAACTACTAAGTAAATTTAACGATTATATAAAACAACTGATTCAGAAATTTGTAAATGTTCGTAAAAATTTGGTTAACAGAACTTGAGAACTTGATATTATTTAACTAAACATGTTTAATATATATATATATATATATATATATATATATATATATATATATATATATATATATATATATATATATATGATGTGATATAGATCTCAGGCATGGATAACTACTCAATATCAAAGATAGATCGTATGTAAATATAAAAGTTGTAAGTGGACATTGACGGCTACACTTAGAGATGGCAAAGTTTTCATGCTAAATCAATCATCAGGCCATATATATGTATATATATATATATATATATATATATATATATATATATATATATATATATATATATATATATATATATATGTATACATAAACATATGCATATTAAGATGCGTAAATTTCAAGATTTGTTATTCCTCAATTTTAGGTTGAGGATGAAACAGGGCTTGATAATTTAATTCAATGTAATTTCAATAATCACATTGAGGTTTTTGGCTCTTGTTTTTGAAAAATGAGAACTCTTATGTAGCGAAGGAAACATTATTTTTTTTTAGAAAAAATAATTATAATTTAAGCTCTACTTCTGTATGAAGCAGTGTTTTTTCAAAATAAATTTTTGAAAAAAATTTGCTGACTTGTTCTTTCCTATTTTTCTACATATTTGCACATATATGTCGGCTCCCATATTAAGGTCAAGCATTCTGAGCCTTTATTTTTAAAATTAGAACTTTAAAAATATGGAAGAAAGTAAATTTCAAAATTTCTCTAAAGAAGATTTCATAAACAAACAAACGGAATTATTTCATTAAACATTTGCAAATAAACAGAGGAATTAATAAGAAGAATGAGATGGAAAGTATTCTTCTTTCCTCGAGGAAATAACTTAACAAAAAGGAACATGAGTTTTACGGCTTTAAAAGTAAAAAAAAATGCACCATATAACAAAAAACTACAGGAATTTGAAAACCGACTCAATATAATCAATAACATCTCTTTTCAAAATAAGAAAAGCAACTTCCAAAAACATCTAGACAAAATTGTTAAAAGCAACCACACTGACAAAATACTATTTAATTCCGAAAAAACGGAAGATTCTACAAATTAACGCTAGACGACAACAAATGAATTAAAAAACTAACTAGGACTTATAAAAAAACTTATAATATGGATATGGTAGACAGTATCACCCGAAGTTGTAAAATTATTACTGAAAAACTAAAAATAAGCGATAGGGTAGGCAAACTAGCTGAAAAGTAATGCTACATCACTCTTAAAGACCACAAACAAGATTTTGAGGAAGACCCCACTACTAGAATGATTAACGAGACCCGACATAGGAAATATAAGCAAAAGAATCCTAGAAAGGATCACTAGGCAAATCAAAAAATGCCTTAGATTAACATTCTTGATTAATACCAAAGAAGTAATCAATTGGTTTACAACATCAACAATAATCCTGAGTGCATCCTAATACAGTTCGATATTATGGATTATTACCAGTCAATATCAAATGATCTATTCACGACTGCCCTGGAGTTTTCTACTGTATATTCCGACTTAACTAAGGAAGAAATGAACATAACCGTTAGTGCTAAAAAATCTGTCCTTATTCATGATGGGGACCAATGGATTAAAAACACTAATGACAACTTTGACATCACCATGTGATCTTTAGACTCTGCAGAGTCTTCTGACCTTGATGGTCCATTTATAGTATACAATCTAACCGCACATCGTGAAGATATCGGGCTATACAAGGATGACGGGTTCATGGTAGCGAGGAGCTCTACAAATTTTAAAATATATAAAATTAGAAAGATAATATATAGTGAATTCAGGAAACGAAATTTAAAAACTACAGTCAATACTAAATTTAAAAAGAGTAAACTTCCTCGACGTTACTCTAGACTTAATGAACAACATATACAGAAACAACCTTACAGAATACCTAACCCCTTGTATGTACACCTTAAGTCAAACCACCCTCCATCAATAATTAAGAATATACCCACATCATTAGAGAAAATAATCGGCAAGAACTCTGCTAATAAGTAAATATTCCAACACATTAAATTTTATAACACAGCCCTAAAAAATAGCGGATACAAAAACGTTAACATAAATTATAGAATTGATAAAACTAACCAGAAAAAAAAACAGAAAAGGAAATCCTTTGGTATACACCTCCGTTCAATCAAATTGTTAGTATCAAGCTAGGACAGATGTTTCTAGTTTTAAGTGGTAAACACTTTCCTACTATTAGAAGATTTAGCAAGATCTTTAATAAAAACACCTTAAAATTAAGTTATAGATGCACTGGAAATCTAGAAAGAATCATAAAGAAACATAATAATAAAATCCTGGAAAACACGCATTCCAAAACAGTATTAATAAAAATCCTAAACTAAAATTAGACAAAAATAATGAAAAATTATGTGCTTGTAGAAAACCTGAAGACTGGCCATTGGAAAATAAATGCTGCATAAAATCTGTGGTATACCAATGCATTATCTTATCCATTGAGAGTCCTAACACTAAAAGGATATACATTGGGTCAACGAAGAATGAATTTAAGGTTAGATGGAGACAACACAAAAGCTCCATTTTTCCACCAGGTGCCATTGAGTACATGGCCCAGTGGATAAAAGCGTTGGTGTCTGATCCAGTGACTTCATCCAAAGAGTTTTGATTTCAATACCATGCAACTCCAGTGGTAAACAAAAACTTGGAGAGTTGAGTTAAAGGGATATATATATATATATCGGAATGTTAACTGTAATTCTCCTCGACAAGACTAATCCTTGATATAATAATAAAAAAAATAGATTCAAGTTCCGATTCCCAATGATTATCGAATCGAATCGATTAGAATATAAACAGAACGCCCAAACACTTTTGTAGAATCATTCATTCAAACAGGGATTTCGATTTTCATAATTCGCTCCTACGCGTTGCAATTCAGCGAAAAGAAACAATATTGAATATCTAAATACATTAGAATACATTCTATTTTCTATGTACATTAAATAATGTCTCCTTGGGGCAATCCAACCAAGCAACAACCATACAATAATGAAGGTGTCATCTGCGAGATCGGAGTTAGAGAAATCGCTAAGTAGTTATTGTGTTGTCGTTTGAATTCCATAAATCTAATATTTGTGGCCATGGGCGATGGAACGTATAATTGATTACTTTTTTTCGTATCAGAAAAGGGAGAAATAAGCCGGAAGTCTTAGAAAATCGTAAAATTTGGAGTATGATGAGGTTGAAAAATAAAGATAGAATTCCGTAATTTAAATAAATGAAAATTGCTTCAGAAAATAACGGTTAATTTATCAGATGGAATTAGTACATAACAAAATATACCGGATTTATTAGGTAAAAAAGAAAAAAAATTCCGTCAATTCTTAGTTAAAAAAAAGTCCTTAATTTTCTGTAATTTAATTTGTCTACTTTTTTTTTTTCAAACAATTTGGAGGTTTCAGATGATGGGATCCCCTTCCTGAACATCATATTCTGCTCACCGCGATGTGTGCATGTTTGTACATACATATCAACCGGAAGTACACACACACTAATAAACGTAAATACAACCAAATATATTTTCGGATCTTCTAAATAAATAAAAGGCAAATTCTGTCTGTGATACCCTTATAACTCATAACCACTATAACTCGGTGTGCATTGTCCCTACATAGACGGATTTTACCTTTTTAGAATTAGGATAGAAAATCTGTCCTTTGTCTGCTGCTTGAGCATTCAGGCTTCGGATTTGTGTCCCGATTTGGGGTAACATATAAAAGTGCCAGTTTTAAAATAACTGAAGAAGAATTAGTGATTTAAAAAGATTTTTAAATTTATTGTGTTGAAAGTAACGCAAAACCTTTAAGAATTTAAAACGAATTGTTTTAAATTCCTTATAAAATATTTCCAAAACTTTGTGAATTGAGGCAATTTCTTTTTGTCAAAATCACAATAAAACAAAGTTACAGAGAGAGGATTCGTGATGTGAGGTTTTGGAATTACGCAGAGTTTGTGATTGGAAAAAAAAACTCAATTCAATTGAAGTTCTACAAATTTTGTGACTTGAAGAACTCAGTTTTCGAACTGAATCGCAATTTCGGTCCTAATCGGTCTTTTGGCTGGAAATGTATTTATAGCCCGAATCAGAGTTAAAGTAAGGTTTTGAATTTCCATGTAGTGAATTGAGGAATTCAAAGTTATTTTTGAAAATTATCATTGCTGTTCTCTAAGCTTTGCCAGATATTCCTTTAGTTTTAAATTGGGGGACCACTTAGCAGGAACTAGCTTAAAAGTCTTGACAAAGTGCGGCTTTTACGCTAGTTTAAAAAATACCAAACTGAAAATTTCTTAACTAGAGTGTGAACGAAGCAGACTGACAATTTGAAATAGCTGCGATGTGTATATTGTTGACACTTTATATTTTTAATTTCGCGCATTATTTGTTTTTTGGTTTTGTCGACTGCACAGTAAAGTAGGTTCAGTTCGGCATCGTCTGTGAGACACTCCGCCAAAAATTAGGAAACGGAATCATGCTGTAATATTTGGCATTTGCGACGGAAGCTTCAATACGAACATTTCAGAGAGTTTGGGTGTCAATCGGAAGACAATGCCGAGGATTTGGAAAGAGTTGGATGGGTCTAATGGTGATTCCGACGCTACGGCAGGTCAGAAAACTCACTCTGATTGCTCTGATAAGAAAAGAATTCCCGAATTCATTGGTGAGGCGTCAGACTCAACGCAGACGCCTAAATCAAGTCCCTTGATGAGGGAGTGCTGCCAAATCAAGAGATGGCTGCTGGAATACCCTATGTCTGGTAGCAAGACTCTGCACCTTGCCACACAAGCAGAACCAAGTCGCGGTTGTCAGACAGACACATCACCCCTTAACTAACTCTCCAGATAGCAACCCTTTTGATTATTATGTGCGAACGCAGTTAAGCAAAAGAGCAACAAAACTACTTGTTGCATCAAATATAAACTGAAGGGAAGGATTATGGCAGCATTCAGCGACTTAAAAAAGATGGTCGTCCAGAAGAGTTGCAGGTGATTCCGAAGTCGTCTGGAGGCCGTGGTTAAAGCAAATGGAGATTTAATTGAATAGAATAACTTTTTAGTATTTCAAGATATTTCTGTATAATTTTGTTAAATATATCTATTAAAATGAGATGTTGTATTACTTTCTGCGTAATTTAGACAATAATTTATCCATCGCATCCTGCATTGTGTAGGCTGAGGTGTGAGATATCATCGTATAAAACTTGAGTTGACGCTGAAATGTTTTATTGATTAATTGACGATCCAATTCAGAGTAAACATTAATTGAGAATCCCATTAAAATATATGTGAAAAAATCAGCAGGAATATGTACACCTTTAAATAAAAAAAAATAAAAATTCAAATTTACACGTGTTACATACAGGGATTCATGGATCAATAACTTATAGACGAGAATTGATTGACTGATTTGTTTTCTTTTACGGTTTAGCAAGACTTTATGTGATACTGAAAGCCGAAACATACATTCTGATTGTAAGAATAATTTTCTTGCAAGTGAATATTGCATATTTATTTTCTGTAAATGACAATGATACTTGTAGCTGTTAAAAAAAAGTATCATTGTCATCTACAAGAAATAAAAGTGCAATATTCACTTGCAAGAAAATAATTATTTCTTTGTTTTTAGTTTTGTCGATTGCATAGTATAGTAGGGTCATGCCTAATTGAAATTGCGCGGAAGAAATTATAACAAATTCGACTGGAAATCGAACACGAATTATTCCCAATCAACAAATATTGAACTATATAGGAAAAGATGCGATTAAAAAAGGCTAAAAGGACAATATAACTTTTGTTTCTTGGTAATACAAAACTAGGAGAGAAAAAAGACAAAAATGAAAAATAACAATTCAGATACAATGAGCTAACCGGTTATCGCTCTAAACTAGTCATAAAACGATCGAGGAATGTACATTCTTATGCGCATCCATTATAAGCTAAACATTAAGAAGAAAATATATGAATTTGCATAGATATACCCGTCCCAGTATATTACTGATACGCACATATTAATAATTCAATTTTACTCGGTTCATTCTATAAAATTTTTCCCTTTTTGTCCTTTTTAAGCATCTATTTTTCGTTGACTTACAAAATCACAAAATTAAAACAAATACTAAAACTGACTCCAATAAATCTTTTTTGAAATGATGCAAAGTATATCATGGCAAATTTGATAGAAGCTTATGGCGCTGAATTCGATTATCCTAATTACTTCTTCTCGGTTAGCTCTCATTTTCTAGCTTCAGATGAAGGTCGAAAGCATGAAAATTGCTTATTTTAAGTCAGTTGTTTGAAAATCGAAGACTGAAGAGCTATGCAAATGCAAACCAAATAAGGTTTCAACGAAAAGAAAAGCATACCAAAGCACAAATATATTGGATTAAATATGCAGTTAAAAATTTAAAAAGAACAATTATGCTAAGAACTTCTCCGCTTTTGTTTTTCCTGAAAGATCCACAGTTTGTCTCTCTTTATGATCCAGTTGTAATCTGCTATCATGCGCTTTTATCCAAACTCCCTTGATATCTGTCCTTCATGATTTATACATCCTGATGAAAACGTCTCCTCCTTTATCGTTTATATCGCAACAGTTTACTGGAAACATGTCCGAATGACTATGCAGGAAATGTATTAGGTTGGTGCAAAAATAATGACGTAATAATGTCGTTTTTTGACGTTAAAAATACGTCAAAAAACGACATTATTACGTCATTATTTTTGCACCAACCTAATAGTTTGATACTTATGTTAGCACCAAGATCCTGGTAATTTGCTAACGTCATGTCGACTGATTTCCTATAGTCGTCGGAGTTGCGATTACCAAATGAGCATTTTTTTTAGGACAGCAACAAATGTAATCCGAACGTTTGATTCAGTAGCATTCATAGTGTTGCCAAAATTGTCATCCTTGATGTGTTTTCGAATGTCAGCTCCACCGAATATACCTTGTGTCAGTATTTCTATGCTAAGACCATGAAATGCACTGCAATCATACTGAAATCCTTGGCCTTTCTTGTCAAACGCTTTCACAAATGGCTTCATGAGTTCGAATTTGATATGATGATAAAAAAATATGTTTTTGTCTCTGAGGCCTAGTGGATCCGGGGTATCATCTGTCAGTTATGTACCACACGGGATACACGCTGGGGCGATCATATATCTTTCGATGTCTGACGGACGAGTCTGAAAATTTTTTCTGTCGTAGGGTTCCATTTCTTTTTATGGTAGACTGGTTGACAATCAAGGCGAAAGAACGGTTTGTCCTGCTATTTAACCTATAGCTGAGGGGGAGAAAATATGGATTCCTAATTTTCCCAAGGGGATTTTTGCGTAAATTAATATAACGAACTCGAATGGAATTCGAACACGGCTCTCCAGGGATATCGTAGCAAATTCGAAAGAATTTTATGGCGCTGAATTCGAATATACTAGTCATTTTACTCAACTCTGATTTTCTGGCTTCAGATGTAGGGCGAAAAAAATTGCTTATTTTAAGCCATTTGTTTGAAAAGCGAAAACTGAACCGCTATGCAAATGTAAACCAAATAAAGTTTCAACTCTGGGGTAAGAAGTAAATCATATCAAAGCACGAATATTGTAGATTAAATACGCAGTTAAAAATAATAAGAACTTTCGCTTTTTAAATTTTTGAAGCTTCACTTCACTTCAAAGTAAAAATGATAAGTTTTTTTCTTATAAATAATTGAACCGTTTCCTGTTATTCGTTTTTGTAAAATTACCACATGTATACCCGAAGAAATCGAGATTGTTTTTGCGTCCCACCCGCCTGCCTGAAAGCATGCCTAGAAAGAAAACAAAATGTGATGATAACATTGTATCCGGATACGAAGTAAAAGAATACCTTGCTTTTGTCCTTAATTCATACTTAACACTACGCATTAAAAATAAATTAAATAAATTCATATAAATCATCAAACCTATTTTATATAGAGAATATTTATAATTATGCATTATGTGCAAAAATACACGCATGGGCATACAACTCACGTTACTATAAATAGTTTGGTTATGAGTACCATTCGTTATTTTGAATCCCGATGTGCACTGAGATATCTGTAGGCATAAAAATGATCAGGATATACTTAAATCGAATGAATGGATTCCATTATTTCATCAATCATATTTGAGATACCAGATTGCTTTTCATTAATAAAGATTGATTTGAGTTGATTATGACTTCAGATTGTTATTTTCAAATCTGAAAACTGTGAATTCACTGGACAAAAAAATGAGGCAAATGACATACTCTTTGCTAAAAGGTGACTAATATGAAAAAAAAATCGATGTCGTTTTTGGATTAGTTGCTTTCAGATTAGCCAAGAAAGATTATTTCCATCCTTGCACCAAAATATGTGTTGACCAGTACAATTTATTTATAATGTAAATGAACACTGTAATACACACACACACACACACACACACACACACACACATATATATATATATATATATTATTCTGTTGACAATGGAGATGAACAAAAATAACCTATTTACATACGCATTTTCTTCAACCACAGAAGAGCGTAAATAACCGTCAGAAATAGCCGTAAGCAGGAGAAATTCGGATTGCCCGTTTACCTCTCCAAAATGTCCCAACCAATACATATAACAAACTTATATGCTCATTGTTTTTATCATCTCACAACAAGCAAGAATATAAAGTCTCTAAGGTGTAATGGATTACTGAGTTTGAAAGAATATAAGAAAAAGAAAACACTATTAAGTAGAAACAACAATAAAAGTATAGGTATTAAAAAGAGGGAAGATACTGAATAACACTCCATTTAATTTTTTTATATTATGGAGTAGATGAACATCACCATAAGATGGACGGGACTAAGTTTGTTTAAACAGCACGATCTCTTACAGAAGGAGCGTAGTTAACGATTGGTGTTAACACAGCTTGTCGACTCTCTGCCTGTGGACGGAGAGGAACCCAGACAAGTCTATGCCAAAGGGCAAATCTTGTCTGGGGAGGTATACATATATATATATATATATATATATATATATATATATATATATATATATATATATATATTAGCTTGGTGCAAAAATAATGTCGTTTTCTCACATATGTTACTATGTGAGGAAACGACATTATTTTTGCACCAACCTAATATATATATATGTAAACACACACACACACACACACACACACACACACACACACACATATATATATATATATATATATATATATATATATATATATATATATATATATATATATATATATTGATTCGGCTCAATATAATTGCTTTTTACTAATTGATGCTTGTTTTTGCTGTATGAGTATTGCTTCGATAATCATGTGTCTGTTTTTACTAAGTGCTTTTACTAGGATTTTTGAACTGTTTGTGAGTAGCTGTCTAATATTACCAACATACATATGTTGCTTATTAAAGTGTTATCTGATGCCATTATTGTCACACACACAAAATTTATTGGCAAAATTGGATACTTTTTTTAAAAAATATATGATGGCGGGGGCTTATTTTCTTGAACATATTTTCCGACAGCTACGACCTAATTAAGACTACAGTGTTTATTAACTCTTCAATTTTCGGCATTTAAATTTTCTCCTCGAACCTCCGTTTATTAAAACCCTGCGTGCACTGCATATTGAGAAAAAAAACGAGCCTCTGATTGTTAAGAAATCTTCTGTCTGAATGACTGGAATGAGGATTTATCATTATTTGCACTATTTATATTTGCACTATTTATATTTGCACTAATGTCCCCCATTTTTGCTGTTATTATTACATTTCAGACGTTGTGCCCTGCGGCCTTCCTCATTGAAGGCCGAAGAGCATACCGACCATTTTAATTCATGCAACCGTGTTTCTTCGCGCGTTCTCATCCTCGAACTGAAACAAACACACACAATTGTGAAAATTCTACAGCTATGTTTTCAAACAACCTTCCAATTTGGTTATCTTGGTTCTTACCTGTAGTTTGTCATTATATATCAGCCTACACTTAATATCACACATTTCTGCATAATGAAACATATAAAAAGGAATATCTGTGACGTGGAAACCGGTTATCAACCAATATTAATGCTACATTGCATGCCAGAAATGTTTTTACTTTATTTTTTTTAATATCATTTCCCTTCAAGCAAGTCGGGAATGCCAGTAGTACGCAAGGGTTTATAGAGATTGAAATTGAGAAAAAATGGGTATTGTTGTGACTGTGGAAAAATAAAATATGGTGATTGAGGTTGCATTTAATTATTTTAAGATTCAGGGAAGCAAACATACGGAAGGGAATTTCACAAGCAGGAAGTGCGAGAAAAGAAACCGTTAGAGTAGAAGTTATTGTTGCGTGTAACTATTTCAACAGTAAAACGGCGGGAACTCTATGCCAATTTAGTAGCACGCTTATATTCAATTAGTCATGGCAACATGGAAAATAGCCCGTCAAAGCTGTCGCCATAAAAATATCTGTAAAAATGACAGAGGAAATCCAGTCACATCGGTGTGAAAGTGACTGAAGCTGAAAGGCCAAGTATCCAATTATTTTCATCTTGTTTAACGTAATGAGTATAAGCAATGAATTCATATTTTTTTTTTCCTTTCTATTGATGCGTGAATGATAATTTCACTTTATTAAAACAAAACATATTTCATTTGTTATTCGTCTTTTAAATACATTGATTAAACAAACTTGCTTTTACTAACATTGTGTCAGGTGTCCAAAACAAGCCTATGTGTGTATTCAATAAAAATCCTAAGAAGTATGTTATATTTAGTTTCGCTTTAATTTATGGAACGTTAATAATGAGCTCCAGAAACCGTAAAATAAATTGTACATTTCATGGAAAGATTGCCGGCGACTGAATGAACCAACACTGGTTGTGAAGCTTCGTGTTGAACATGTTTTTTGAATGATTCACACTAGGTTTGGTTCATTGATTGCTATCATTTCAAAGTATCACCTGATACAAATTACACACTACGATGTGGGATATAACCACAATATCAACATGTGACAGCGAGTGTTGACAATAGTCTGTACACACGTTGTTACTTTATTTGCTTTGAAGTGTAGCGTTATCATAAGGAAAAATTACACTAGACCATATATAAAACGGACAGTCTTTTTAATAAAACATTGTCACTTTATTTATCCTCTTTTTTTTTTTCGTTTTTACACTGAAATGAATGATCGTCTCGCCATCCAAACGGAATGGTTTATTATCCATGAGGTATTTGTAGGGCGTAACGTACGTAGTAAGTTACTATGGAACTAAATAAACTAGTAAGCAACTGAAGAACAAAGAGAATAATAATAATAATAATAATAATAATAATAATAATAATAATAATCATCTCAAAGTATAACATTATGCATGAAAATGTCTTCACATTTTGTCCTTCTTCTTCTTCCTCTGCTTCTTCATCTTCTTCTTCTTCTTCTTCTTCTTCTTCTTATTATTATTATTATTATTATTATTATTATTATTATTATTGATTTCTGGGGTTTACACATTTCTTTCCTGTTCCCGCCCAGGGACCTAAGGTTAGAAATGGCATCATGACACTTTCCACTGACAAAAAAAAAAAAAAAAAAATTACATAGATAAAGCCCTTCGTAAAGTGTGGACTGTACTTGTCAGAACAATTTTTTGTATCGCCTTGAGGCATATACTTCCAGGAATCCCTCCAATTAGTCTACTGCAATCTGTTCCAACCAGTCCTAGGGCTCCAACTACAACAGGGATTGTTGATGTTCCCATATGCCACATTTTCGAGATTTCTATTTCAAGGTTCTTGTATTTTGACAGCTTTTTGAATATCTTCAAAGATGCATTGCAGTCAGTAGGGACTGCCATATCAATAAGGAGGCACCGTTTTTGTTTCGGTCTTTAATAACAATATCTGGGCGGTTGGCCTTGATTGTTCTGTCAGTGTGTATTGTGTAGTCCCATAGAATTGTAACAGGTCCTATCTCCGTAACCGGGTCTGGGTGGTGTTCATACTATTTTCTTTAAGTTTCCTTCCCATAGAAGTTGCAGATTTTCCAGTGGAGATATTGGCCCACTCTTTGATGTCGGGTTTTATATTCAGTTGGTGCCAACATCGTGCAACCTGATACAAGATGATCAATCGTTTCTGGATATTTATCACAGAATCTGCATTTTGGGCTGACACAATATTTTAGTATATGTGCTTGATAATTCCTAGTTAGCAAGCATTAGTCCTGCGCAGCAAGGATAAAACCTTCAGTTTCCGCTTTCAACCCTGCACTACGTAGCCACTGATGGGTACGGGTTTTGTCTACGTCAACTTGTTTGGTACGGGCAGTGTATTGGCCAGGAAGCGGTTTATCTTGCCATCACTTCTGTATCTGGTCGGTTGCATTCGTCTTTGCTGTCTTTTTTAAGTATTTTGCAGTTTCAGCCGGTGTATTGTACTTATTATTATTATTATTATTATTATTATTATTATTATTATTATTATTAGAATTAGTATTAGTATTAGTTCTTTGATTTCTGTTGTGTGCATATTTTCTTTCGGGTCCCAAACAGAGACCTAAGTTCAGGAACGATACCATGCTATTTTCCCCTGAACCTTTCTGTAAATAAATAAAAATCAAAGAGCACACAAAACTTACATAGACAAAGGCATTCGTAAAGTGTAAGCTATACGTGTGAGTACAATTTTCTTGTATTTCTTTAAAGCATGGGCCCTCAAGGATCCCGTCAGTGAATATATCGGAACCTTTTCCCATCGATCCAAGGGCTCTAACTACAACTGGCATATTTTTATGTCCAATTCTACCAGATTTCTGGGGTTTCGACTTTAAAATTCTTGTATTTTGAAAGTTTTTCGAAGATACATTATAATCTGCAGGGACTGTCATGAGAGTAAGAAAGCACATTCTGTTTTTTTTGTTCTCTGATCAAGATTTTGGGGCGATTAGCTTTGATTGTTCTGTCTGTGTGTAAAGTCCCATACATTTTTTACAGGTCCTATCTCTGTAACCTATGAAATTGCTGATTTTCTAATGGAGATATTGACCCATTCTGTCAAGCCGAGTTTTATATTAAGTAGGTGCCAATACCATGCAAACTGATACAAGGTTATCTTTTGTTTCTGAATATTTATCACAATCTGCATTATGGTTCAACACAATTGTTAGCATTGTTGCACGTAATTTCTAGTAAGCATTTTCCCTCTCCAGCAAGCATAAAACCGTCGGTTTCAACTTTAAACCTGAACTACGTTACCACTAAGGGGTACGCGTGTCTCTACAAGAGCTTGTTGGATACGGGAAGAATATTGACCATGAAGAAGCGTATCTCGCCATCAATTCTGTATTTGGTCCGTCATATTTGTTTTCATTTTTGGGCTCTTTGTCGCTGCAGTGGGAGTATTATGGTTTACTTGCATGTTTTCACCTACCTGAAATTTCATTTTGAATTGGCTGGCTTCCATTATAATGAATACTGTTTCTCACTTCTTTCATGTTCTTTGACGCAGATCATCATCCAGTCTTCTGTAGTTTCGAGGCTGGTTTATTATTATTATTATTATTATTATTATTATTATTATTATTATTATCTTTTATCGAAAGGCTTTCGTTTTCAATTGATATGGTAATGCTCTCGATTTGATGGAGAGCACTCATAATTCAATTCATACTGTTTAAAACGCAAAGACAGAAAATAATAATAATAATAATAATAATAATAATAATAATAATAATAATAATAATAATAACATTGGCCTACTCTTATTGAGCTACCATGGCTAGGTCAGAGGAGAAATCATCTGCTAAGTTCTCTTTATCCAGACGTATCACGGTGGATAGGTGTTCTCTCCATGAGGCGCCTAAACTAGATCGTATTTTTATATTCAAGGTCAACACAGACCTCCAGTTGAATACATATACTGATATATATATATATATATATATATATATATATATATATATATATATATATATATATACTGCTAAGGATGATGGAAATTCCAGTAAGTTTCAGAGTCCCCCGATCTAAGATCTAATTTATCTTTAAGAAGCAAGATGACACCAAAACAGAAGTATTGCTGCCATAACTTCGCTGCAGCTGCTTGGTTTTCATTGCCTGTTTTGAAAGAGGTCAAAAGCGTCTCCGCAGCTTTGTGGGTGATTAATTATTTTCAACCATACAACGACTTTCCCATGTAAAGTGTTCTGACGATTATTTTGGTTAAGGAATTATCTTCATGCGGTATAATGTTTGAAATGTTGGCGAATTATGGATAATATTTTTACGAATGTGTACTTTAAGATGTTCGTTTTTATTGTTATAAAAATATATATTTTTGATCTGGATTTGTTTTATAATAAAACAGCTTTTTCTTTCCACTTAATGAAATGAAAGACATCTATTAAGAAAAATAAATAAATGGACAAAGCACATTACAAGTTATGGGCTGTGATTGTTAGGACGATTTTCTTAGGATTTCATGACGAGATTGTCCTCAAGGAATTTTGTGGATTGTTCTTATGTTCTTTTATTTACTAAACCCAAAGCTCCCACTTAAAAAAATAAGACTTTTGCTTTTTATGTGCGAAACTTTAAATAAATCTGATTAAATTAAAGGGGATGTGATTATTAGAACGATAGATTTCCTGAAGAGATTGTCCACTTGGGATTTTGTTGGCTTCTTCTTAAGTTCTTTTCTTTACCAACCCAAAAGATCCAACCCCAAGAAGAAAGTTTTACTTCTAACTGGGCAACTTTAATTAAATCAACTTTAAATTAAATTAAATGTGCTGTGATCGTTAGACATATATTTTTTTAGATTTCCACGTGAGATTGTCCACTAGGGATTTTGTTGGCTTCTTTTTAAGTTCTTTCCTCTACCAAAACCCAATGCTCCAACAACAAGAAAATGTATTTTATTTTTAATTGCCTACTCTTTTCTATTTCCGTATGTATATCATTGTATTTACGTTGTTTTTGAAAATCCTTCGCAGTTTTATTTCACTTGCTCTGCTCATCTCAATTAGTACTGAAACGTATTTTTCTTTTCTATATTTGGTAATAATGTGTGGGGGATTTGCTTGCATTATTAGATCTGTGTTGATAGAAAAATTTCAGAAAAGTATAAATTCTCCTTCAGCATGAGATTCAGGGTGATGTTTATGCCAATATGTAGCTTTTTTATCCCATAATGATAACAGATCTTTCCATGCAGATACTGATCTACCACCTCAAGACAGGGTTTCTTTCCATCGTGTCTGATTATTGAGTAAAGTGAGATAAGTTGATCAATATTTTTAAGCATATGTATTGGTTTTTCACCTATTTTTTTTCTGCGCTAGTTGCCGAGGTTGCGTATATAAGGTGATTAATTTATGTCATCTTCATCGGTCTATCGATTTTCTTCCTTATTTTTCTAATTGCATGGTTAGAGAGTTTGAGGTTTTCCTTCGCTTAACGTTTGTTTCTTACTTTTGGAATTGTTGTCCTTTCCTCGAAGACGTTTCCTTTACATTCTCACATTTATATTGGATGTTCTTTGACATATCTCTTATATTCGTCATTATCTTCTATTTGCTTGTGTACTTCAGACAGATTATTAAAACTGTTTTCTATTTGTTCCGCTACTTGCGTCTCCTCTTGGTTGTTGGCATCTATCCCCTTCATGTTAACATTTTTTTAATTTTTCGATTCTTTAGAGTTCTATGTTAGGTATTCTTTTTTTTCTGATGATGTCAAGCCTGATTTTGGCTAGTTTGTTTGTATCGATGTTTAGTCTGTTTGAGGGATGAATTTCGCCAGATATTATAGGCGATTTTGGTCGTTGTTGAATTTATCGGAACAGTGTAAAATGCTATGATTATTTCTATATACTCTTCCCTAGACCATCATTTATTGTTATTTTTGGTGGGAATTCTTTTAATGAATACAGAGGGCCTCTGTGATGTATGTCCACGTTGTTGTTTTCCTCTAGTTCACGTTGGGTAGAATTTCTACCGGTTGCATACTTTTCAATACCAGTCTGGGGATCACAGTCCTTGTTGACCAACGTGACGACCGATACGGTTTGGCAATATTTTTATGTCAGCATTATAGTTAGTTTGTATTTACCCATACGTTGGGGCTGGTTCGAAGGTGCCAGAACATATCTGTAACATGGTGGGCCGTCATGTTTACAGGGCCATTCCTCCTCGTGCTAATTTTATTATTAGCAAAAACGTTAAAATAATCCTCATTTATAAGAGGAGATACGGCGTGCGTGCTTCACGAGACTGTGACATAACTTCGATTTTCAACGGAATTTTCTTTGGGTTTTTCTCTTTTTCTCACTTCCTTTTAAATAATATAAAACTATATTCAAATCTTCCTAATCCTGTTATTATACTTATATATTCTACCCATGAATTCTATTAATATATAGATACTAATAATATTTAAAGAAATATATATTATAATGTTTGTATTGTATGGCTTATAAAATTAAAATTGTATACAGATTACTAATAAATAAGTAAAAAACAAAAGACTATTAAAAAATAACCGGGAAGTCACTATCACCACCACCACCCTCATCACCACTACCCCCATTATCATTAGGACTGTTATTTCATTTCTCTTTGGTTCTCTTTCTTGTTCCTTATTATTATTATTATTGTTATTATTAATGGTGCTGCACATTGACGTAGTCAAAAAGACCCTCAAACTCTTTTCAGCGAATCCACGAACACTAAATAATTGCATTTTTCCGGAGTTATACAAACTTACTCTCACTTTTAGTTCTCTGTAAATGCAATTTCATATTGCCTGTATTAATTCTGGGACCACTTTGCATTTGTTGCTACCATTAAACGGATCATTTACATAAATATTTAATATTGGCTTAAGGCTATTTGCAGTCATTTTAGTAATTTATATAATAATAATAATAATAATAATAATAATAATAATAATAATAGTAGTAGTAGTAGTAGTAGTAGTAGTAGTAGTAGTAGTAGGAATGATAATAATAATTGTTTCTACTTAACTATTACTTTTCGAGAAATTATCGATCATCTTTATCATATCCATCATTTTACGTCCAAGGGAGAGAAAGTGAGGAGAAACTCAATTTCCTTCACCGCGAAATACGAAGCGATACAGCCAAAAGATCATCGACAGGAAAAAAAAAAAAGGATATTCTGGACATGCACAGATACATTTGAGTAGCATAACAGATCGTGACTGAATTCTTTCTTGAACGATCGATCTGATAACCGCTCGACCTTACACCGGCGTACATGTTTGTAAGTGTGAGAACGTTTAGATGATCCCGTTCATGCGCATGCGCACGTCATGACATCCTATTGTAAGTTTCTGTCGGCGCAACGATACTCGTCGATGCGGTCGGAAAGTTCGTGTAAATGGCCATGGTCGATGTGATACGCGAAATCGTTGGTCAAGATCTTGCATTTAGATGTAATATCGATACACAAGTAACCGAGAAAAATTATTGACTCTACATGTTGTAAAATGCTTGTTTTAATATTGGAAAATATACTTCGGTCGAGTATGTTTGATGCCAGTCAAACAGTGTACTATAGGTGATACACACGTCGGCGATCATGTATCTTTCGATATATGATCTTTTGAGCCATGAGATTTTTCCCGGTTGCCATTTATTTCTGCGGTAGCCATCCTGCTATTTACCTGGGGGGGGATAAGAGGATTACATTGGTATTAGCACGTAAGTGAATATAACGGTATAGACTGGAATTCGAACTCGGCTCTCCGATTCCTCAATCCGATCTGCTATCTAATACTCCACCGTGCCTCCTCTGTTTGATGTAGGTATATTTAAGAGAGAGAAAAGGAAAAGAAACACACTCTCACATAGACGAAGGCACACACACATACACACACACACACACACACATACATACATACACATACATAGATAGATTTTGAAGAGCAATTTTATAATAAAATATTGAAAATTACTGTGTTCAAACAAGCGTTTTAAGGATTTTCAGTAGTTGGCGAGTGAATACGTGATTTCATCTCACACGTGACATAAGTTTATGGCATATATACATACTAGAATGTGTTTGCAACAGGCTGATGCGTGTTGGAATTCTCATAGTATTTAGTATTTTTGAAGTCATGGCTAACATTTTTTGTCGAGATTTTTCATTCAATTTTGAAAACCAACCGATGAAAATGAAAAAAAAACTTAAAGAAAAGATATGCAAAAAATGATATTGCACTGTTATTAAATAAATAATTGTTATTTTAATCATTAAATTGTTTTGAAAATAATGGGAATATTTTGTATGTTAATTAATAAGACCTTTACTGTTGTCAAAAACAAAAAATAAAAATTCATTGTTCTATGCTACGCACACAAATAAAACCAACTGTATTTTGTACCCCCTTATATGTCTGCCTTTCTCCGAAAAGCTTGGTTTCGATCAGTCAATGCATGGCTACTTTAGATGATGCGAGAGGCGGACGGGCAGAAGACCCCGCTGCGTTTTATATGATTCGTGTGGGGATTGCTAATTTAAAATATCATTACGTTAAAAGTGAAAATTATAGAAATTGTGACTCATTTTCATATTTAGATGCTGTTTTATCTGCGGAAGGGGAAAATGCTACAATAACCAAAAGCAAAACAGATATGTACCTCTTATGGAAATGGTGCCATAGCTGTGAATATTGTTTCCATATCGTTTGTTAAATTCGGAAATGATAAAATTTGATTTGTAATACCGAGAACATTTCGATAAACCTGAAGTCATTGATGGTCTAGATCTGCCGACTCAGTGTACACACCGATTATTATGTTGACGGAAAAGTGGATTGAATTATTTTGGGTTCCAACAGTGTATGATAGCACAGATGGTTTGTTTAAATTCCTGCTGATTTTTGAAATCCATGGTAAGGCCGAATGCGTAAGACATCTCAGAATAGCAAACTAAAGGTCAGAAGACTCCTGTAGGCGTGCAATTCTGACAGGCAGAGAATATCTTTTCTTACATATTTGATATAATACCAAATATCCGTAAAGACACTGAGACGGTTGGAATAATTTCGACGGTCAACATGTCTACCGTATCGAGATTGATTTAGAAGAACTTCGGACCCAGGAAGTGAAATACTTCTCCTGACCACCACCCTTTTGTGTCAACCTACAAATGATATTGTATCTCGTATCCTTCATAAAATAAAGTGAGATAAGCGAACGGAACTTGTCTGACGTTGATGCAGGCCATGAAAACTGAATTCTGCGATGAAAGAAAACGAAAAATTCTTTCTTCGTTATTAACTGGTTACCGGAAATACCGAATAGAGGCCATTACTATTCGACGTGGACAACACAGAAGCCAACAACAGGTCCTTCATTATTGCGACTATAGGCGTCTCGATATAATTACATGCAATAACATTCAAATGAAATGCGCTCTAACTGCATGCATATGTATTGAAGATCATAGCAGACGTATACTCGTCTGTTCAGTTTAACGTTCCTTAACGTCTATAGGATATGTGACCAGAGGACGTTGTTAATGTGATACTGAAGTGCGACTGTCATCAAAACACCAACCAGGTTGATGGTTACTTTTATGGTCGTGTGAGGTGGGTTCATGTGTCAAAGGTCTGTTCCTCTGATCCGTCAAAACATGTGATCGTTACGTGACACCATTTGGGGATAATTTCCACGTGTTCATATACTTTGTGGAATCCAGAAGGTTAGCGTTACGTCTGCCCCGAATAGAGATGCTTCTATATTCTGACGTGAATCCAATCGTGCCTATATGGAGCATGATGGAGAAATCTATTCACAAATCTGACAACTCTTGAAATGTCTTGTTACAAGATCTCTGTAGAATTTTCAGACAATTGATAGAATCACAGGCCAGCTTGGCTCTGTGTATTTCTCCTTGTTAGAGTGTTCTAAAGCATGCAATTTTCTTATAACTCATCAAGTATCAAATCTCAGTGACGAGTCCTATCTATATCCAGTTCAAAAGAATATACTGCTTATATATATATATATATATATATAT
This sequence comes from Acanthosepion lycidas, assembly GCA_963932145.1. NCBI lineage: Eukaryota > Metazoa > Mollusca > Cephalopoda > Sepiida > Sepiidae > Acanthosepion > Acanthosepion lycidas. The sequence continues at coordinate 91,166,905 of OZ010582.1, read as the reverse complement.
ATATATATATATATATATATATATATATTGAAATGCGGCCGCCAACATATTAAGCATATATGGGTAAGTTCATTAATAAAATTGTAATACAAAAATTGATTTCAGAAAATTTATAAGTAGTTATTTTACGAGTACAAATTATTTATTTATGAGTATTCAATTTATTTTTTTCCAGATTATTAATTAGTTTTTCATGAGCGCTCAGTGCAAAGTGATTTTATTTAAATAATTTTATTTAAGAATGATTATGAATAAAGACATAATGTATGACGAAAATTTAGTCAATACTAAACAAACAATAAACTAAAACCTGAAGGAGGAGTTTACTCCATCGCCTGTAATATTTGTCACTAAAATACATACGAAAAACTTCAAGTAATCTAAATAAAAGATTATCTGAACACGAAAGAGACATTTTACAAAATAATACGTCAAATGTTTTGATTGCCCACCGTATTGAGACTGACTTCAATTTTGACATACAAATGTTATTCTGATGAAAGGAGAAAATATATGTCTAGAGAGTGCTTTAATCTTAAGGTCATCTACAGTAAATTTGTGCCCTGGCTATTACAATTCACAATTCCTGACAGATCTTTTAATGTGGCAGTGTGGAATACCTACTTACAAAAATGATAGCGTTATGGTCCAGGTTAGGACCAAGGAAGAACAACACGAACACAAGAGTAGAAATAACGAAGGTATATTACACGAAATAATAATACAAGATGTGGAAGGTGTTAGTATGACTGTCAGTCTGGTTTGGAGTGAACTACTATCGGCTCGACTCAATTCGAACCTCTCTCTTGAGAGGCGTAGTATACATAGTGTTAGGAAGAGTTCTGTAGTTATAGGTAAGGACCCATGACAGATAGGAAAAAGATTCTAGATAAATTTAACTGGATAAAAAAAAGATATCTAAAATTCCCAGCACCACTGTGTTGCGCGCATGTGTTGTCCTACCAGCGAATTCAGTCCGAAGTCCTGAGGTACGAAACGCGTCACAAGTTAACGTTTCCACTTCGTCATACGATTTCCCCAATACATCAATCATACACACACACACAACACAAACACAACACACACACACACACACACACACATATATATATATATATATATATTCAGTTGTATGGCTATGAGTTTGTGACCCTGGGTTTCACGCTTTTGCGATCATCAGACAAAATGTTTTATTATTTAAAAATTGGATCTATCTATGCTTGTTTGGATTTGAATATGTTTAGTGGGGGCAGGGAGAATTTTTCTCTGTGTCCATTTTGGGACGACACTCTTACACACACAGACATACATACATCCAGCTGTACGCATTTAAGTTCCCACAAACACACCCATATAAACAATCCGAGATTAGGCGCAAATAGACATCCATGCGTTCGAGCACACTTACATACGCCACTCTAATTATATTTCAGTGTCGAGACTGTACCGCTCACTATATGTAACTATGTTCTTTCAACAATGTGCAGGTTGGGGTGTACTTGACTCTTTTCAGATCCGCCGCCTGTGTCGTCAGACAAACTTACACTTCCTATCACACACATACACACATGTAGACATGTACATACACTCCAATTTGTCTTGATCTTTCATCACCACTTTGGTTGTGGGTTTTATTTGTGGACATGGTTATGATGATGTTTTTTATTGATATATATATATATATATATATATATATATATATAATTGTGTTTGTATATATATATATATATGTGTGTATGTATGTATATATATATATATATATATATATATATATATATATATATATATATATATTAATAATTCCACTATAACTAATGCAATGGATACTTTAAGATGCATGGGTTACTTATTGTTACATCATATGAGAAAACTATGCCAGTAATTAGATAAGACAATAAAATGTATTAAGAAAACAGGAAATAAATTTGCATTAAGATTGGAAATCATTTGTTGAATATAAAAATTGACTGAGGATCAAGAAGCCGGAAGAGATTTCCATAAAGGAGAAGTACCAGAGAAGAAACTGTTAGCCTTGAAGAAGAAGCAGCAGCAAGAAAAAGGAAAAGAAGGATCGGCGCAAGCATGGCGGTGTAAGACGTGGAGAATACCAAAGCGCAATCAGCTCCTCTTTCGCCAGCATTAAAGGGTCAGGCACTTAAAGCTTCACACATTAAGGCAAAGAGTCTGTCCTTCACTAACTCTAGGGATTCACCTTCTTCCTCCCTATAGCCAATCGCAAAACTAGAGAGCCTTTCCTAAAGGGATATTTGTGAAGGAAGATCCTATTAAGGCCTATTTAAATGTACTTCTCTTTCCGTCAACATAGGGCCCCTGGAAATTCCTTGACTCATACAACTGATATCTCTAAAGCAGGATAATTAGTTTTCTCAGGAGGCTAGATAATGATTGACGATATTAAGTTATTTTGTTTTTAAATTTTTCTTCGTAAAAATGATCAGGGGAAAATGACATAAAGCCGTTTCTGACCTTAGTTTTCTGGTTGGGATCCGGAAGAACATGTATATAGAAAAGAAATCCAAGGAAATAATAATAATAATAATAATAATAATAATAATAATAATAATAAACTAATCAAGTATTTTCCAAAGGAAAATGAAAGAAAAACATTTTCATGAAGGAAAAATATGAATTTCACAAGATTACGTCTTTAAAAATAAATTAGAAATTGAAGGATTGGATATTTTGTAAATTTTCTTAAATACCTAGAATTTGTTGCATAAATATTTTTGTCTTCTTCTTATTATTTTGAATACTACTACTACTGCTATTATTACTACTACTACTACTACTACTAATAATAATAATAATAATAATAAGAAGAAGAAGAAGAAGAAGAAGAAGAAGAAGAAGAAGAAGAAGAAGAAGCAAAGAACAAAAAAAAATATTTTAGGAAATAATTGAAGATGAAAAATATTTAGAAAACTCATAAATATAAAGATTTTACTGGCGAATATGTCCTGAAAGTTGCGATAGAAATGAATCTTTTTAAATAATAGACTAGGATAATCTCCCCAAAGAATCGATCTGTACCGTAAAAAGCAAAGAGGAGTAGCGAATAAAATAAGAAAGGGAAATCATGAAAATATGATGGGTTATAACTAGAAGTTAAAGAAAGCAAGAATATGAAGATATTTAAATGAATTGGAATGGAATGGGAAAAATAGAATGAGAAAAAATTATTAACACATACCTGTAAAAAATGAAGAATAAAAATGACGGCTTATTGGCATATGGCGTTGAAACATCAATTTCCGTAGGATCACCGAATTGAAGCAACGTGGATCCTGATGAGTACCTAGACTGGGTCGGGATACCAGATGTTGTAAGATTGGATGTACGAGCGGTGTAGTGGATAATGGGTTGAAACAATGGAGAAAAATGAAGGTTTATGGCCATATTACGTGGAAACTCCGGTTGCCGTACGATCATAGAAGTTAAGAACTAAATAGGTGACCTATTCTGAATACCAGGTTCTGTAAGCTTAGATGTGAAGGTGGTGTAGAGGTTAATGGCTTGGGAAATGAAAATGAAGGTTTACGGCCATATCACGTTGAATCATAGGTTTACGTACGCTCACCGAAATTAAGCAACGTCGACTCTTGTCAGTACCTAGATGGGTGATAGCATTGGAATACCAGGTTCTGTAAGCTTAGATGTGAAGGTGGTGTAGTGGATAATGGCTTGGAAAAATGAAAATGAAGGTTTACGGCCATATCACGTTGAATCACATGTTTACGTATGATCACTGAAATTAAGCAACGTCGATTCTTGTAAGTACCTAGATGGGTGATCGGCTTAAAATAACAGGTGATGGAATCTTGGATTAGAGTGTGGTGAGTAGATATCTCGGAAATTTGAAAACGTAAATAGGAAGATTTACATCCATATCACGTTGAAACACAAGTTCCCGTGGCAACACCGAATTTAATCATCTTCTATCCAGATCAGCACCTAGATGAGTGATCGGTACGGAAAACCAGGCGATGTAAGCTTGGATCCGCGGATTATGTAGTGGATAATGACACGGATAAACTAAGATGAGGACTTACGGCTATAGTTATTTGAAACACCTCTTCCCGTACGATCACCGAAGTTAAGCAACATCAGTCTTGGTCAGTAACTAGATCCGTTGCAGTTTTGAAATACCAGGTTCTGTAAGCATAGACATGCGAGTGGTTTGTGGATAAGGATGATCATAGCTCTCCTCATCTTACTATGCTTTGTAGCTGTTCCTTTTATCTTTTAGTCATCGCTCCCTATATCCGCCCCCTTCTTTGAAAATCTCTCTATGTAGATTACTCACTGTCTCCTTTTGTCTCACCTGGCTTCAATATGCCATATGCATTCTAAATTCTTCAATCACGTTTTGTGTTGTAGACATTTCAGTTGTCTCTTTCTTTATATATAAGCAACAGTTTTTCAGTCTTTGCTAAAACCACCCTCTTTTTCCTCTTTTAAGTCCATGGTATTCTAAACATCCGTCTGCTACTGCATTACTTCTTCTTCAGTTAAGAGAATGTACAGCCGTCCTGGATATGACAATAAGCTACATCCACGTCCTGTGTAAGACGTTAAATTACGTTCGCGTCCTAGGTATGGCAATAAACTACATCTGCGTCCTAGGTATGGCGATAAACTACGTCCGAGGCCTGTGTAAGACTATAAACTACGCCCGCATCCTAGGTATGACGATAAACTGCATCCTCATCCTGTGTAAGACTATAAACTACGTCCACATCCTAGGTATTATTATAAAATGCATTCTCGTCCTGTGTAAGACGATAAACTACGTCCACATCCTAGGTATTATTATAAACTGCATCCTCGTCCTGGGTAAGACGATAAACTACGTTCACATCCTAGATATGATTATAAACTGCATTCTCGTCCTGTGTAAGACGATAAACTACGTCCGTGTCCTAGGTATGACGATAAACTACCTTCGCGTCCTAGATATGACGATAAATTACATCTGCTTCCTGTGTAAGACGATAAACTACGTCCGCGTCTTAGTTATGACGATAAACTACGTCCGCATCCTGGGTAAGACGATAAACTACGTCTAAGAGCAAAGCCTCTGATCAGGTGGTTTTGAGGATCGTGGAACCAACTCTTAATTGTTGGTGTTCCCAGGTTCACACTGACTCGTGGTGTTAGTACCTGTTTCGGTCACAGATATGGGCAAATAGCTAACCCCCAAACTGGGATAAGAACGCTGTGAAAGTGTAAAAATAGTTCTTACTACGAGAAATACGTTGTAAAAAATTTATTACCAGAAATAATATTTTGAAGAAAAAATTATTACTAGCAATACATTATTACTGGCAATACATTTTAGAAATGAGAAATAATTAGACAGCAATGCATTTTAGACCAAAAATATTACCAACAATACTTTTTTGAAAAGAACAAAATTACCAGAAATAGATTTTTGAAGGAAAACTATTACTAACAATAGATGTTTAAAAAACATATATTAACAACAATAAAAAATTTTCGGTATTAAATAACTCATTGAGGTAGATATGCCGTAAGACATACCAAACCAAACGAATGTATAGTATTCACTGCCATCAAGGAAGATTGATATTACGTAGCACACTTTGTTTATGGCGAAATTTTCTTGTTTCTTAATACGTTGCATAGATTTTAAAAATATCTTTCTATATTCCAATGTAACTTCTGAGATCGGTTCCAAAATTTTTGTCCACAGTTAAAATGGTTCCGGATATTTCGATTTTGTATTTGGTTTTGTTTCTAACCGATTCGTAGTTTACATTTATGGAGTCTTCTGGTAATAACCATACATTCTGCCTTCAGGCAAGGTATGACCTTCTCATAAACCAGGTGTCACCAACCATTGATCCAGTGGCCACATCCAGCTCGTGAGAATTTTTGTCTGGCACGCCAACTTCACCATTTTAAAGAAATTCGCATTTTTCGTTGAGTGTGTTAGTTGGTATCTTGATATTTCTACTTTAAAATAAGGAACCTTGTTTAAATAATATAACATTAACTTAGGTGTATTTTTTCTTTAAAACTCCAGACTAAGGAAGCCTTCTGGACGAAGCTGTCTGAGGTCGAGAATCTGTTTTAATGCATTTGATGTCTTGTCCGTCCTCCTCGATAGTGTATAACTGTCTGCTCCGCACTCACCAAAATGTAGCCGATAGTTTATGACATAATTTATCGATCAATTTTTTTTTTCGTGATCTTCCGTGTTAAATATATTTTAATAGTTTTATACGTGTCCCTTTGATAATGTTCTTTTTCTAATAAAATAATTTGTTTTAATATTCGACATGACTAATATTTGACATTTTCTTCTTCAGAGGTTTGACCATTTTTTATTCTTAGAGAAATTTTCTAATCCCTAATTTTACTTCAGTGTAATTTAACTTCTGTTACCTCGTACTGATTCATTTAATTTCTCTTTCCTCGTACTCATTCATTTAACTTCTCTTTCCCCGTACTCATTCATTTAATTTCTCTTTCCTCGTACTCATTCATTTAACTTCTCTTTCCTCGTACTCATCCATTTAATTTCTCTTTCCTCGTACTCATTCATTTAACTTCTCTTTCCTCGTACTCATTCATTTAATTTCTCTTTCCTCGTACTCATTCATTTAACTTCTCTTTCCTCGTACTCATCCATTTAATTTCTCTTTTCTCGTACTCATTCATTTAACTTCTCTTTCCTCGTACTCATTCATTTAACTTCTCTTTCCTCGTACTCATTCATTTAATTTCTCTTTCCTCGTACTCATTCATTTAACTTCTCTTTCCTCGTACTCATTCATTTAATTTCTCTTTCCTCGTACTCATTCATTTAATTTCTCTTTCCTCGTACTCATTCATTTAATTTATCTTTTCTCGTACTCATTCATTTAACTTCTCTTTCCTCGTACTCATCCATTTAATTTCTCTTTTCTCGTACTCATTCATTTAACTTCTCTTTCCTCGTACTCATTCATTTAACTTCTCTTTCCTCGTACTCATTCATTTAACTTCTCTTTCCTCGTACTCATCCATTTAATTTCTCTTTTCTCGTACTCATTCATTTAACTTCTCTTTCCTCGTACTCATTCATTTAACTTCTCTTTCCTCGTACTCATTCATTTAATTTCTCTTTTCTCGTACTCATTCATTTAACTTCTCTTTCCTCGTACTCATTCATTTAATTTCTCTTTCCTCGTACTCATTCATTTAATTTCTCTTTCCTCGTACTCATTCATTTAACTTCTCTTTCCTCGTACTCATTCATTTAACTTCTCTTTCCTCGTACTCATCCATTTAATTTCTCTTTCCTCGTACTCATTCATTTAATTTCTCTTTCCCCGTACTCATTCATTTAATTTCTCTTTCCTCGTACTCATTCATTTAACTTCTCTTTCCTCGTACTCATTCATTTAATTTCTCTTTCCTCGTACTCATTCATTTAACTTCTCTTTCCTCGTACTCATCCATTTAATTTCACTTTCCTCGTACTCATTCATTTAACTTCTCTTTCCTCGTACTCATTCATTTAATTTCTCTTTTCTCGTACTCATTCATTTAACTTCTCTTTCCTCGTACTCATCCATTTAATTTCTCTTTCCTCGTACTCATTCATTTAACTTCTCTTTCCTCGTACTCATTCATTTAACTTCTCTTTCCTCGTACTCATTCATTTAACTTCTCTTTCCTCGTACTCATCCATTTAATTTCTCTTTCCTCGTACTCATTCATTTAACTTCTCTTTCCTCGTACTCATTCATTTAACTTCTCTTTCCTCGTACTCATCCATTTAATTTCTCTTTTCTCGTACTCATTCATTTAACTTCTCTTTCCTCGTACTCATTCATTTAATTTCTCTTTCCTCGTACTCATTCATTTAACTTCTCTTTCCTCGTACTCATTCATTTAATTTCTCTTTCCTCGTACTCATTCATTTAATTTCTCTTTCCTCGTACTCATTCATTTAACTTCTCTTTCCTCGTACTCATTCATTTAATTTCTCTTTTCTCGTACTCATTCATTTAACTTCTCTTTCCTCGTACTCATTCATTTAATTTCTCTTTCCTCGTACTCATCCATTTAACTTCTCTTTCCTCGTACTCATTCATTTAATTTCTCTTTCCTCGTACTCATTCATTTAATTTCTCTTTCCTCGTACTCATTCATTTAACTTCTCTTTCCTCGTACTCATTCATTTAACTTCTCTTTCCTCGTACTCATCCATTTAATTTCTCTTTCCTCGTACTCATTCATTTAACTTCTCTTTCCTCGTACTCATTCATTTAATTTCTCTTTCCTCGTACTCATTCATTTAATTTCTCTTTCCTCGTACTCATTCATTTAACTTATCTTTCCTCGTACTCATTCATTTAACTTCTCTTTCCTCGTACTCATTCATTTAATTTCTCTTTTCTCGTACTCATTCATTTAACTTCTCTTTCCTCGTACTCATTCATTTAATTTCTCTTTCCTCGTACTCATTCATTTAACTTCTCTTTCCTCGTACTCATCCATTTAATTTCTCTTTCCTCGTACTCATCCATTTAACTTCTCTTTCCTCGTACTCATTCATTTAATTTCTCTTTCCTCGTACTCATTCATTTAATTTCTCTTTCCTCGTACTCATTCATTTAATTTCTCTTTTCTCGTACTCATTCATTTAACTTCTCTTTCCTCGTACTCATCCATTTAATTTCTCTTTTCTCGTACTCATTCATTTAACTTCTCTTTCCTCGTACTCATTCATTTAACTTCTCTTTCCTCGTACTCATTCATTTAATTTCTCTTTTCTCGTACTCATTCATTTAACTTCTCTTTCCTCGTACTCATTCATTTAATTTCTCTTTCCTCGTACTCATTCATTTAATTTCTCTTTCCTCGTACTCATTCATTTAACTTCACTTTCCTCGTACTCATTCATTTAACTTCTCTTTCCTCGTACTCATTCATTTAATTTCTCTTTTCTCGTACTCATTCATTTAACTTTTCTTTCCTCGTACTCATCCAATGTAATTTCTCTTTCCTCGTACTCATTCATTTAACTTCTCTTTCCTCGTACTCATTCATTTAACTTCCCTTTCCTCGTACTCATTCATTTAACTTCTCTTTCCTCGTACTCATCCATTTAATTTCTCTTTCCTCGTACTCATTCATTTAACTTCTCTTTCCTCGTACTCATTCATTTAATTTCTCTTTCCCCGTACTCATTCATTTAATTTCTCTTTCCTCGTACTCATTCATTTAACTTCTCTTTCCTCGTACTCATTCATTTAATTTCTCTTTCCTCGTACTCATTCATTTAACTTCTCTTTCCTCGTACTCATCCATTTAATTTCACTTTCCTCGTACTCATTCATTTAACTTCTCTTTCCTCGTACTCATTCATTTAATTTCTCTTTTCTCGTACTCATTCATTTAACTTCTCTTTCCTCGTACTCATCCATTTAATTTCTCTTTCCTCGTACTCATTCATTTAACTTCTCTTTCCTCGTACTCATTCATTTAACTTCTCTTTCCTCGTACTCATTCATTTAACTTCTCTTTCCTCGTACTCATCCATTTAATTTCTCTTTTCTCGTACTCATTCATTTAACTTCTCTTTCCTCGTACTCATTCATTTAATTTCTCTTTCCTCGTACTCATTCATTTAATTTCTCTTTCCTCGTACTCATTCATTTAACTTCTCTTTCCTCGTACTCATTCATTTAATTTCTCTTTTCTCGTACTCATTCATTTAACTTCTCTTTCCTCGTACTCATTAATTTAATTTCTCTTTCCTCGTACTCATCCATTTAACTTCTCTTTCCTCGTACTCATTCATTTAATTTCTCTTTCCTCGTACTCATTCATTTAACTTCTCTTTCCTCGTACTCATTCATTTAACTTCTCTTTCCTCGTACTCATCCATTTAATTTCTCTTTCCTCGTACTCATTCATTTAATTTCTCTTTCCTCGTACTCATTCATTTAATTTCTCTTTCCTCGTACTCATTCATTTAATTTCTCTTTTCTCGTACTCATCCATTTAATTTCTCTTTTCTCGTACTCATTCATTTAACTTCTCTTTCCTCGTACTCATTCATTTAACTTCTCTTTCCTCGTACTCATTCATTTAATTTCTCTTTCCTCGTACTCATTCATTTAATTTCTCTTTTCTCGTACTCATTCATTTAACTTCTCTTTCCTCGTACTCATTCATTTAATTTCTCTTTTCTCGTACTCATTCATTTAACTTCTCTTTCCCCGTACTCATTATTTTAACTTCACTTTCCTCGTACTCATTCATTTAATTTCTCTTTCCTCGTACTCATTCATTTAATTTCTCTTTCCTCGTACTCATTCATTTAACTTCTCTTTCCCCGTACTCATTATTTTAACTTCACTTTCCTCGTACTCATTCATTTAACTTCTCTTTCCTCGTACTCATTCATTTAATTTCTCTTTCCTCGTACTCATTCATTTAATTTCTCTTTCCTCGTACTCATTCATTTAACTTCTCTTTCCTCGTACTCATCCATTTAATTTCTCTTTCCTCGTACTCATTCATTTAATTTCTCTTTTCTCGTACTCATTCATTTAACTTCTCTTTCCTCGTACTCATTCATTTAATTTCTCTTTCCTCGTACTCATTCATTTAACTTCACTTTCCTCGTACGCATCCATTTAATTTCTCTTTCCCCGTACTCATTATTTTAACTTCACTTTCCTCGTACTCATTCATTTAATTTCTCTTTCCTCGTACTCATCCATTTAACTTCTCTTTCCTCGTACTCATCCATTTAATTTCTCTTTCCTCGTAATCATCCATTTAATTTCTCTTTCCTCGTACTCATTCATTTAACTTCACTTTCCTCGTACTCATTCATTTAACTTCTCTTTCCTCGTACTCATTCATTTAATTTCTCTTTTCTCGTACTCATTCATTTAACTTCTCTTTCCTCGTACTCATTCATTTAATTTCTCTTTCCTCGTACTCATTCATTTAACTTCACTTTCCTCGTACTCATTCATTTAACTTCTCTTTCCTCGTACTCATTCATTTAATTTCTCTTTCCTCGTACTCATTCATTTAACTTCTCTTTCCTCGTACTCATTCATTTAACTTCTCTTTCCTCGTACTCATCCATTTAACTTCTCTTTCCTCGTACTCATTCATTTAACTTCTCTTTCCCCGTACTCATTATTTTAACTTCACTTTCCTCGTACTCATTAATTTAATTTCTCTTTCCTCGTACTCATTCATTTAACTTCTCTTTCCTCGTACTCATTCATTTAATTTCTCTTTCCTCGTACTCATCCATTTAACTTCTCTTTCCTCGTACTCATTCATTTAATTTCTCTTTCCTCGTACTCATTCATTTAACTTCACTTTCCTCGTACTCATTCATTTAACTTCTCTTTCCTCGTACTCATTCATTTAATTTCTCTTTTCTCGTACTCATTCATTTAACTTCTCTTTCCTCGTACTCATTCATTTAATTTCTCTTTCCTCGTACTCATCCATTTAACTTCTCTTTCCTTGTACTCATCCATTTAATTTCTCTTTCCTCGTACTCATTCATTTAACTCCTCTTTCCCCGTACTCATTATTTTAACTTCACTTTCCTCGTACTCATTAATTTAATTTCTCTTTCCTCGTACTCATCCATTTAATTTCTCTTTCCTCGTACTCATTCATTTAACTTCTCTTTCCCCGTACTCATTATTTTAACTTCTCTTTCCTCGTACTCATTCATTTAATTTCTCTTTCCTCGTACTCATTCATTTAACTTCTCTTTCCTCGTACTCATTCATTTAATTTCTCTTTCCTCGTACTCATCCATTTAACTTCTCTTTCCTCGTACTCATTCATTTAATTTCTCTTTCCTCGTACTCATCCATTTAACTTCTCTTTCCTCGTACTCATCCATTTAATTTCTCTTTCCTCGTACTCATTCATTTAACTTCTCTTTCCCCGTAATCATTATTTTAACTTCACTTTCCTCGTACTCATTAATTTAATTTCTCTTTCCTCGTACTCATTCATTTAACTTCTCTTTCCTCGTACTCATTCATTTAATTTCTCTTTCCCCCTACTCATTTATTTAATTTCTCTTTCCTCGTACTCATCTATTTATTTTCTCTTTATTCGTACTCATTCATTTAACTTCTCTTTCCTCGTACTCATTCATTTAATTTCTCTTTCCCCCTACTCATTCATTTAACTTCTCTTTCCTCGTACTCATTCATTTAACTTCTCTTTCCTCGTACTCATTCATTTAACTTCTCTTTCCTCGTACTCATTCTTTTAACTTCTCTTTCTTCGTACTCATTCATTTAATTTCTCTTTCCTCGTACTCATTTATTTAACTTCTCTTTCCTCGTACTCATTCATTTAACTTCTCTTTCTTCGTACTCAATCATTTAACTTCTCTTTCCTCGTACTCATTCATTTAACTTCTCTTTCTTCGTACTCATTCATTTAACTTCTCTTTCCTCGTACTCATTCATTTAACTTCTCTTTCCCCCTACTCATTCATTTAATTTCTCTTTGCCCCTACTCATTCATTTAACTTCTCTTTCCTCGTACTCATTCATTTAACTTCTCTTTCCTCGTACTCATTCATTTAACTTCTCTTTCCTCGTACTCATTCTTTTAACTTCTCTTTCTTCGTACTCATTCATTTAATTTCTCTTTCCTCGTACTCATTTATTTAACTTCTCTTTCCTCGTACTCATTCATTTAACTTCTCTTTCTTCGTACTCAATCATTTAACTTCTCTTTCCTCGTACTCATTCATTTAACTTCTCTTTCTTCGTACTCATTCATTTAACTTCTCTTTCCTCGTACTCATTCATTTAACTTCTCTTTCCCCGTACTCATTCATTTAATTTCTCTTTCCCCCTACTCATTTATTTAATTTCTCTTTCCTCGTACTCATCTATTTATTTTCTCTTTCCTCGTACTCATTCATTTAACTTCTCTTTCCTCGTACTCATTCATTTAATTTCTCTTTCCCCCTACTCATTTATTTAATTTCTCTTTCCTCGTACTCATCTATGTATTTTCTCTTTCCTCGTACTCATTCATTTAACTTCTCTTTCCTCGTACTCATTCATTTAATTTCTCTTTCCCCCTACTCATTCATTTAACTTCTCTTTCCTCGTACTCATTCATTTAACTTCTCTTTCCTCGTACTCATTCATTTAACTTCTCTTTCCTCGTACTCATTCTTTTAACTTCTCTTTCTTCGTACTCATTCATTTAATTTCTCTTTCCTCGTACTCATTCATTTAACTTCTCTTTCCTCGTACTCATTCATTTAACTCCTCTTTCCTCGTACTCATTCATTTAATTTCTCTTTTCTCGTACTCATTCATTTAACTTCTCTTTCCTCGTACTCATTCATTTAATTTCTCTTTCCTCGTACTCATTCATTTAATTTCTCTTTCCCCGTACTCATTTATTTAATTTCTCTTTCCTCGTACTCATCTATTTATTTTCTCTTTCCTCGTACTCATTCATTTAACTTCTCTTTCCTCGTACTCATTCATTTAACTTCTCTTTCCTCGTACTCATTCATTCAATTTCTCTTTCCTCGTACTCATTCATTTTTGTGTTCTTCTCATTCTATTTTATATTTTCCTTCCTTTGTTACCTTCTAATACTTTTTTATGCATCTTTTATTCATTTATATTTATTGCTTAATTCATTGATTCGTTCTTTACGGCTTATCAACTCTTTGCAGATTATTTAAAGCCATTAACATTTTTTTACATTGTAAAAATTTGTTTGACATAATAATGATTTAGTGATAAAAGTTATACCACTTAAGCCAAAAAGATGCAAATCCATACCTTTTCCAAATGCAATTTCCGACTAAGAATAGAGTAATGTTTTCAAATTTAGATGAGAGCTGCACACGCCGCACTTTCCAGCCAAGAGTTCAATACGTCTCCGAGTCCTTGCGGTTGACGAATTATTTTTATCTCTTTCTCACAGGCGGTATGTAGCAAGCCACTTGCTGTTCTATTGCTGTCTTTTCATAGAAAGGGTAGCAACGATCTATATTCTTTGGTTCAGTCAGGACTAACCGTCACGGTAAAAAAAACTGCCATGTCAATTACATTATAGCAAACCATCAACATTCCCTCCATATTCCATGTGGTGGGAGTAAGTTCCACTCGAACAGATTCTTCCCCCGAACTACTGCTCCGTGGAAACGAATCTTAAGAAGATGTTTCCTCAATCAATCTTAGTCTGTCCAATTCAGGTTTAACTGTTGCCTTCCACACCTATCCGTACAAAATGCCTCCTAATGTAGCACTCTACCTCGGGTGGCACCCGAGCATTATACAGAGGGAATTATATTGTAAAATAGAACAAACAAACATAAAAACAACTTGAATTAGAAATTGATTCTCCGAACAAGTATTCCAAGTTATTATTATTACATCAACGTCAAATCACAGCTCTGACATCACCTGGTCACCCATCTAGGTTTTAATTTGGCTCGCTGTTGCTTAACATCGGTGATTGTATGGAAAAATCAACTCATATCTGAATAGAAATGATCGTGTGGGTAAAATATTGGCTGCAGTTCTAAGAGTTCTTTAAAATAGATGTCTATCAACAGGAAAATATAAATCATGCGAATTTTGTCACCACGTGAAAATGTGCTTCTTCCTGAAACTTATATCTATGAAAGGGGTAGTGAAGTAAAAGATTATATATATATATATATATATATATATATATATACGTATGTGTGTATATATATATGAGTGTGTGTGTCTATCGCTCTCTCTCTCTATTCACACACACACACACACATATATATATATATATATATATATATATATATATATATATATATATATATATATATATATATAGATGGGAATTTATGAATATGTGTAAATGGGGTGCGCTTACAAAATTGGTTCGATATATTGGTAGCATCAAATCTGTTTTGGAGACGCGGAGAATATTATAGACTTATTAACATTATGTGGAAAAAAAAAGTCGGATACCATGGTTGAGAAACCAAGAAATAGAGCCGATCAGTTTAAAACTAATACCAGGTCTAATTTGAACAAGAATTGAGAGACGATTATGTTGGCTGTGTCAACGTGAGCGTAAAAATAAGGAACCCGGTCGGGACATAATTGCCAATAAAATAAATATTGCTCCGCAGGCAAACATTTTTTGAAACATCCTCTATACTTACACTCATACACACACACACGCACACACACTCGTAAATATATATATATATATATATATATATATATATATATATATATATATATATATATATATGTATATATGCATGCATATGTGTGAAAAGCATTTCTCTATCGCTTTTGATATAAGTAAACGTGTTATATGCGTATACTGGATGTTATACAGTGTAACCCGGATATAAGAGATTTGTCGGGACCAGAGAAGAAGTCTCTTATATCTAAGTTTCTCTTATATCCGGGTTTGGTCTATTTCGTTTAGGTAAGTATGGCTCTAATTTGAGAACAGAGAAAATCACTCTTATATTCGGGTTTCTCTTATATCCGGGTCTCTTATATCCCGGCTACACTGTAGCAATTTATCCGAAAACCGTCTATCACTCTCTGCCTCTGTTGCTGTCTCTCTCTCTCTATCTATCTCTCTCGCTCTCTCTCTCTCTCTCTCTATATATATATATATATATATATATATATATATATATATATATATATGTGTGTGTATATATATATATAGCAGTCAATAGCTATCTATAGTTTCCCACCTTTTAATTTGAATGTCTCTGTCTCTCTCTGACTCTCCTCAGCGTCTCTCGCACTACATATATATATATATATATATATATATATATATATATATATATATATGTATATGTATATATATATAGCTATCTATCTATATATATACATATATATACATATATATATATATATATATATATATATATATATATATATATATATATATATAGCTGTCAATAGCTATCTAAAGCTTCCCACATGTTAATTTGAATGTCTCTGTCTCTCCTCAGTGTCAGTGTGTTTCTCTCGCACTATATATATATATATACATATATATATATATATATATATATATATATATATATATATATATATATATATATATATATATATCAATAGCTACATTTAGCTATCTATCTACGTATCAATTTGAATGTCTCTGCCGGTATATCATGTTGGTGTAAAAGTTTGCTGTGTTTCTAAACTAATTTTTCTTCTTAATAAATGAACGGACTTTTGTAATGTGCTGGTGGTGGGACTGTTACTGAAGCGGAGATTTAAATCAACCACCAAATTTTAAACCCAGGTTCAGAACGGGATAATCCATGATCTCTCCCTCTTATTAGTAATTAGATGGTTGAGTCGACAGGGCATTCGACCCCTGGGTGAAATCCATTGTAGGAGTAGAAAAAAAACCTTATGGAGATCGTTATGTTCTAACCGCCACTCCTCAATATTTCCAAACAAATCATGTCAATTCACAGATATTAGCGACGCTAAACACTGCAGAGCCCTTATCGTCCCTGTCTTGAAGCGACAAAGCTTTTAAAAATAAACTCTTCGGGCATATTTCTATGTATGTTTGTTAGCAATCTGACAACTCTTATTTTATAAACTGTGATAATGATTGCATGAATGGAATTTTGTTGTCGTCTTTTTTTCTTTTCTTTTCGTTTTGCTTTGAACAAAAAGTTGTTCTAATGTTCCAAATATTTCCCCCCTGAATATTTCAAGAGCTCTCCTGATTGCATGATGGTTTTCAACGTTTCGAAGTGCAGGACTTTTTTTTTCTGTCTATTAGAACATGCAAAATACAAACAATGAGTGAGCTATGGAAGAAAGTGTTGTCCTCCTTGTTTGTGTTTCCCCCTGTGATAGACATTATTATATCTGTAATATAATAATACCTCATTCTCCTGACGGAAAAGAAATAGCTAGAAGAAAAATAACGATTAAAAATAATTTGTTCTCAGAGAACGCAGAGTTAGAAACAAATTTACATATTCATATTTACACGTATCCTTCGAAGGGAAGTTGTAAGACATATATGCAACAACAAGCAATGTGAAAGTTTGTGAAAAGAGCGTCTTACTTATAATAATTCCTAACGAGTATAGGAGTTACCAGTCATTCTTCTGTGTTTTTTTTTTTATATATTTTTTATTTCCTAGGGAAACCATATTTAGAATTCCGATGCGAGCGGGCTGGATTTATCTGCTATGTCACTAACGCGTATATATTTCGCAGAAAGGAACACGGCAGGTTATGGATTTTTCTAAAATTGAAGACTACAGCCTGAAGATAGTTTTTATATCTGGATAAGTCATATTTCGATTGGAAAACGGCACCATGTTTTTAGCAAAAGAAAAATCATTTTGTTTGTAGATACTTTGTTCAAACTTTGTTCCAATAAATGTAAATTAATATATGCGTGAATCAATAAAATCATATTAAAGCCGCGAAGAAAGATTCAACATGTCTTGAGAATTGACGTCATCTGTAGAATACATGGTTATGTTTCATGTTGGTTTCGTTGGTTAATTTTGTTTAGCGGCATACTAGACCAGTATTGTTTATTTAATGCTCAAATCAAAATATTTTGAACACAATTGTATTGATCTAAATAAATATATCTTGAACGCAATTGTATTCCTTTAACTACAGATAAAATGTATTGTTGCTAATTTTGATATAAAATGTATTGTTGGTAATTCTCCTATCAAATGTGTTTGTGGTCATTTATTTTTTAAGCGTTTCACCCCAAGCAAAGCGGGAAGCCACTAGGATGCAAGGGGTTACAAAAGATTTGGAGCAAGAGCAGATAGGAGTGATAGAAGAAAGGATGAGGAGAAAGATAGTGGGTAGATCAAGGCAACTGGAGATGTCCATTGACATTACATTTGAATAGTTGGAGATTATAGCTCTTAGGGAAACGGAAATATGGAAGGATGTTCCACAGGCGAGATGTGCGAGATATGAAGCTTCTGGTGTAGAAGAGACGGCTACATTTAATAGTTTCAACAGTGAAATGGTGAGAGCTGGATGCCAACATCGTAGGTCGCTTGAATTCATGAAGTCTGGGAAACAGCAAATTCAGCTCTTCGGAGCAATTACCATGAAAATATTTGTAAAAATACGCCGCGTCTGTGAGAGAGCGACTCTAGACAAGATGCAAGATCAGGGCCAATTATATTGCATATCCGCCCCTGGATCTTATCAAGAACCCCGAGGCAAACAGAAGGGGCCCCAGACCACATATTGCATCAATACTCCATGCAAGGGCGAATTGTTGATTTGTAGATCTGGAGGATCGATTCCGGGGAGAAAAAAATTCCTGGCGCGGCACAGGGAGCCAACTTTCCTTGAGGTAGACGAAGCAATTGACTCAATGTATTTGTGAATTTAACTTTAAAATTGTATTGTTGGTAATTTTACTATAAATATATACTGTTGGTAATTTTAGTATAAATATGTATCATTTTTATATAAAAATGCATTGTTGGCATTTTTATAATAAAAAAAATTATTTCTGTATTTTCGCAGTGTATTCCTTTTTTTAGGCGGTTCCCTATTTGTTCATAGCTGAGACGCTAACAGGCGATACCGCTCTCAGTCTCGGCAGACCTGGAAACAACACCAATTAAGTGGTGTTCTATGCGACTCAAAACCTCCAATCTCCCGATCAGAAGTCTTGCTGCCTGATATCGTTCGTTGTCATACCCATGATGGGTTATGTTTCAGTGCCAGCCTGCAAAGAGTACATCATATTATGCGACCGCTGGTTATTCCCTCGCACTTCGATGCCTCAGATGTTATAATCCACGGTGTTCATGTCAGCAGAGCAAGTAAGACTCATGCTGGAGATACTATGAACATAGAAATAGCCACCCAATCAATCATGGGTCATGTCGAAGAGTGTAGAATTCGTACTGGAATAAGTATGGGTAATAATTCCATCAAGAATCTGACCACATCTTCTTCATCTATGTATTTTTCCTTCATATACTGAGGGAAATATTGGATTAACATATTACCATGTGTTGCGAACAATGTTATAATGATGTAAAATCAACAATTAAGTTTTTCAGGTTTCCATCATGTTTAAAAAAAATGACACTGAACAGTGGAAGTGAAATTAACAGAGATTTTTTTTTTGTTTGCTTTGCGTATTTACCCGTTTAAAATTTATTGTAGGTCATTTTATTACAATATTTATTGTTAGTATATTTAATTTAAAATGTATTGCTGGTCATTTTGCTATAAAATATTTTGTTGGTAATATTACTATAAAAAATATTGCAGCTACTTTCACTACAAAAATGTATTGTTGGTATTTTCATTAAAATGTACAGCTAAAATTTTTACTATAAAATTATTTTTATATTTACTATTTTTGTTTTTTTTGTTTGGTGTTTGTCCCCAGCTGAGAACCTAACTGATTGTTATATAGGAATAGTGTCGCTGCCTATACTTGAGTTTGATCAGAGATCCTCAGTGAGCAAACACAGGCAACCTTAGCATGGAATTAAGTAGACCACGTAACCATAGATAAAACGTATAAGTAAAAGGTCGCCTGTGGTCTAAATGAGCCCATTTCTAGTCTATCCTCAATTACTATTCGGATCGTTATTTCTACCCTATCCTTTACGGACAGCTCTTCTTTACTTTATTTTCTGTGCTATTTGTCTATTCGAATCACTATAGGGATTACTATTCGAGTGAGTATCATCGTGCAAGTACTATTAGTGCGAGTATTATTCGAAGGCGTCTGACACAAGTACAGTTCAACGGCGTACTATAGTTTTATCTGCTATTACAAAGTATCTACTACAGTGAGCATTCCGAAGTGACAATGAGTATTCATTGACATTACCAAAGTGGCAACAATAGAGGTATAGTGGTCACAAATGAATTTACGTAGATAAAATTTTGGATGTGTGCAATAAGCATCCGTTATATCTTTAGAAATGATTCCTTGTTTATGATAGTTACTTGACTGGCTTGAAACTCTTCGAAGAATCTGAACAAACGACCAAACTTCAGAACGAGTTTTGGAAAGAGGTTCCTATTTATGATAAAATCTTCTCGGCACTTTTTCCATTATCTTTAAACAGCTTCTTTGAATTTATTCAAAAGTATAGATAAATCAACAGATATCTAGCAATCTCTATCGTAACTTATATATATATATATATATATATATATATATATATATATATATATATATTAACGGCTGTAACTACAAAATGAGACCCAATTAAGGAAGGATGAGTAGATCGTAACTTTGTTTAACCATAAAATATTTGGGAAAATATAAAATGGCACGCTTTTCAGTGGGCGGGCGTAATACTTTAGGGAGAAAATGCAAATATACCAGAATGTTATAATGGTCTAGTCAACAGAGTGCGTGAAATGTCTATATTTTAAATTTCAGACACGTCTATACTGACCTTCATCGTGTACCTTCATGATGTAAATCTGTCTGGAACATATGCAAGGTATTCGAATTAAAGTTTAATTTATTTCTTAGTCAATATACAGGGTGTCCTTAAAGTCTGGACATATAGGAAACCTCATGAAGTTTATTTTTTACTTATACACATTAAATATAGTTTTTGTCGAAATAATTGACTTCTTTTTCTGAGTTATGCTAAAGAAAGTATACTCAATGAAAATCACAGATGCAACACGCTTAATAGAACGCATAAAAATGACTGTGATAAAAGAATCGTCAATATGGCGTTATTGCCTCAAGTTCACGTGAATCTTGCAAAACGCATCGACACTTGCATCACACATGATTTTAGCCATATTGAAGAAGTTATTGGTTAATATTTCTAATTAAATAAAATATTGCTGAAAATTTAATTTCTTGAAAATATGCGTTTGTGTCTATGTGTTCAGACTTTGTTGTTCAAACGCTTACAAAGTCGTTTGTATAAAAAAAAAAATGTTTAAGTGCATCGACTCGACTATAAAAAAAGAAAATTGATGGGAGCAAACGGAGAAAAGACAAAAGTTTAAAGGAATGAAATCCGAAATATATATTTTTCAACCAATAAAATACCACCAGTAGGTTTGTTTAATTAACAATAATTACGAGGTCAAATACAGCCAACATTCTTGGCAGACGTAGTTGTAGTCTTAACACGTGTTATCTTTGGAGTGTCTAGAAAATAACAATAAATCACTTCTCTCCGGCAAATTCGAGAAAAAAAAATATATTCGTGAAATTATTTTCTACCTAATGCAAACCTTGTATTCAAAATGATCGCACCTCTGTGTGAAATTAGATTCCTTTACGGATATAAAAATAGAAGCATACTGCTTCTCGGGTTTCAAAACAGTTTCGTAGGCAACATTGATCTACACGTGCGTACATACACTTCTACACCCACGCACGCGCACGCAATGTAAAGTTGATCCAGCTGCCGACGATTAACCTCTTGTCCACGCAATGATAAACACATTAAGCTTACCTTCATAATGTAAATCTGTCCACACATCTCACACTGGACAAAGGGCAGATAATTACTTGGTCAAACTATTTTCTCTGCAAGGAAATTTGTTTTTATTGTGTCTGAAAAGTATATATAAATGTTATTTCAACTGATATTCTGCAACTACATTTCCATCAGAGATTAACCTTTTTTACACTTCATTTAAAAGATGTATTATTGTTAAATGTTTGAAATCTATACACTCAGATGAAAACAAAAAAATTGGGAGACGGATTTAAAAAAAGTTTTCTTTAAGTGATATCTGTTATTTCACGCTAAAACATATGTATGTTCTTTTATCGAATAACGTGAAACCGGTGCAGCTGCCATTGTAATTGACTAGATATGCTTTGTAACGGAAATGAGAAGGCTAATATTTGGGGCCGACAGTTTTATGACACAATAAATTCGCGTTCACAAACACCTGCTGCGAATATATTGATAGATATTAAATCAATGGACATTTTTTTACATGGCTTCTTTACACACAAATTGACAGAGGTCATTTGCAAACTTGTATAACGACTGTCCTCCAGCTCTTTTTCAAGATATTTCAAATAGACTTCTATAATGAGAATCCTTATCAATTTCTGGGTCGAAATATTAACATTATTTACACGGAGACAATTATACCCATCGTTTTACTTTTTTTTGTTTAATTATTTCACCCCAAGCAAGGTAATGAAACCACTAAGACGGAATGGGTTAATGAGTGATAGAGAATATGAGAAAAGAAAAAAAAAATATTAAAGTGAAAGATTAATAAAAGAACAGAAAATTAAGAAAGCAGAAGATGACAATTGTGATTGCATTGACAAGTTTTTGAAGATCAATGTTCAATGGGAAACAAGAAACCGGAAGAGTGTTTCACAATCGAGAAGTGCGACAGTAGAAACTATTGACGTAGAACATAAGGTTACATCGAGCCAATTCAAAATTAAAGTCTATGAAACATAGAGGAACATTCATCAACAATTACTGTGAAAATAATTATAGACTGGGAAAGAGACTAATCCCAGGCAGATTGTTCAAGTATTTTTATATATATAGCAGGGCCACCAGAACAGATGTGGCAGCAATATCCAAATCAAATACGAATGGTCGATATATACATACCGGGTGGAAGAGCAAAATTGTCCAAATCGTTTAAAAGCAAAAGGTTTTATAACATTGTTGGACTCAAATTTAAACAATAAGAATGTATTTAGTTCTTAGTTGATATGATGAACTCTGTTGCCGTTGTGACCTCCTGATCTAGTATTCCTCTCTAATGTTCCCTCTTTTTACAATTTATTCCCCCTTCTCTTGATATTTCTTGAATGTGCTTTGAAGACGGAAGTCAGATTATGAATGTTGGTACCATTACTGAGGGCCTGAATTATATTCATCCTCTCACCATTGCTCAACTGGGAAGACATAGTGGTTCTGACAAAAACGATTTTAACCTTTTCACTTTCTAGTTGAATAACCAAAATAGCCTTTCAGTTATTCTTGTCAACACGGCTAAAGGTCTTATCTGAAAGCCTGAAAAAGGAACTTTGTTACTTTAGTGTTATTTTATATATTAAAAATCCTGCGGGGTGGAAAATTATCCCATCATGTGATATGATTTGGACAATGTTGGTTTCACACCAAGTATGTAAGGTAGATTCGAGTGAGAAAAAACACTGTCTAGCACGACAGAGGGAACAAAGCTTCCGAGCAGCAGACCTAGCCATTGATTCTATACACTATTTCTAATTTATATTAGCAGAAAAGTTCAGCATGAAAAGGTAGAATAGCTCAATCTCCGGGCGGTTAGCATTAGCCTTAATAGATGAAGACTACAGATTTGCTGGATACTTTATTTGTCTCTGTCAAGCATTATTTTGCTATGTCTTTGTTTGCTCGGAGTGTTCGTATTCAAGCTGATGTTTCCTCCAGCATTTCGAGTGAATCTTTTCCCTGAAGCGGGTGTACCCCGATCTTTACATTAACTTGTGTTCTCTCCTGGAAGTGGCTGATGTTTTGATTTATAAACCAGGTATAACTATTTTCATTTTGAAGATATCTGTAGGTATGTCAGAAAAGGCAACGAACAGCAAAAGAAAGTATCCTCCAGAAGGCTGATTATTAATTTTTTCGAATATAATATAATGGCACTTTCTTAAATCTGCCTAACGAAATTGGAGAGATAATATTTAGGTTTTAAATGCTATGGAAATTTCGAGTCCCATATCAATCAGAGGTTTTTAAATGAATATTGGCTGAAAACCAAAGCAAATGATAATAAATAACCTTTCGTTATTCTTGTCTTTTTTATTTCACAGAAACCGTGTCTGGTACAGATATATCCCGCAGATGTATTCAATCGAAGAAATTAATTCAGATAAACGTCCTATGAGATCCTCAATTTTATTTACATTACCCGAAAAAATCGTTTAATAATTTTTTTACATTTGCTGCCTATTTGATAAATACGCAATGGAGAATTATGAGTAGATTTATTCCCCTTTATGTGTGAAATAATTTTATTAGTAACTGACCACACTCTGGACAAATACTTACTAAGAACGCACCCACCCAAACATACATACACACAAGCGCGTCGGTTGCTGAATATATAAAGTTAGAGCAACGCAATTCCTAAAATAGTAATAAATGACCACAACTCTTTCTTCCTTTAAGGTACTCATATGTGACGTCACCACCGGGCTGTCACGCGCCAGTGCTATCCTGCGACGACCAAAGTGACTTGGTATTGGTCGCGGCACCAAATGTGACGTGATCCTGCTGTCACGGCACCAAATGTGACGTTCTAAACCTTGGGTTATTCGGAGGGGAATCTGGTTAGATTCGGTATCAGCTTTGTAGTTCCCAGCTCGCCTCCAACGTCTGGTTACTGCATTGACTTCTAGTCTAACCTACCCACGTTGTAATTTGATCTTAGGTAGACGAAATCAATCAGTCGCCAGGTCGTAATGCAAGCCGAGTATGAGCAAAGGTAACACCGCACAAGTATATGTAAAAGAAAATAAAGTAACAACTCGAAAAGTTCAAATGTATTAAAAAAAGAATAACAAATATTTTTATATCTGGTTGCTGAATACAGGACTGCGTCTTTCTCCCAAACCGCTAATATGCATATCTGACACTTTGCGTTTGTTAGGCGAGTCTTAATATCTTAAGTTGTTTTTCGATAACTGGTTTTGATGTCTTCAGGCGATATTCGCAAAACTTGTTTTGGTGGTGTGAGTCTTAAATCGTTCTTCAAAAATAAATTGTTCTTGGTTAGAAGTCGAAGACGGGATGCGTGGATCTTCAGTCAGCTTCCTGCGAGGCTGGTCTCAGAGCTCACAGCTCAACTCTGTCTGCGTCTCTCTCTCCAACTCCAACCGCAACTACTTACTAACTGCCGTCTACTCGCTCCGACTCTGTTTATATGGACGCCGACCAAAACCGGGTGTGGGCTTGTCGGGGTTTGAATTCCTTGATAATTCTAAATCCACAATAAGGATTTTTTTTTTTGTTTTCGGACAGGAAAATTTATCACTTCCATTTTTGGTAGTTCTTTACTTTTTGCTTTAGAGGGTTTCTTAAGGATATCGTCCTCCCAAATTCTTCCTTTCTCATATTGGTATCTCACACCAATCCCCTCAGAGGGCATCAACAGGTTTCCCTTCTCTCTCACAGTGGCATCTCACACCAATCCCTTCAGAGGCGTCAACAGGCCTCCCTTCTCTCTCACAATGGTATCTCACGCCAATCCCCTCAGAGGCGTCAACAGGCATCCCCTCCTTCTCATATGTTTACCATTATTGCTCAAAGGGGAAAAAATATCTTCTTTTTTTTCTCTTCCCGTCACCAGACCTCTACGACTCGTAGTGTGGTCCTTAATCTCTATCTTAACCGAATGTCACCTGGAATTTATCACTGAGATTTTCGGCTGCGTCAAGTGGGTGGTTAACGTGACGTCTCCGCACTCTGTCCCTAATTATCTCTCCAGGTAACAAACTCTTATCGTGGCCAGGTCTAATATAAAACAGATATTTTTCCCAAAACCAAATGACATCTCCGAAAGATAGTTAATGGTTTATTCTTCCCTTCTTCTGGGATGGCCTCAGCTGAAGCCTTTTTCGGTCAGTACGTGACCTGATTAACATTATCTCCCAGCTTCTGTTTCGTAGGCCACTTGACCAATTTAAAATTTTCATTATTGCCGTGGGCAGATGGCTATCTTTTATTCGCCGCCTCGTAGCATAAATTAATTCGACAGATCTGAGATCTTACGAATTTTCTATCTTCTGCGAAAAAAATACTTTTCTTGGCATATAAAAATAAAATCTTTACCACATTTCTTTGTTATAAAAAATAACATCGATCAGTATGTCTTTTCGTGATAGCTTCTTATCGCCTTAAATATTTCAGCTTCTTCTCGCCTTAATTATTTCTCGCTTTTAATTTTCACGCGACTACTAAATAGTGTCACACACACACACAGACACACACACAGACACACACACACACATATATATATATATATATATATATATATATATATATATATATATATATATATTATGGGATCTTTCAAAAGTACTTTTACAAATCTGAGGGTGGGTACCTCATAAAAAAACAAAGACTAAGGTCTCTACAATAATTTGTCAGCAAATGCTTTGTTTTTTTTTGAGTTAATAAGTTTAAAGAAAGTTTACGGTAGATGGCGATGAGTTGCCGTGTGGACTTGGTTGCATTTGTCATTCGTGTAATTTTGTATCTGGTATGTTTTCAACGTTGAACGAGTGAAGTAGTGAGTTAGCTGACAAGGGTTCCATTTAACAGTGGCAGGATATTCATATCGTAAGCAGGCAGATATGAGTTTGGCATAAGGCCACCAAAATGGTAATGTACGCGAAATCACACGGCTGTATCAGATTGCGTTTCCAGACCCCGAAGGCAACCGAATCATCCAAATTCTGCTGCTGTTTATCTCCGCGTTGTTGAGACAGAATTCATGGCACCACAAATTATTGGTCTAGTCAGAAAAAGACTCGGTCAGACGTCTAAGGAACACATTCGAAATGGACATTTGGATATATGTTTATATGGACAGTTTACCTTGCTTTTTGTGTGATGAACCTGACCCCCCAAACTTTTTTAAAATATTTTCGATACAATATATATATATATATATATATATATATATATATATATATATATATATATATAGAGAGAGAGAGAGAGAGAGAGAGAGAGAGAGATAGAGAGAGAGAACTGTTGTTCTCTATGGAACATTGGGCTTCTTTTGACACCACATCCGAACGAAATTTGCTAAAAACTACCAGAGGGCGTAATCATTCAGACGGGCAAATAGTAAGAGTTTCAGTTGAAATTAGGACACACAAGCGGTCCCCAGCGGCATGTAAATTCAGAGTAAAATTATCTTAGACTTGTTCTCGTCCAAGGCTTAAATGATCCAGTCTGCCCTGCTTATTTACATATAGCTATGGACTTAGATATGGATCCATAATTTTTCCAGTAGTATTCGTTCGAAAGTGAATGAACTTGACTGAAATTAGAAATTAAAATTGTCCCTCCGATACCTCAATCCGGGCCGCTAACTATATATATGTATACATATGCATGTATAATATACATTTATCTAATTATGGACGCGTGGTTAGAACGTTCGCTTTCTGAACATGAGACCCGGGTTCGAATCTCACCATGGTTGATTTGTTGGTGATGCTATCGAACTGGATCGCAGCGTGCCTGAAACCATACCACGAGTTAACCCAAGCCTTGTGAGGGAAATTGTGTATACGGAACTCTTGTGGGCCAAATGTCATCGTGGTGGAGGGCTTGAGTGTGCTGACCTTATTCAAATTGATAGATAACACGCTCTTTCCCAGTAAGGTAAGCAGTATAAACCATAGGTGGCTTCTGTGTGTGTTGAGTAAACACAAATATGCCTGAGCGTGTGTCTGTATTAGGGATTGGCTAGCAGTCCAAGTAGACGGCTATCCTAGAATATGAGTGACCAGCTAATATATATATATATATGATATATGAGACAGGCATAATATCTATCTCACGGACGGTGAATACTAGACTCGGTTTCCTTAATATTTCCCCTTTTCTAGCAAGATTAATGCTCGACAAACGTATTTATACATTTTAGATTAAGATAAAATTCTTTTTCATTTTTCATTTAAAATATACTTTATTTTAGAAATAAGTTTTCACAACATCGTCCACGTGACGCCGACGTGATCATATTGTGAAACGGTACGCTGATCTTAAAAATTTCAGTTATTCTGTTTTTATTAGTCTTACTCTTAAAACTTCAAACAACATCGGTCCTTATGGGATATCAAGATTCCATAAGTATGAAATATATCGAATATGTGATTGTAGCATTTTTATAAAACATGTTTTAGAGGTTGGATTGATTTACAATGAATTCCTACAGCAAACTGAGCAGACCCAAAATATCGTGAAGTATGCGACAGAAATCAGTTACTTCTTTTACATAGATGAATATATTAATTTATTTTGTTTAAACGTTATTTTTTATGTATACTCATATTTGAGTAGAAGTTCTGTCTTTTAATTGAACTCTTTCGTATATTCAGGCCGGTAGATGTACTTGGTTAAAAAATAATATTTAATTAACAAGCAAAATTTATATTTGAATATGAGATCGATCAAAATAACGATTGATAGTATTGATTTTCGCATGGGCTGATTTTGACCTTAAACTGCTCAGATTGAATGGCAAAATCACCATTAATGAAACACCCGGCCGAAGACGGGTTATCTTGCTAGTTATGATTAGGATTAATTTTTTATTGAGAAAGTAAGGTGGATTTACAAATTTGTTATGTTTTCTTTGTCTATGTGAAAGCGAGGCCAATGTTCACCACTGGGGAAAAAAACGATTGGCCTATTCATGAAGAACTTGTTGTAGGGACGGAAGATATTTTAGATAGACTGTTTCTTAACCGTGACCACGTGATCTTGCCTCTACTCCATATCAAGTTGGACCTAATGAAAAAGTTGTCAAGACATTAGATCATGATGGCCTATGCTTATTTTTATATCTGATCAGAATTTCATGGTCTGATTAATGATAAACAGAAGACAAGAATTTTTTTATAGGATACAAATGAGAAAACTGGATAACGATGAGAGTTTTGTCTCTCACATGACTGAGCTTGATGCTTCTGTGTGGGCTTATTTTATTGCAGTTGTGAAAAGCTTCCTCTGCAGATAAAGCGGTTATCGTAGAGACGATAAAAACTTCCAGGCTCTTGGAACAAGAACGATTATCAAAATCGACAAACTGTTTAGCCATTTAGACAGATTTCCTGAAATCCTCGTTGATGTAAGCAAAGGGCAGGTAGAAAGTTTCCATCAAGACATTAAGTATATTGAGAAGAAGTATCAAGGCCGATGGAACGCCCTCATGATGTCAGATTACAGCTGGAGTCATGAAGCGTCATTGCACTCAGAAATCCAAAAAAAGGAAGTCATATAATTGAAGCTTTCTTAAGATGAAGTAAAATAAAATGACCTGGACAGCGTGCAACATTGGACTTGTGAAATATTATGTTGAATAGCATGACTTACATATTCTGCTTGTTTAATTTTCAAGTGTCACTTGATTCGAAATTATATTCTTATTTTGTAAATGTTCATTCATCTCTAGTAATAAATGTGGATACTGCTGGAATTGATCGGTTTCTTGGTTTATTGTTAACATAGTATCAAGAAAATATCATATTTAATTATTCATATGCAAACAGAGAACTTAAATAAGAGTGATACGTTTATTCAACATTGTTTGATTACAAATTAGTAGCCTAAATAGCATAATAAATGTGGTTTTGTTGAAATATTCATACACCAATAACACGGTAATCCAATTAGTATCATTGTTTACAGATTGATAAACAAACAAAATGCATTTTATCAATATCATAAAAAGTAGAGCCAATTAGACAAAAAAAAATACTCTCCTCGAATTCAGCGACACCATTATAGCCGAGAAAAAGTCTCAGCTAATACGCCAAAAGATGTTGTTGGCCAGTATAACCGATAATAAATAATAACAAACAAACGTATCTATCTATCTATCTCTCTATCTATTAGTTCAGGTGAAATTCAAACTGTTCATATCTATCTATCTATATTTTCATATCACTAAGTGAAATTCAGCCTGTTCAT
>OZ010582.1:91089659-91134659 GCA_963932145.1 Acanthosepion lycidas | reverse complement strand
GGAGAGAAATGTGTACGTTATTTAAGACAACAGTGTTAAATGTAAGGATAAAAGCTTTTCTCCTTTCCTTACGCGCCGTGTCCCTTCAGCGAACATGGCTTTCTACAAATTCCTGTACCTTTTAGCCCGTCATAAAATATATCTTTCTGTTATTTCTCACGATCCTTATTCCGCCATCCATTTACTCAAGTTCACTAAGTATGTATTGCATTGTTTTTCACTTTTATTCTTTCTGTCTCCAGTACGTATAAAATTTTCCAAGCCAACCGTCCTTATTATTACGTTGGTGCAAAAATAACGACGTAATAATGTCGTTTTTGACGTGTTTTTTAACGTCAAAAACGACATTATTACGTCATTATTTTTGCACCAAACTAATATATGCACCAGAAACCTCAACTGTCTCTTCCTGGGGTTAAGTATAAGTTTCATATTTATTTCTATTTTCTCTAAAACTCCGTCATTACTCGCATGTTCGGTTAACGTTATCCTAGCATGCTTCCGTAGAACCACATTTCGGTTGCTTCAGGTCAGCACTTATTCTTTGAGGAGATCGTTCAACACTCAGTGCCATGCATGGGGACAGATATCAGGCAGTTTAGTACTCTTTTCATTGTTTTCAGCGAAAGTTTTCCTATTTCTTAGTACTTAAATTAGGAATGCTTCTTTGACTATCCCAATACGCGTTCGGATTTCAGTATCGCTCTTCAAGACTCTGTTAAAACACTTCACTGATATTTAAATTTTAGCACCTGTTTGATCTTGGTACCTTCGATTTGCAATTCGCATTTTAAGTCTATTCTTTTGCTAACAACCATCCATGCTTTCTTCATGAAGTTGATCTTTAACACTTTCTTATCGACGTCTTTAATTATATTCTGTAGGAGATTTCGTGGCTTTCTTGCTGTGTCTGCTATCAAAACGGCGTCATCTGCATACACGATGCTATTAAGATTGTCGCCGCCAGTAATGAATCCTGGTAGATTTCTAGTTCTCTCAGAATCGCCTAGATTAATATTCCGGTGAAAGACACATACTTGTCTTACACCTTTGTCTATTTTTGTATATATGACTCATTTTCCTTCTGTATTCAGGCAGTTTGCTGCCAGTATAGGTGCGTAAAATAATTTGAACCCGTGTATTATAATTAAATTAAAAATACCACTTATATCGCGGATATAAATTATAACCCACATTCCTCTTTCCTAATTCGTATAGACTACAAATGGTCACTCACGTATGCCACTTAAATTTTAGTTTGGAAATCCTTGTATTAACAGAGGGTGATAGAACGAGAATCTCCGAACATGTAACTTCATCTCCCTAGAGTAAATTACCTTAAACTTTTCAAGTACGTTTAAATTTTCAAGTCTTTTTTCACTGATCTTTGGACTGTCATAGGTGTATCTCCTCTCTCCCGTGGCAAACGTATTATGGATTTCAGTTGTATCATTTCTAATTGATCGCTTTAATTCCTTGAAATGTTCACCTATCTTCCTATTTTGATCTCTTCATCCATTTTTCTTCTCTACTCTTCGCTTTTTTTAAACTTATTCAACGTTCTCTTGATAGTTCTTGAATGGACTTTGAATATAGAAGCCCAATTATGAATTTTGGTAGCATTACTGAAGGCATGATTTATGTTTATCCTCTACTTATTGGTCATTTAAGAAGACAGAGAGGCTGACACAAAACCCGTTCCTTTGTTAGCTGAATAACTCTAAGGGTTAACAGAGATTCTTACGAGAAATTATATGAAGATTGCTAAACGTATTATCTGAATAAACCGGAAAAGAAGAAACTCATATCGTTTAGTAGATTTTAGATATTAAACGTTTTGTGGGCTTGACAATTACGATGTAACACAATTTGGACAATTTTTTTGTTACTATATATATATATATATATATATATATATATATATATATATATAAATATATATATATATATATATATATATATATATATATATATATATATTTATATATATATATAAAATAATAATAATAATAATAATAATAATAATAATAATAATAATAATAATGGACTCTCCCGTCGGTTTCGACGTATGAGGATCTGCCAGCTTATTGATTCAGTTATGAAATTTTGTGCGATAATCTTAAGTGGCATTTAAGACCTGCTAGTGATTTACAAAGGAGGTGACATATGGAGCAAGAGTGAGGAATGTGAGATGAGATCACTGTTAGATTGGCTGACCTTTTAGATCTTGCTCTCGCTTCTTCAAGATGATTCAGACTTTTTCACACACACACACACACTTTCTCTCTCTCTCTCTCTCTCTCTCTCTCTATATATATATATATATATATATATATATATATATATATATATATATATATACACTCACACAGAGATAATATCAAATCCGTAAGTCGTAATGATCATTCAATTAGGTTTTTTTTTCAAATATAAAATATTAAAAGGTAAATACATAAAGAGAGCTCAAAATATTTATATACAGTGCAATATGATATATATCAAAAAAGGAAAAACTAAACACATCAACGAAGAACTCGGTAATATTTTTATTTAGACAGATATATTTTTTATATCAGCTTCATCAGATCGAAATTATAAAATTGTTTAAATTTATCCAGACAATTTAAAATTAAATCACATTTATAATCTACTCGCAGCATTACCCGGTGTTGCCTGGGTTTATTAAAAAAAAAAAGATCACGAACCTCATCCAATCTGTAAAGTTAAAATAAAGAAGATGTTTTTTTAGTGCTTCTTATCTATATGACGAAAAATTATAATGACATGAAGTGTGAAAACATTTATAACAGGGGAAGGTTGTTTTTTACAGAAGCACAGAAGATACAAAAAAATTGTCAGCAAATGAAGAGTACATTAATCGCAATCGATCTTCGAAAATTGTTGAGGAGAAATGCTTTGTTGACAGCTTTTTTTTCAAGTTACATCGAATGAATACCATGCATTGGAAGGAGAAGAAATTCCACAAAGACTTCTGCTAGCAGACGTGCCAAGACTGAAAACCAACGTTCAAAAAAACTGTATAGAATTGTTCTTTACCTCTCAGTTTCGACAGCTCGAGTAGCAGGAGTTCTGGCAGCGTTACTTTCTCGTGTAGTTAACCGTTGCACATTAGTTACTGCTGACCTTGCATTAGCTGTACGAGTAGGATTTTGTGTCAGTCTAATTTGAGTTTCTTGTTGCGAAGCGTTTCTTCTCTGTGCTTTCATGCGTTTGGCTGTAGTAGTAGCACGTCCAAGTGAAGGATTTAGCTTTCTTGGCATTACTGTCAGACTATAGTTGAAGGGGTTTGGCTAAGCTTTTTGAATAACAAAGATTTAATCAACTAAAAAGCAAGAATATTATACATAATGGAAATATAGCCACAACAAATTAAAGGTAAGTTTATAAGGGAGACCACTGGAACGTGGTAAACAAGCTCGTAAAGTTAGGATTTATCTAAAAATAGACTAGGAAGAAAACGTTCTAGTGATAAAAATAAAAATAATTAACGTGCAGTTAGAAACCCACTCACTATGAAAGTTAAAACATACACGCTAAGTTTAGCATAATTATAAATTAATCGAATGAGGGTCTTTACATTATTATAAGTGCATTTCTTCAGAATAAAATTGACAAAATTTTAGGGATCAAGTTTCCAAATATATGAGTTACTAAGCATTATTTAAACGCTGATTAGATGATAAATATATAATTAAAAATTGGCATATAGGCTTAAACATTTTTAATAAAATTTAAAATTAAAGTATCAAACATTTTAAAATATGCATGCATGAAGGCAGCCTACGTTTTTACTGGATGACAATTCTTATGCGAAGGAGATTTTTTTCATTTATTTCATTATATACCAATAATGAACACTACACGTGAAGCAAAATCGATAGTACGCACTACATAACTCGATGTGGAGCAAAATAAAATCAATTGTACACACTACACATCCCGATCGATCTCGCACATGCGTCTTATACCTACGTGCACTTCTCTCAGCGGTGTACACTTTCGTTTGCACTTATTCTTTTTTTTTATCAAGGAAGGATATAATTTTTGCCGTCACGTTATCAAAACTATTTCAGTGCCAAAACGGGAAATTTATGGGAAAAACTGATATTTTTCGTAATGCCTTGGGGTGTCCGATTTGATTTTGAGTTGATTGATCTAAACACAAATTATGTGCAAATTGGCATCCGAATGCTGCTAACCACTGTAATTGAAAGACTAATGAGGCAGCAAAGTGTTCCTGCGTCATCTTGGGGACCCCTTATGTAGTTTTAAAAATCTGATAATCGTTTTTGATTCATTTTAAGATTGTAACATACATGTAAAATTCCATCGAAATCGAAGCAATTTACAAATTTCGGGGTCCCTTTGGTTCACTATAGGGGTTCAAAATTTCAAGCCAAAGGACGGGTTTAAGACTAACAATAATTGAAATAATAAGGCACATCTTTTTTAAGTTTTCTATTTAATCGACTTTATGGTCAAGGCTGTAGACTTAAATGAAAATTTCGGCGTTCCCTGTGTTACGGTTTTTTGTGTGTATATATATATATATATAACTAGTGAGACAATCCAAATGACTCAACTTCTTTTATTGTCTACCAATAGAATCTTAACCAATCAGAAGCCGCAGAACATTGTATTCGTCGTGTATAAAGGCGGCCATCTTTGTTTAACCTACCGGAAGGACCAGTGCTAACTTGACAGGCGAAGAGGATAGAAGGAAGAACTACGCTCTGCTAAGATATCCACTGCGAACTTGAACTACGCTTTCCTACTGTGTCAGAAATATTCACTGCCAACCTCTGGATTCTATACTCGAAGACGACCGTCATGAAAATGTCTAACACCCTGCTGGTCCCCTAACTCGTGGGGGTCCCAGTGTTGATTTGCAGTTAATTCCAAGTGACTACTTCAGTTAATCGATATGATATAAATATGTACTGAAATTTTCGTTGAGATTGGGGAATACTGCTACAAAATACACTTTTCTAAAAATCTGACAACTGATTTCTATCTCATTGTAAGAGCATAGCAAACATGCAAAATTTCATCCAAATCGAAGTCATTTGAATTTTGGGGGTCCCTTTGAGGGACCCTGTGAGTCCCAGTTTCGAGAGAAACGAAAAGCAATATAGCGTATAATAAGCGTGACAGTAAGTTGTATTGTTGTCAAGTAGTTCGCGGACACACACACAGAAACACATAGTCAGTTTTATATATATATAAGATTAATTTAAACAATTTTGTAATTTCGGTCTGATGAGGTAGATATAAAAAATATCTTTCTAAATAAAATTATTCGATAAGGTGTTAAGCTTCATTCAACACACCTAAAAGACATAATTTTTAGATCACTTTAAAGTTTTTTTCGCTACCGCATATATATATATATATATATATATATATATATATATAATAATTTATTTAAATATATATATATATTTATATATATAATGATTTATTTAAAAATATGATTCCAATATTTTTTAAATAAATAATTATAATTTTAAATAAATAATTATATTTATGCTCTACTTTCGTATCGAACACTATTTTTTGAAAATAATTACAAAAATACTAAGGAACTTTGGATTATTTACCAAACCAGTTTCTTTCCTATTTTCTACAATATTTTCACACACACACACACACACACACACATATATATATATATATATATATATATATATATATATATATATATATATTGTGTGTGTGTGTAGCACGTGATGTGGGGCATTTGCCAATCAGTTATTGAAGGAGGCGGACGTTGCTTTGTATTAATTAACTAGCAAAGGTAAGTTTGCATGATTAAGAATTTTAATATTATATATATATATATATATATATATATATATATATATATATATATATATATATATATGTCTTTTTCATTACTTTTTGTCCTTTCATTACGAGTCCAGCTAAATAATATCGTTCTATTCATGGAAATATAGAGTGGATTTTTTCATGAATAAAACTTCACCTACAATTTGCGACATATGATTATGCAAGACATTTCTTTCTTATCATTTTCCTTTCACTCCAAGTTTTGATTTAATGTATATTTTAAAAGGGATTACCTGTAATGCTCATGTTTTCAGCTGAGCGACAATTTTTTACCTTATTGCCTAAGCCTAATAATAATTATCTTCTTTTTTTATTGGTATTTGTTGACAGGCCAGGGGAATATCTATTTTCTGATTGCATGCATGTTTCTATCCATATATATATATATATATATATATATATATATATATATATATATAAAGAAATATAGTCTTAAGGTGTGCTATAATTATGGAATAAAGTGCTCAATATCAGAGATAGAGCGTGTGTAAATATAAAAGTGAACATAGAAGTCAACACTTAGAGGCGACAGTCTGTTTCATGCTATATGCAATCGTCAGGCCACATATGCTGTTATTTTTCTCGGCTATTTATATATATACGGGTTAGTGGTGCATTGTGGGTATTCTGTTATGGCGGTTATTTCACCGGAAGTCGTTTGTTTATCTATTTGGGTCAAATTATATTGCTTGTTTTTATTTTTTGTTTCTTATTTTATTTATTTATTTATTTATTAACGTAGTAAAAATTTGTTTATATCACTTATTTAACAGTTTTGTTTTCGTTTGGGAATTTAATTAAAGATATTTGTTCAGTTTTGGGGTTGATTGTTGTAGTTCATTCTAAGTATTATTTTGGCGGGAACAGTTTTTAATTGATTATCTTTATTTGGGATTGGTTTGTTTATTTATTTAGTTGGATTAATTTAAGTCAATTTACTTTACTTGTATATTTTCTCTTTTCGGTTTTAGATTTTTAGTAACATAGTATTTATTTATGTTTTATTTCTATTTTTTATTGTTATTTTGTTTATTAGTATATTTATTTGTTTTTATTTTATTTTTTCCGTTTTTAATTTTTTAGGTTACGTAGTAAAAATTTATTTTCATGTCTGCATTTTGAGATGAGCTCAGATCTTTTGTTTAATAATTTATTTTGGTCGGGGAAAGTAATGATAGCTATTTTTTTCTCCTAGCAAAGTTTGCAAGTTTTTGATTGGTTATTGTAGGCTGATGATTTTTTCCATATCTTCCAAGATATTTTTGGTGTGATGTTCGTATTGTTTTTAATTTCCCAGATATACTTAGAAAGCATTGTACTGTTTGCATATTCACTATTTGTGAAAGATGTTTTGTGTGTATAATTTCTTTGTTTCCAGGGTCCTTCAGTTACTCCTATGTATACTTTTTCTTCATTATCTGGTGATTTTATCGTGGATTGGTATATTACGTTGTTTTGTAAACAATTTCCGTTTAAGGGACATTCGTTCTTTATTCTGCAGTTGCACGTGGGTTTAATTTGTTCGTGTGGTTTGTTGATAATTTTCCTATTGCGCTTTTTTATTATTTGTGCCATGCTCTCGGTGCAGCTGTAGCTGATTTTTACTGTGTTTTTGTTGAATATCTTGTGTAAGGTGCTTCATTCTGGGAAGTGTTTGTGTAAGAGTTTGTATAATATTTTTCCTACGTTTGTTTTTACGTTCTTGCTGTACGGTTGGTTGAACCATATGATATTTCTTCTCCTGTTGGCCTTTTTTTTATTCTGTGGTGAGTATGTGAGTATTGCTGGGAATCCGCTATCTTTTAGGGCTGTTTCATAGTCTTTCTTAGCTTTGTTAAATAGGGATTCATTGGAGGAATTGTCAGAGAGCCTGCGGTTAATCGATTTTGCTATCTGTTTGATTATAGAAGGTGGATGGTTGGAAGATGTGTGTATGTAGATTGGTTTCTCATTAGGTTTTCTATATGATTTATGTGTGCCTTCTCTTAGGTTGAAGGTAACATCCAGAAAATCTACTTCGTTTAGGTTAGTTTTTATATCTATGTCGAATCCGTTATTTTAAAAAATCTTTATTATTGCTTTTCTGGCTTTGTCTGTGTTTTGTTTGTTACAGTTTCTTAAGATTATGAGACCATCGTCCCTGTAGAGTCCTGTGTCATTTCTATCTATTATTTTGCTCAGTTCGTTTAGTAAGTAAATGCCTATGATTTCCCATGCTTCTGCACCGTCAAAGCTTCCCGTTTACTACGTCAATAAATAAATAAATAAAATAAGAAACAAAAAAAAACAAGCAATATAATTTGACCCAAATAGATAAACAAACGACTTCCAGTGAAATAACCACCATAACAGAATACCCACAATGCACCACTAACCCGTATATATATAAATAGCCGAGAAAAATAACAGCATATGTTGCCTGACGATTGCATATAGCATGAAACAGACTGTCGCCTCTAAGTGTTGACTTCTATGTTCACTTTTATATTTTATATATATATATATATATATATATATATATATATATATATATATATATATATATATATACCGAGTATATATATTCACTTTTATATTCATATAGATATATATATATACCGAGTATATATATATATATATATATATATATATATATATGTATATACCGAGTGTTTATATATATATATATATATATATATATATATATATATATATATATATATATATATATATATATATACTGTCTCTCTCTCTCTCTCTCTCTATATATATATATATATATATATATATATATATATATATATATATATATAATAATTCGTCGAGGATATGTTAAGTTTTTTATTCTTATATATATATATATATTTATATATATATATATATATATATATATATATATATATACATATACATATATATATATATTTATATTTACATATATATACATACATATATATATATACATATATATATACATATATATATATATATATATATATATATATATATATATATATATATATATATATATATATATATAAATTTCCTTCTCCCTATAAATATTACGCAAAATCTAAAAACCAAAATACCTCTAGCGAATAAAAAAAATAAGAACAATTTAAATGTTGTCTTTCATTGCTCGCTGCGAAATGTGAATTCATGCACAAAGAGTGGAAATAACTGAACCATTTTGGATTGACCTGTTTAATGCTGTGTTAAACAAGCTCATAACGCGGATCACTGTCCTAGATTAATGTGTTCGATATTATTATGTGCTCCAGTATTGAGTCACTGAAAAAGAATGCACTCTGTATGTTAAATAATTGTATGGATGATGTGCGCCCTCACCATTTTAAGTGGCTGTGAAAAAAAACAAAAAAAACAGATTAAATAAAATTTCATTTTAAAATGCGAAATTGAGAATGCGCCGAACACAGCAATATCAATAAAATATATAAACATACAATCAAATTCAATTACAGAGAGTCACGCATAAAATATTCAAATCAATTTTCTCATTGCGACCACAGTAGTTTCGAAACTACTTTCCGTATATCGTTGCATTTGAATTTAATATTGAACATTCCTTTTAATGATGCTTTCTATTACCTTTCGATTTCACAATGTATGTAAAAAAAAAGAAAGCTTTATTCAGAACCATATGCATTCCGAAATGGAACCGAGCTACATTTCACGTGAACTAATATCCAATTCTCTTTATATGACAATAAACAAACATATATCACATTATTTACATTATTCGGACTGTTATCCTCATCTTCCTTGCCATATTAACAACATTTCAGCTGTTATACGGCCCAGCCTTGTTCAGGTGGTTGGAATTTCGAACGGAACACTTTATTTCGTTCAATGAGGAAATTGTTCTAATTCCACGTCGCTATATCTGTGCCGGATGTCTTACTCACCCCGATGGACAAAATAAAATGTTCGGTTCGAAATTCGAAACATTTGAAAAAGCTAGTTGCGTACAACTGCTGGATCGCTGTGAATATGACAATGAAGATGAGGATTTTTTTCCCCGCGGTAGTTTGCCATTTCTTTCTATGTTAATCCAGCTACCATCCAAGGCTATAGAATCCAATCTGTCCTGGTACTGACCCATAGGTGTGGGGAAGAATATGAGGATTCATATCTTTCCCAAAGTTAGGCGAACGTAAGTGAATGCAATGGATTCGACTGGAATTCGAACTCAGCTCTCTGATTCTTCAATCCCTGCCATTGTACAATGTATTAAGCAACAGGAAAAATTCTTTTAGAAACAAAGAAAATAATGCTGAACTGCTATGTAATATCAACCATCTTATAGTGAGTGTCCTCACAAATGAATAGAAAACTTTCACAGACGGATAGGGAGAATTTCATTGACAGAGAGTAAGCCACAAGGAATCTTTGATAAGAATTATTCGTAAAAGTTCAGAAAATGTCCGTTGAAATCTCTGGGAGATGAGAAAAGAACTCCTGAAGGACATATTGAATGCAAGACAGAACAGAGCAATAGATATCTGACCTAAACGGGGTTACATAAAAGATTGACAGATCGGAAATGAGTATAGATAAGAAGTGGAGAGGCATGATCGTCCAGAAAGGAATGCAGAAAATATAAGACGAAGAGCCATCAAAAGAAAAAAAATTGATTTAATCAAAATATTGTCCATGGTACTTTTATAGGAACATCCTACATAGATATAAATTTATTAAATTACGAATGATTCATCCTTGATCGATTATTGCCTTACGAAATGACTCTTCTGGACATTTTCAAAAATAAAAAAAAAGCTTTCATTTGAACTTTAATTGAAAGCTAAATGATGGAATTTATTATTTCTAGTAAGAAAAATACCGTGTTATATTTCAAATAGAAATTATGTTGATTGAAATCGGTTTTGTTTTTGCCATAAATAGCCCTTAACGCCCTGTTTAGTCGTCTTTCATCACAATGTAATTATCTCTATTAAAAAATATTCCCAAATAAAATATACGTTTCTGGAACTTTATTTCTGGAATATTAGCTGATTTAAAGTATAATTAATGCAAATTTACAAAAAAAAATTATATATTTTAATTTTAAAATATCACAGAAATGCATTTTAAAAACAAACAGTAGCTGTGAATTTTAACAGATAACAGCCATTCTTATGTAACTGATGATCGGTGAGAAGTATTGATAAGCTGTTAACTGGATTATTGTTGTTCTACGCAGATTTTGTCTGTTAAACATAATTTAAGAAAATGACAGGTGAGCGCCTTTTTTTATATATAATTTTTAAATACAATGTAATATTTAAATGTTGTACACTATTCTTCGTAATCTAATTTTAGGAATGTTGACTTAAATTTTCTATAACCATCGCTCTTATTTTATGATAATGTCGTGTATGGTCAACGATAGTCTCAAAATGAGCACATTTATACGGATAAAAAAATAATTTAAAATCATTTTAAAAACCTTAATGCGTGACGATTTGTATTAAGCTTTTCAGCTTTTGATTAGCAACTATAGTTTTCACTTAGTAACAATATCACCTAGTACGATCGAGGTTTACCGAATTTTTAAAAGATTTGAAATTTTAAGAATTATTATAATTGAAATGAAACCAGTCCATGTAAAAATTCAGTAATAATCGAAAAAAAATTTTATCAATTATTCTTTATACAATTCTGAGAAGAGTTTTGGGAAAGAAAATTGGATGATTTATATTCTCCATGGAGGTCTTCTTTTAACTAATATAAAAAAAGATCTTTGAAATCTGAATTGAATTTTTCGAAATTTCTTGAAATTTACTAAGTAAGGGATAACAGTTTAAAAAACATATTTTATGAATATTTTCAAAAAATAGCAATTTCATTCATGTGAAAATAAACTCTGATGGGCTCATTAAAATCAGACAATTATTTGATTTTTGCAAGAATTTCCAAATTAATGTGTTATTTTACTGGAAGCAGATGTTAAAAGATCCATAAATATCTTTGGTACACGCTGTGGCAACAAAAACAAGATTTTTAACGTAAATTTCGAAACCGGCACAAAGAATAAAAATATTAATAAAAAATGAAAAAATAAATATCATCTTAGATTTCCTCTTAATAATAACACAAACATTTTGATGAAATAACTTTGTTTTATCAAATTTGTGGTCTTCTTCATCGTGGCACGCTCTTTTTTAGCTAAAAAGTGGAGGTACCTACATTAAATTAAGTATCAAATGATCTTCTTAATTTATATATAAAAGAAACTGGTTTATATATTTATATAATTCGATAAAGTGTTTTCCTCATACTATAATACTGACGTAGAATTTTCGTTAGTTATATTGATTTTTATCACTGTCTCATTCGGCTTTCTCAGGTGTCTCTCGAATTCGCTAGGATTCTTTAAATAGCGCACAGAACGCTTTATTTCATCAATGAACATGTTGTCTTATTTGTCTCATTTCTCCAAGGGTTTCCTCATAATAGGCACATTTTGCACCTGTTTGTTTGCTTGTGAAA
This sequence comes from Acanthosepion lycidas, assembly GCA_963932145.1. Lineage (NCBI taxonomy): Eukaryota > Metazoa > Mollusca > Cephalopoda > Sepiida > Sepiidae > Acanthosepion > Acanthosepion lycidas. Next base: position 91,122,299 of record OZ010582.1, on the reverse strand, counting down.
AGTATAAAAGACTAATCTTGACGAAAGCACGCAGTGCTGTATATTGTGCAAGTCATCTTCCCAGATTTGTCTGAATCATTCAAATATCTGTTTGTTCCCGAACGAGATGCATACAAATATAGACATTTGGCCGTTATGAGGTCGTTTAATGGCTAACACATTAGTTGAGTTATGGACCACGTGTCTTAATTTTGACATTGGATAGAAAATATTGATTTCATTTACGAAAAAAAGGTTTTTGCAGGTGACATCGAATCCCAATAGACTTCAATCACAACAAAAACCTTGAAATCAACGTAGTGTCTATATAAAATATCCATTTGTACAGGCTGCGATGGATAAATTTTCGTCTAAATTACACAAAAAAAGAAAAAAACTGACATCTCATTTTAACAGATATATTTACCAAAATTACAGAAAAAATATCTAAAATACTAAATAGTAAATTTATTCAATAAAATCGCTATTGGCTTCAACCACGGCCTCCAGAAAACTTTAGAATATACTGCATCTCTTCTGGAAGGTCTCCTTGTTTAAGTTAGTGAATGTTGCTATAATCGTTGCCTTCAGTTCATCTTTGGTGTTATAAGGAATTTTGTTGGTTGCTCTCTCAACTGTGTCCCACACATAATAATTAAGGGGTATCTGGAGTTACGTGGCCAGAAATAAGGGGTGTTGTGGTCGCAGAAATTCTCTGACAGCTATGACTGAGTTCTCCTTTGTGGCACGGTGTAGTAACCTATTGCGAGAAATAGGATATTTCAGCAGCGACAGCTTAACCCAGGGCAGCAATACATTCTGTTGTCACTTGATGCATGTACCGTGTTGAGTCCAAAGCCCTGTGAAGGCATAACGTCGCCATTAATAGTGATCACTCCAAACACCATGATGTTGACTGGATATATGATACAACTATTGCCGAATCCTCTGCTCTGTCCTAAGATTAACGTCCCCGAAACTCTGAAATATTCGTATTGGAAATTCCGACGTTAATACTAAGCAGTTCAGCAGGCCACTTCCAAATTTCTGGCGGAGTGACCTGCGTCATGGTGCTCTTTTTCATACAACTGACCCTATAATACTTTGCAGTCGACAAAATCCAAAACAATGGGAAAACGCGAAATTAAAAATATAAAATTGCGACAATTTATCCATCGCATCCTGTAGTTGAAAAAATATTAATTGAAGAATTCTTGAATTAATTTGATAACATGTTGAAGAAATTTAAATCTAACAAGTAATATCCATTAACCCTTTTCGTCTGGTTTAAATTTGTAACCGATTTTGTAAAGAATTCCGCCTGGAATTCAATTAAATCATGGATATTTCTAAGATTTACTGCTGCTTGAAAATGAATAGATTTTTCGATATTTACATTATTCGGACTATTGTACTTTCTTTATCCCTATATTTATTACAACGTTTCGGCTATTGTACTCTCCGGCCTTCTTCAGGTGGTCGGAATGTCGAACTGAATCGTTTATTTCGCTCACTGGGGTAGACTGTACTAGTTCCACGTGCCATGTTTAATGGATGACAGCTGTCAGTTATCTACTGTTAATTCCCCTCTCGAAGTTCGCCACTGCCGTAACAGGGTAATGGTAAGATCCAGTGAGAGGACCCGAAAAGTGTGAGTTCTGTGAGAAAGGAATTGTAGATCTGTTGTTTTATTTTTAAAAATAAACTTTCTTTTTCAGCCTGTCCAATAATATCAAAAAGTATATTGCATTGTACTGGGTGGTCCGAAAGTCATGGCATCCCTACATAATATAATTATCTTAAGGGTATTATTAAAGAGAGTTTCATCAGAATACCCATCAAGCCACCGTTCTGAAAGCATAGCTTTGTAAAATATCTTAGAGAACATGCCACGAAAATGGTGTTCCTATAAACGTTCTCGACAGCATCAGTGAATGTGAATCCAATACATGTGCTTTGTATTACTTATCCTTTTAATGCTCTCATTATCTGGTTAATGTAGTCTATTAATTCCTCTTTTTATAATAACCTAAGAATATAGGTGAGATCAGATATGATCGATGTTGCGAAGTCCATTGTAGTTTATATTATAGAATAGAAGTTTACTTTACTCGAGTACATAGTCCTTATTTGCAACAAAGCCGGAACGAATCATCTAAATATTTGTTAGCTCATCGACAGGTCAATCGATGGATTAGGCAATGGAACGCTAATAAAATTGTTTCTTGGATAATCAGAAGCAAACACGAGATCTGTTTTCAATCCGATTAGAATCCCCATTGGAGTATAGATGCGCAGCCACCCCCAAAATATTTATTGTTGCTCTGCGCTTTGTACCAAGAACATTTTATCACGGGTCAGTGTTGCCAGTTCCACCCCAACACGCTTTTGACTTCCGATTTCTCAATCTCCAAAACTAATTGCCGACCAAGGTTAGAAATCCCAACGGCGACTGCTATTTATCTTAGTTGGAAATCGGGTGGTGAAAGAAATTTCTACTCCAATGGTATTTGAGCTAAAATAACGAAATAACTTAAAAGAATATACTAATCCAAGCTTAACACAATATAAAGGAAACTAACTGTATCAACTGAATAAAATTTTCTGTTAGAAATTTCCCAAAATAACTCAATACAACTGAACGCCGATTAGTGCATCTGTCGAAATAGCAACCAAGATGGAAATGCAAATGTGAATAAATCATTATGTAATATTGTTAATTCTTTATGTCACTAACTAAAATTCTAAATAAAGAAAAAATATTCCCCACGTCATTTCTCTTTTTTTTTAATTTTATTCCAGTAATGAACCACGACGTAGATTTGGAATGGTGCTTACTGAAGTTTATTGATCTCCAATATGGACGTCGTCTAGACATATTTTATAGTCATAAGTGTAGAAGAGTTAAATTGAAGAGGGGAGATAACTCAAACAGATTTTATCATCACAATTCCTTTTATTTTTTCAGTATACAATTTTATTCGAGTTTTTAAGTATAAGATAAGAAAAATAATCTCAGATTTATATAATACATAAAACAATATATGTAAATAGATAATTATGAGGAAATTATACCCAGCTTTCATTTCCTGAATAGAAGCCGACACGATTAGCTGAGAACAAGGAAAAGCATAATATATATTACAAAAGAAAAAAAAAATTCATTGCAAATATCAATAAAAATTATGAATAAATCAAAATGAAAAATAAACACGTTCATTTTTTTTTCTTTTCGTATTTAAGTAAATTCTCAGTTGCTCTTTATCACGTGTTTTTGACTTTTGCGATAAAGAAAAAACATATTTTGTTCTTTATTTTATTTTTGTTTCATTTGATTCCAGGATGTCGATGAAGTATTAAAAATAAGGAGGAAGAAAAAACAAAATAAAATTAACTACATTCCACTTGAAACAAAGTCCATATTAATAAATTATGTATCGATTGATATAAATGAATTTTCTTGATATTTATTTTAAATTACTTTTATTCTCGTACTTGGCAGTTTTCAATAACTACCATCTCCTATTAGATTTGCCATTTCTCTAAATACTTCACTACTACGATTACGATCTAGCGTTCACTTTAATCTGCTGGTAGCAGTATGATACTAGTAATAGTTAAAACAATTCTGACTTCTTGGAGAGTATATATGATATTCTTAGTCTTATATACCTATCTATTGGTTCATCGATTGAGTTTTCTAGAATACCAGTGAATTTAATTAGGGCTATGTATGTCCTAAATATGGCTCTCAACTGACTTTATGCATGATTATAAAGAAAAGTATTCGATAGCTATTAGATATTTTTTTTATTCTGCGGATATACTGTATCAAACATATCTTGTAATGTTACAAATTTATTTCGGTGAAATCTAAAATAGAGATGTTCTTATCATAAATTTCATTCAATAAAATGTTATATATATATATATATATATATATATATATATATATATATATATATATATATTAGGTTGGTGCAAAAAAAATGACGTAATAGTGTCGTTTTTTAACGTTCAACTTCAAAAGAAAAAAGACATTATTTTTGCACCAAATTAATAAAACAACTAATTACAAAATTTTAAAAATTTAATAACAATTTGATATACTGAATTTGTCGATATTATTTAACTTACATATTCGAACGAATTATTGCTGTCGAAATAGATCTAGTGAATATATATATATATATATATATATATATATATATATATATATAGAGAGAGAGAGAGACATACATATTACATACATACATATTACATGTTTATATATACATATTACATACAGACATACATACGTATATATATATATATATATATATATATATATATATATATATATATATATATATATATATATATATATAAATAAAAGAAAGAGGTTGTAGTGGTTCCAACGAGAGAAAAGTATGTATATTAAAAAGAAGAGAAAAGAGGTGCCGTAAAAGTTTTTGGTTGTAATGTGGATTTATTTAGAAAAAAATATTATACTTTGTTTTACATAATGTTACACTACACGTGTTTCTGGTCTCGTGACCGTCTTCAGGTAAAAGCGGAGATTTCCACATATTATTAAAAATAATTAATGTTTTCTTTTGTTTTTCAATGTTAAATATTCTCGATATGAGACATTTTCTGTGTTAGTAATCCGATACACACACACACACACGCACACACACACACGCGCACACACACACACACACACACACACACACACACATATATATATATATATATATATATATTGGGACATATGTCATTGAATAATTTAGACAAAATTGTAAACTTATTTTTATTTGGATTCTTTCATTTTAAAACGTTTGGGCAGTATTCATAATGAATTGTATTACTATAAAAAAGAAATATTAAAAGAGTTATCCATTTTTTTAGGGAGAATGACAGATCCTTTGTAGAGAGCGTTCATTTCTTCTTTTTTTGAAAAGTAATGAAAAGTTTGGCAATCCGTATATATAATCCCAAGAAGGTTGTAATCCATAGAGCCCAATGTCAAATCAGAGGAAATATTAATTTAATTTAAATAGAAAACAGACAACCTTAAGGGTCAATTGGTAACTTTTATTTCCCCCAGAATTGTTTTTTTCCAGGTTCCTAAAATCACATTTCAAGCCTAAAAATGTTTTTAAATTTACGTATTATTTTGAAACTCTTTTGAGGGATAGTTTGAAGTTGATGCAAGATGATAGAGCGAGGGGAAGTGGAGCTCGATAGATATGGCCGAAATTAGAGAAGGAAGGGAGATATAGGAATAATTTTAAATCCATTTTTATTAAAATAATTATGAGCAAGAGAGGCGGGGTTAGGACCAGACATTGATCTATTTAATAAGTCATCCCAAGAGACAATGTGAAATAAGAGAAGTAAAGATATAAGGAAGGAAATGTGGAAGTAGGGGTGAGAGGAAATGTTGGAAAAGAAGTAAAGGAAGAATAAATTTACATATATGGGTCTATTACGTTTAATTTAAACAATAGAGATTGGTATAATTTGCAGTTAACGTCAGACATTAATTTGAAATTTCAAAACTATCAATGAAAGGAAAAAGAAAATTATACTGTGAATAAAAGATAAACAATATATATATATATATATATATATATATATATATATATATATATATATATATATAAATATAATTGTTTATTATTATAACATAAATATGTTATAAAATCACTACAAAGATAGCCATTTTGTTTCAACACCTCCGGTGTCTTATCAAGTGATGATGTTGTATGTAAAATAAATCGTTTTAAAAGTTTCAAATTAATTAACGATCCATCGTAAGGGAAAAATGCTGTTACAAAAGGTAGAATGACCAATCAAAACACAAGTATAGGTGATTTCAAAAAACTTGACAACGAAGTAAGTTTATAATAGCTCTTAACAGCTTTAAAGTTGGGGTTATATTAAAAAAAGAATTTATTCTAACCAATAAGTATTAAATTATATGATAAAATTTGATATTAAATTAAAAGTAAAAAATTACCAGTTTTAAAATCTAAATTTAATCTCTATTAAGTTTAAAATTAAAAAATTACTGAAGAGAAAAAATACATATGTTATTCAATTTACTTATACAAATGTGCCTGTCGTGTTACTAGGATGTAAGCGATCAGGGTTCTTTGCAATTTCCTGTCTTTCTCAGCTCTTAATAAATTTGTCTCTCTGTTATTTCCGCTAAACTTTGTCCCCACCCCAGCCATTTAAACAAGCACCCCATGTATGTTATTTGCTGTTTTCACCTGTCTCTAATGCCTTCAATCTATCCCGCGAGAAGCAGATTTTCCAACACCTGTTTCCTCATTATGTGCCCTGGAAATTTCAACTCTCCCTTTCTGGAGATTGGTTATTTTCGAAGAGCAGGCAAATAGCTGAAAGTATGGAGCACCCAGTGAGAATCAAACTCATTACTCAGTCGTAATTCTTCTAGCGAGACAAGCTTGTTAACCATTACACCACGTCGAGGTGACCGAAAAAATACTGAGGAGTGTGTTTATGCATTTATGTACGTATGTGTACAGCAGTGATTATCTTGTAATAATTATTTTCAAGAGGGACTTGATATATGTTGTTTTAAAGGAGGATGGAATATTCGAACGTGAAATGCGAACACGTATTGGAATAGCAATATATACATTGCAAAGCTAAGCAATATACTAAGAAACAGGAAAATGTCGTTAGAAACAAAGAAAACCATGTTGAACAGTAATCTCATTACTACTATATGATAGTTGTCGTGAACGGATATCGTTCTAGAATTTTGTTTTAATGCTGGTGTACCCCAGCGTTCTATCCTTCGACCTACATTGATCCTAATTTTTCTCAACGGCTAACCCAATGTCATTAGTTCTTAGGTCGTTATCTATTCTGATGACACATCAATTTACGCCTGTCTCAATTGTAAGTCTAATCGGTTCAGCAGGGTCAATTTGGCAGATCGTCTAAAAGAATGAGCTGCAATCTGTTGTTAACTGAGGCATGGAATTTCTTGATAATTTTAACGCCTCCCAAACGAAACCACTTCCTTCGTCTTTGATAAGTATTCTGCATTTTATCAGTATGGCCAATATCTATCTCGAGGAAACATAGGCATTGCGCCTTTTCGGGCTAACGTTTCCCAATGATATGAGCTATATATATATATATATATATATATATATATATATATATATATATATATATATTAAGACATTTTTATGTTTATACATTCTTTTTATAGATACAAATATACAAGTAAATGCTCTGTTTATAATAAACAGTATTAAACAACATTTCCCTGCCTGAATGTCCGAGAAATTTTCATAGAAAATATTCGTCCTCCGATATATCTTGTTTAATACTGTTTATAAACAGAGCATTTACTTAAGTATTTGTATCTATAAAAAGAATGTATAAACATGTCTTAAATTAATTGTCGGACTTTTCCCATTTCATAATGTGTGTCGTCACACACACACACATATATATATATATATATATATATATATATATATATATATATAATTAATTCATCGAGTCTGAAAGAAACCTATATATATATATATATATATATATATATATATATATATATATATATATATATATATATATAATTATTTATTTTTAAAGAAAAAACAAAATTTATAACATAAATATATTATAAAATCACTACAAAAATAGCCATTTTGTTTCAACACCTTCGGTGTCTTATCAAGTGATGACGTTGAATGTAAAATAAATGGTTTTAAAAGCTTCAAATTAATTAATATTCTACGCAAGGGGAAAACGTTGTTACAAAGGCTAGATGGACCAATCAGAACACAAGTACAGGAAAATTCAAAAAGCTCGATAACGAAGTCATGTTAATATCTATTCAGATGTTTAGTATTAAAAAATAATTTATTCCAACGAATAATTACTAAATTATATGATAAAATTTAATATTAAAATTTAAAACAGCTAATTACAAATCAAAATTTAACATTTATTCGCTATCAAGTTTACAACTATAAAATTACTGAGGAGAAAAGAAGAAATATATATGTTATTCAATTTATTTTTTCATTGAAGTTACTTTAGCTATATTTAATATCCGGTCTTTTTACAATGTATACATTTTAATCCTCATGATGTGTAAATGGGGTCCCAAACTCACGCGTAAAACAAACGCAGTCAGATTCTAATACATAAGCACCAAGACATATACACACACAAAAAAGGGGACAAGACAGAGAACATCTCCACCGTCTGTCATGAAAAAAAAAAGGGGGGGGGATGGGAGAAGGGAAACCAACACACACGTACATACATACATAATTAAAAGTGGATGCATTTTCCATACACATAGATACATATAAATACATGCACACACATCCACAGACATTGACCCAGACAGTAGCATACCCCAACCGATAAATATTTAAGACAGAAAATGTCATTGCATGAATGTTAACAACCTATTGAAATCTAACTTAAGCGAGTAAATATACAAAGATAAAAATGATCAAAATTAATATTATTTAAAATAATATGTATGTAAAAAAAAAAAATATATATATATATATATATATATATATGCTAGCCTGCTGCTAGTAAAGCTGGTTCACTGTGTCGTGTTAGACAATTTTAACCGCTAGAGTTTTTTTTAAATTTATAAGTCTACCATTCGTTCATGTACTGACTATTGCGCTGGCCTTACGTATTTAGAGATTTAAAAAAAAAAAATTCAAAGAACATTCTGCAATGATATCGGCCTTCATCTGGAATCTCGTCTTCCGTCACTTTCTCAAAGCCTTTAAGTACCGTCTCTATGAATGTCCTATAATATTATCATGGCAATCTTTTCTGGTGATTTTTTTTTTCTATTTCAACAACTCGACTCGACAAATGTTCGTGCTGTACTAGATTGTCTGTTATGTTTCATCATCTTACAGTTTCAAAAGGCAAGATGTTGCTGTAACTTCCCTCCACGCTTACCAACAATCTGCCAACAGGTGGCTCGCTGCCGGACCGCCGGCGTGTTCATCTCGGTAATTTTACCACTGGCGAATTGCTAGAGACCCACAAGTGACCCACCACTGGCTGCCATCAGAAGATCGTTGGCGTTGCCATCGGCTGCCTACCAACAGGCCACTAGAGGCTTACGTGTAGGGTTCTATGATAAACATCTCTGCTGTTACTCTTGTGGAACGCTCGTAGTATTTCTTATTTTGCAGTCAGCTTTAATCTTCAAAACTTCCTGTTCATTCATGGTTGTCTTTAATACTGTTTTTTTTTTTTTTTTTTTGTCTGTTTCTCCTATTTTAAAAGCGTTCAGTACATTCCTGGAGTGTTAGTGCCTTTATTACATTTCTAGCGTGTCACATGATTAAAGTAATAGCAGGGAATACTGGGAAATCTCATTGAATAACATAGTTTCGGTCACAGAAATCTCGTTCTACGGAAGAATTCTGAGGGCATGTGCGACGAGTAAATATGAAGTACAATCGAAAACAAAAGGCCAATTATACACATTTTTAAAAAGAGGCAGCAGACATATTTTTAAACGTAATGCAGCTATCGGGGAACTTGACAATCACGGGATATCTTGAAAACATTAGTTTACAGGTGGCGAGAACGATCCTCCTACTTCGCCAATTTCTGTGAATGAATTACGGAGGAATAGTAAATTGATGAGAGCTATGATCACCGACGACCTGAAGAGCTCGTTTGGTTTGGTTTATTTTGTTTAACGTGATATCACCCTCAATGGCTTATTTAATGAGAACAACAATTTTAAGATAGATTCGTAAGAATAGATATGTATTCTTTGGTCCAGATTGGTTTGGTTTATTTTATTTTACGTCATATTAACCTGAATCAGTTATTTAATGCTGACAACATTTTTAGGATAGATTCATATGAATAGAATATGTATTCTTTGGTTTAGATTGGTTTTCTTTATGTTGTTTAACGGCATATCAACCTTAATGGGTTATTTAATGATGACAACATTTTTAGGATAGATTCGTATGAATAGAATGTGTATTCTTTGGTTTAGATTGGTTTGGTTTATTTTGTTTAACGGCATATCAATCTTAATGTCCGCAAATTTCTTTATTACTGGTAATATTTTGATTGGTCAAAAATCTGTTTCTGGTAATATATTTCCTTCAAAATTGCATGGATGGTAATAATTTTGACAAAAAAGTATTGCTGGTAATAGTTAACTATTTGCCCATAGCTAGGACCCTAACAGGTGCTACATCCCCAGGTGAGAGTGGATCTGGGAATACCAGCAATTAATAGGTGGTTCCACGCTCCATAAAAACCACCTGAGGCCTTGCTGTTTGATGTAGCTTAAGGTCTTACTCAGGGCGCGGATATAGTTTAACGTAGTTTACCCAGGACGTGCTCTGAAGACATACGCAAATATAAGAAAGAATACTTCAGTACAAAGCCAAAATTATCGGGTAGAAAAAGTCTATATAACTCGCTATAATAGCAACTGTACTAACGTAAGTCACTGATTGTCTTAATTAGATCCTCCAAATCTTGTTTTCTTGGGTATTTGATTCTCGACCTAAAACCCTCTTTACACAAATATCCCAATGAAACCTGATCCTCAAACTGAATTCTTACCCGGAATGCATATACATATCTGAACCTATCTTAAAAATCTTGTCGGCATTGAGGTTGATATGCCGTTAAACAACATAAACGAAACCAAGCTAATCCTGACCCTAGTTAAGTTGGAAATTATTTGCATACTTATAAAATATAAGAGAAAATACGCGTGTTTTCATTCTTCATCCTAGTCTACACATAAGCAATATATTAATGAGTTTATCAAGTGCTCTCTCATTGGTAATAATTGGTGACCCTTGCAGTCCGTGCAATTAGATTAATGAACAGTGCAGTAATGCGATTGGGATTCTGGATACACGCATTATATAAACATTGAAAGCAGCCTGCTTGCCAGGTCGGCTTATTCTTGTGTATGAACCGGTAGCCCCTGCACTCGATGAGCGAGTTGGTCATAAGACCGATTGGATGTAAATTAAATCAAGTTATCATGCGCCGTATTACTCTGCTGTACTCCGAAAGAGTTCAAATGAATTACTTTGGAGACACATTAAGAGCCTTGCGTTTATATGGTTTTTTCCCCAACAAGTACTATGACGGTGATTGCATAAGGATGCTTCAGAAAGATATGCATTTGCTTCGATAACGTGATGCAGTCAGACCAAGAAATGATACTTCAGGTATCATATATTATTTTTTTTATTCTTCTACCTTCTTCCACAAAGATTTCCCAACACTTGGACATAATCCTTGTGGATCAGAATACTTCTAATTATTTTCTCACCATGTATGATCTTCTATGTACTGTCTCTCTTCAGGACGCTAGCGTTCATGTCTCTCCACTATTTCCTGTCATTTCTAGGTCTTAATAAATGCTGTTTTTTCTATGTCTCCTATAATTTGTAGCACCATGCATTTACTCAAGTTTGCTAGTTAAGTGACGCGTTATTTTCCTATGTCTCTCTTGCCTTCAATCTATCTAGTGCCTATCAAATTTTCCAAGCCGCCTTTCCTCATCATGTGCCCTAGACGTTTCAATTTTCTCTTCCTGATATTAAGTATAAGTGCCCATTTAGTTTCCATTTTCTCTAAAACTTCATCGTTGCTCAAATATTCGGTTGATGATATTCTCTGCATCCTTCTGTAGAAACACACTTCTGTTGCTTCAAGTATTTTCTTTATCTGTGAAAAGATTGTTCATCTTTCACTGTCATATAGGAGGAGGGATTTTACATAGCAGTATTCATTGCCTTTTTGTAACGTAATATGTAAATGTTCTTTATATATATATATATATATATATAAAAAAAAAAAATTCCAGTCGGTGTCATCTCCGGCACTTCTTACTTTGTATTTGAAAAAAAAATGAAGAAAATCAACGACGCTATTCTTCACCACCACCCCCAAAAAAAAGATATAAAGTAAAGTGATACACAATAGGACTGTTTTCCTGATGAAATAATTGTAAATTATGAGTATATGTAAGATAGCGGTTGAACTTTGACTTGAAGAGGGTAAGATTGTATTGGCCGGCGAAACATCTTAGAAGATTGTTGCACAAAGTAGCCGATACCCGAAAGAATGTCAAATTGTTTGATAATGGCGACATGTGATCCCTTGTTGGGTTATCTAATGTTCAATTTTGTTTCGGGCACACAGTGAAAATCAAATGAATAACGTTGTCCTATCTTTTCTCCTCTGGCAAGCTTCGTACATTAGTGCCAACAATTAAAATCTTTACAGCTAAAACCTTGCTAGACCCGTTTTGTTAAGACCAGGTTTGCTAAGTCCTTAGGGTCGAATTACTCTCATAGGACTTTCTTTTCAAATGGATTACTACGGGTATGGGGATATTCATTACATAACGGGTCTTAGGTGCTGTACCTTGGGAATGTAGCTCTTCAGAACGTTTTGCATTAAAAATAGCAATATAGTAAGTGTCGGCTGGTGATTTTGTGTCTCTAGAAAGGGGTTGTATTGAGGAAAATATTTTATCAACCACACGGCCAGGTAATCGCTTTTGAAATGTGACGAGGCTGAAAGGATATGATTGGGTAGCTTCAGCCCATATATTCCAGTAATAGTCCATTTTCTTTTTTTTTTTTTTTAGATACATCGCTTCAGTTGCCAGTGCGCGCTCTATGATGTAACCTTCTCTGTCTGTCTCGTTAAATGCCTCTAGTTACATTGCACTAGGCATAATTCATATGCAACTTCATGTTTTTCGAACATTCATTTCAATGTTTCTTTTGATATGTCTCTTTTCTTAATTGCCGACTTGGCAATTAATATTTACACTTTGGATGATTATCAAATAACCTTAATATCTAAGCTTCTTTCTCTCTTATTCTCATTTCGCTGCATGGACAATAATACATTCACCTTTGCCTTTAGATATGTTCAATCAAGCATGAATTTAATGTTTCTCTTCATATTACAAGCCTTTGAAGTTAAACAAAACATATTTCCATATTAATGTTTGTCTCCACTTTGCTCTTCCTTATTTAACTTCATAGATATTTGTATATGAAGTCGCTGTTTTTAAATCATTTACTCTAAGGATTTCACAACAAGAAAGGCAATGAAGCCACTACGATGTAAGTGGTTACTGAGTGGGGGGTAATTCGAGGAAAATATTATTAAAGAGAAAAAACATAGAATAATATTCAAGATGACAGATAATGATTCGACGTTTCATCTATATTATTGAAGATCGATGTTGCCTGAAGAGCAAGTAGCTGAGAGAGAGAATTCCGCAAACGAGAATACCAGAGAAAAAGAGCTGTTTTCGTGAAATTTATGGTAACATCTAAACATTAGAAACATAAAATGATGATAAATTTCTGCGAATCTAGTAGAGTGATTACATTCATAAAGTCTAGGTACCAAATAGGAAATCTTGTCAGAAGGATCAGCATTAAAATATCTATAGAAAATGCTAAAGAAAACTACGTTATGGCGGGTGAAATTGATAGAAGCTGGCATGCCAAATCATGACCATTAAAATTGCAGATTCTTCAATGTATTTTTTTTCGAGAATCTATAAATGCACAGCAAAAGCAACAGCCCAGATGTGATAAAAATATTATGAGCTAATGCTAGCCCTATAAATATGCCAGATGGTTTCTGATGAGTAAGGTTTTTAGCAGGATATATTGATACAAATCTCCTACCAGCAGACCTAGCAAATCACTCAATATAATTTTTCAACTTCATGTAAGCGGAAAATGTTAGGCAGAAAAGGCATAAAGAGTCGCTATCCTAAACGTTAGCATCAGTCATGCTGATGGAAAGCAAGATTTTTTTCTCAGACGAGTACAAGAGAGCATTGTTTTGGGAGCATGCCATTTTTTGCCCCAGTTAACAACATACTTTTTTCATATTTTTTAAAAAAATCAGCTGCTAATTTGACCTTATCGACCGATCAGTCATACCATTAAACCAGGTATATAGTTGTGTCACCAGCATAGATATCTGGTTGAGAACTAATTACCCCAGAAATATCGTTGACGAAAATTAAAAACAACATAAATTCAAGGACAGAGTCTAGGGGAACACTTGAATTAATGCCAAAAAATTCTAGAAACGTGACAATTCAAGACAAAATTCTTCTTGCGATTTGATAAGAAAGACTGAATAGGATCAACAATTCGCTTATAATTAACATAACGCTTCAACTTGTGAAGAAGACCAGCATGACATACCCTGCCAAATGACTTCGAGATATCAAATGCAAAAGTACAAGTTTATCTGAAACTTGATAAACTCTTTCAGCGATTCAGTAGTTGACCTAGAAAATTGAAAGCAATATTGCTTATCTAAAAGACCCGTGTGTCATCTTAATAAAACAGGGCGACTTTCCAATGCAATCAATACAAGCACATAAGTATAACAAATATTTTATCAGTTTTCTTTACTTTTAGAAGGAAGAGATAATCACTCCTCGAAGTCCAGTCTGTCAGCATTTATACGAAAATTTTAAGCTGTATTAATGATATCAAAAGTTCTGTCCGAAATTTTAAATATGTAATTTCAATCAAATTTTACAGTATTCTAAAATGTCAAATGATGCCGATTGAAAATCATATGAATTTAGAAACATTTAAGTTAATATAATTTCTTTTTATAGAATAATTTGACTGAATTAATTACTCAAACTAGCCCCTCAAAGATGGTGTTGTCGAAGTAGAATTTAAGGGACATAATGTTTTATGAGTTCAAAAAATGAAGCGACTCGAAATATCCACTCAGCTTATTAACAAGAATGTTTGAATAATAACAAAAAAAAAAAAAAAAATTACAGAAGATGGTTTGCCATATTCCGAAGTTGAAATTTCAGCCTTGAAGATGAAAACCGATCAGGACGTCTAGTTGAGCTTAATGATGAGTTCCTTGTGGCATCACTTGAAGAATATCCTGCAATATCAGTTGAAGAATTGTCAATGAAACTTGGGATAAAACTTAAAAATGTTCACCGTCATCTTCAACAACTTGGAAAGGTTACTAAACTTGGAAAATGGGTCCCTCAGGAATTGTCTGAAGTCAACCGCAAATCATTATCTCTTCTCTTCATTATCGGGAACTCTTCTTGCCTTTTTTTTAGATAAAAATGTGACTGGTGAGGAAAAATGGATTTTTTTTTTATCAAAATGTTAAACGTTGTAGACAGTTCCCAAATACAACCGAGATGGGAATTTCATATGCAGAAGGGTTCCTCTCTCAATTTGGTGGGATGGCAAAGGAATAATACACTTTCAGTTGCTACCAACTAATACAACGATCAATGCCCAAGACTACTGTCAGCAATTAGAGCGTTTGAAAGTGGGTTTGAAGAAAAATACGTTTTAGTTAATCGAAATGGAGTGATGTTTCATCAGGACAATGCACAAACCCACACAGCAAAAATCACATCGAGGAAGATTGAAAAACTTGTCTGGGAAAGAATTCCTCATTCAACTTATTCTCCCGATCTTGCTTTATCAGACTATAATTTAGACCATAGTTTACAGCATCATTTGGATGTTTTACGTAATGGTAGGCATCTGAAACATTTCAGCGCAAATTTATATTAGGTTCTTTTTTAAAAATAAAAATAAAACTTAATTTAGTAAGACAAAAAAAAAGGAATTTTTAGCAACAGTAGAAATTAATAGCATGTGGGTTGGCTGGTCTCCAAACAACAGATGTTATGCTGTGAAAAGTTTTAAAGACGAGCTCTCAGTAAAAAAAGCTCAACACGGCTCAGGGTGGTACGCCAGCCTTTCACTAATAAATGCGATCGACCAGTACTATTTCTAACTAGCCGAGGAATCTAATCCGTTGAATAAATAAATGAATGGCGAAGGACTTCCGATTCGAGATGATTCGGGAAAATCTAGGATTTTCTAGAAAACAACTACGTGATTCTAGAAGCCAACACCGGAAGTGTTGTATCTCACACGATGCGAAATATAAATGGAAGAGTTTTACTAGGAATTGGCAGACGTCAGAGTTTAATGGCCAGTTTCGCGGAGGCAGTAAAAGTGAGAGAGGGGGGAATTGTAAGCGAAACGTACGAGCTGAGCCGCGGGTCAGCCGGTTGCGGATGGAATTAAGATGTCATCCTTGTAGTAACTTATGTGTCATGCGTGATACACACTTAGTCACATAACTGACTACAGGGCAAAAAATCAGACTCGTCAGTCATATATCTTTCAATACATGATTTACGAAGCAGATTTTTTTCTTCGCAGTAGGTTGCCATTTTTCTCTGTGATAGACCATTAGCCATCCAAGGAAACCCGGTGTGTCCTGCTATTTGCCCATAGCTGGTTAGAAGAAGAACCCAAACTCGACCCTCAGATTCCTTTACCCCTGTAGAAAGCAGTTTAATATTTTGGCGCTAAGATAGTGTCATTAGCCCTCTTTCTCTCTCACTTGACAATTCACACGAACGGAAAAATAAAGGAATCGAGGTCTTTAACAAATTTGCGTCCGGGTGGTTTTTATTTACAAGATGCAGCGATGGAATTTAATCCGTTGCAAGCGGCCACTCCCACATCATGTTTCTGAGCAAAGAGTGACATTACGACAGGATGGACTACCCCTCAAAATGTATGAGGAGATCTAAATTGACATTTCAGAGTCATTCTCTTCGAAACCAAAAGAGTTCTTTTTAATGGGATTGCAAATCTTGTAAGCAGATGGAAGGAAGTCATAGATAATCATGGAAACTACATTGACGAATAAATTTCAATAAAATGTAAGATTTGATCAGTCGTTGTTTATTACTTAAAAATCAGGAGAGTACATATGGGATGACCTGATATATAATTATCTTTACAGTTGGTTTGAAAATTCGATATGTGAGTATAACACATACATTAGGAAGTGGAAGGCCCATTCGTTGCATAATTCATTACTTGGAATATTGGTGTAACGTGCACGTTAGCTTGTAGCAGTTTGTTTAGAAGGATCACTCTGATTTCAAAACGAGGATATATGACAAGCCGCATGGATGTGTCACTAAAACGCTACCAGTGAAATGAAATAAAATGCCGTATGGATGCTTCCCTGGATTATAAACAAATTACCCCCCCGCCTCAAGAGAGGTTTTAATATCTAATCTCATCACCTTTCTTCTGCCTAAACTTACTTTCATGTGAAATATCCCATAGATTAACACTCTACGATCAGTGACTCTTGAGCCCTATAGTACGGAAACTTCAGTAAACAAAATATAATTAGCAGAAAAGACTATGCTCCTGTCGACTTCAATTACGGTGAAATCGCCTTAAAAACACCGGTTCTCGTTTGATCATTAATGTTAAACTATTTTAAGCATAGTTGGTTCTGAGATTGGGGACTGCTTCGAAAAGCAGGTTACTATAAGCAACCTCGTACAATCAGAAACGTGTTTCGGCTTTAAATACAACCGCAAGTAGTTGATACAATTAAAAGAAAAAAAAACAACCAATCAAACTGTGAAGGTTTCGTTCAGGACCATCCACACTTTTTGAAGGGCCGATTACAGAGACCCTCCGCAGGTTTTGAAGTCAGATTTGTCCTTCTCCTAGACCAGTTGCTATCCAAGGCTATAGAACCCAGTCTGCGCTGATATTTACCCTTAGCTGGAGGGAGATGAAGAGGATATCACGTAAGTGAAAGTAATGAATTCGACTGGAATTCGAACTCGGCTCTCCGATTCCTCAATCCAAGCCACTATCCATTACTTCACCGTGCCTCCTGACATCTTATGAGGCAAATCCAAGAGAATTATCCTAAATTAAAATATGTATTGTTACAGTTTGTGTGTATATATATGTAACTAATGAGTTAGTCCAAATGCCTTGACTCACTTTATAGTCCACCAATAGAAGGTTAACCAATGAGAAGACGTAGAACATTCAATCCGTCGTGTATAAAGGCGGCCATTTTTGTTTACCCTACCCGAATGACCAGTGCCAACTTGTCAGGCGAAGATGAACAGAAGGAAGAACTACGCTCTGCTACTTTGCTGCGATATCCACTGATAATCTGAACTACGCTTTCCTACTGTCTCCGAAATATTCACTGCTAACCTCTGGATTCTATACTCGAAGACCACCGTCATCTGAACAACATGTATATTTAATGTTCTAAATATAAAACCCCGTAATGCTGACTGCCATGCACTTTTGTTTAAAATAATAACCTAATTTTAATGAGGGAGGCAGGGATTAAGCAATCGGAGATCCGAGTTCGAATTCCAGTCGAATCAATTACATTCACTTAGGAAAGGCATGAATCCTCTTTTTCTCTCACCAGCTATGGGTAAATTGCAGGACAGAATGGGTTCTATAGCCTAGGATGGCTACCGCAGAAGAAATGGCAACCTACTTCTGGAAAAATCTGCCCCGTCAGTCATGTATCAAAAGATACATGTTCTTCTAAGCGTATATCACGCATAGCACATAAGTGACTGATTTATATTTACACAGTGTGTCCCTAATGTCTGGATACATAGGAAATCTTATTAACTATATTTTTTTACCTACACAGATTTATCAAAGTTTTGTCGAAAGAAGAAAGAACTGACTTTTTTCTAGGATATGCAAAATGAGGTGTACTCAATGAAAATCACAGATGCTACACACTTGATTGAACGTATAAAGAGTGAATGTGTTAAAATTGACGGCAATGTAGAGTTATTGCATTGAGTTAACATGTCTCTTGCAATGTACATCAAATTTTATATTAAAAATGATGGGAATCATATTGAAGATGTTATTTGTCAATATTCCAATTCAATAAAATGTTCTTGAAAATTTACTTTATTTAAATTATGCATTTTGGTCTGTGACAAGATTTCAGGACACACTGTATAACAACGAACTATTTATATATAATATAAAAATCCCGGAACTACACGAAGTATATCCTAATATCTATATTTACGGTTATTTCCTACTGTTACATGCGAAAATATCTGGATGTTTGAACACGTAATCATTACCGATAAATGTCAAGATTTAAGTTGTGATCAGTCACCGTATTTATCTATTTATAACACAAAAAAAAAATCAAAGACAGGTTGAAAAAGACTGTCAAAAAAAAAATGAAACATGAGGTCTAAGGCGTCTTAAACGACCAACTTTTCGGTCGAGTCTTCTTAAAGATAATCCTTGATAATTTTCAAACATTTATTCATTTATTTTAAGCATTTCACACAAAGAAAGTCACAAAACTTCTCTCTATTACCCACCAGAGTTAACACTCCCTGCCTCCTATTACAATGTCTGATGCTTAGCTACACGACAGCACATCTTTGCGACTGCTTGGACTCACAATGTCCGCCGACCTGAGATGGAACAAATACATTGAATCTATAGATTCATCTACCGCAAGGAAAGTTCGTTCTCTGTGTCGCGGTAGAAATGTTCTTCTCTGCCTAGTCTATTCTTCAAATCTATAAATCATACATTCACCCTTGCATGGAATACTGGTCTATTATATGGAATGGAACACCACTGTCCGTCTTAAAGTCCTGACGTCGCCTCCCTGTTTCTTTTCTACAAATACTTTCGCGGTAACTGCTCCGACGATATATTTTCGGTGGTTCCCAATCTGCATGAATTTAAACGGGTTTCCAGATTGGGATTTCGGTTCCCCACTTTCATTGTCGAAATGGTTAAATGTGGCCGTCTCTTCAACTCAAATAGCTTCATGTCTCGCACTTCCCGTCTCTAGAAATCCCTTCCTCTTACTTGTTTCCCTGATAGCTATAATCTTCATCTATTCAAATACAATGTCAATCGACATCTCCAGATGCCTTGACCTGTACCCCGTCCTTCTATTCATCCTTTCCTCTATCATGCCTCTTTACTATTGCTCCCATTCTCTGTAACCCCCCCACTGCGTGCCATTGACACTACCGCCTTACTTGCGGTGAAAATATTTTTAAAAAAATAAAATTAAAAAAAAATCACGAAGAAGGAAGAGGTAACAATGTGTTAGAGAATATGATAAAAAATAAATGCAGAATTTAGAAGACAGAAGAATAAAGAAACTGTTAACATATAAGTTGCGGAACATCTAACGATTTCAACTGAAAAATATTGAGACCTTGCCGCTAATCTACCAATGGCATAAAATTCACACATACTTCGTGCCATAGAGGAAAGGTCATTAGAACAATTACCATGATATTATCTATAGAAAAGATACAGGAAGTTACGTAAAGGCGGTGCAGAAACAGCAGAAACTTAGATGTCAGGTCAGCAGCAATAACATTGCAGATACAGCTTTATATTTTAACAAGAATCTGTAAATTCATAGCAGGAGCACCGGACCAAATTAAACAGTAAAAAGAACGTACCAATAAAAAAGTAAAAAAAAAAAACAAAACAAAAAGTCAAACGTTCTGAAGTATATATTAGGTTGGTGTAAAAATAATGACATAATAATGTCGTTTTTTGACGTATTTTTTAACGTCAAAAACGATATTATTACGTTATTATTTTTGCACCAACCTAATACTTATCTGCCGTTGCATTATATAAAGATATATATTTGTATTAGTGAAATAAAAAAAAAATATATAATTATTTTGAATATTTCAAATTTAACAGCATTCCCCTTTGATCGAAAATATAGCCACGTCAGAGATTTGAAAAGAACATTTTGTGTATAGTTTTCAATTTATGTCTGCCTCAACGTATATATTTAAGTTATTTACCACCGGGAAATGGTTTAATTATCAAATAAAAATTTATTGAAAAAAAAAAACAATTACAGTTGACCACTGATGACAATTCCATAACCCATGCCAGCCGCAATGATGGAGAAAACATTACCTCGAACCATCGCCAGTGAGACACGCTGCAAGAGCCACTCCGTTTCGCGAGGCTTGTCCCTTAATCGAGACGCAATCGCGCCAATCCTCCGAAGGAACGCCATCGAACGAGGGCCAATAACCCCTGAAGTCTCCACTGCCACAGGAGTAAAAAACAATCTATCAGCAAGAAAAGAATATTTAACTATTTTTTTCATCTCTGCGTCTTGGGCGACGGATCCTGGCTCAATGGTTTAATTTCTTAATTATTGTTACTATTACGTCAACACACGCCGACAGAACCAGATCACGTGAAATCTCCGAATTAACGAGGCGAAGATCCTATTCAATGACCACTTATAAGCTGAAAGTAATTTAATCGAACTGAGTTACGTGCCAGATGAATTAAAGCATATTACATAAAGTCTATAAATGATAGTGCCATTTTAAAATTTAAAGTCATGACGAATCTGTCTCTTAAA
Source organism: Acanthosepion lycidas (assembly GCA_963932145.1). NCBI lineage: Eukaryota > Metazoa > Mollusca > Cephalopoda > Sepiida > Sepiidae > Acanthosepion > Acanthosepion lycidas. The sequence goes on along the minus strand of OZ010582.1, from coordinate 91,100,987 downwards.
GTGAGGTTATATTCTAATGTCTGCCTTTTGACGTACAGGAGAATGACTGAACATTATCGATTTCCAATAAACGTTAATTTGTAATCGATTAAAGTTCTTATTTTTTTGTCCAGCTTTGTGCAGATACTGATAAAATGAGTTTTAAAAAATAACGCGCCATTCATTGGCAGGTGTGCACCAGTTACGTATCAAGTACCTGTCAGAAAAGACAGCATTCTAAAAGACAAAAACAGTAAATTGAATTGGCTTTTATGCAAGCATAATTTGGATCGTGTAATGGATCGATTTGAGTATTGGTTTTTCTTTTTTTTTTCTTTCTTCTCCTTTAATAACAAATTAGTAGTCTATTTTGTTGCTCTTAGTAACTTTTATCTTTCTACAAACAATTACTGTCTTAGTTTTGCCACTGATTTATTCACACCCATTAAGTAGTTTATTCGGTGTTTCACCTGCTTTTCAAGACATGTTCGTGTTAAAATCTCTAGGCTGTCTGTTCTTATCATATCCCTGAAATTATATCAATCATTTTCAGGTTGTTAGTATCAGTGTCCTTGTAGGTCCTATTATGCTTAAATAATTTTTGCTCACGAGGTCTCTCAGTCATATTCCCAACATATGAATCACATAACTCATCTTTATGGAGATCACCATTGCGATTACTATAACAAATATTTCATTGCAATTTTAGCTCACATTTGTCTCAGTATATTTCCTGTCCTAGTTTATTTTTCAGACGAGTTTATTAATTAATCCTATGCCATCGGTTAGCGATCGAATTTCTGTTAAACGTTTGATCCCACTACCTCCAACAGCAGAGGTTGCTTTTAGTGCCTGATCTCTCAACATCGTTTTCAGTTTCTCTAATTTTTATTGTTTCTCGAATCCTATATCACAGTTCTATCTTTTGATATTACTTCTGGGCTTGACTACCCGATGCCTCAATCACGGTGATGAGACTGTTAGTGTCTTCGATCTTAGGAGTATAAGTACTGAGATTCCGCGGCTCAAAGTTTCCCTCTAGTCCTACACAGGGCTTGACTATCCGATGCCTCAATCACGGAGATGAGACCAGATACTCACCTAACCCTTCTCGAAACCCGCGCTTCTAGCAAACGAAGGTGGTCTCAATTTATGTGGTCACTAGAAGTTACTAAACCAGGCTTGAGGCCCACCAGAGTCCACATTGTTAACTTTTTGTAACTACCCGATTTTGATGTCAGTAATACGTAACTCATAGCTAACGCTCTGTCTTTTGCAAACGCCTAAGCATTCTATCTTAATAGATTTATTTTTTCGTTCGTGTTCTTTTATTAATTTTCTCTTTTAGTTCTGAAGTCTGTCTTTAACACGGTAACATCTGCGTATCTTTAATATTATGTCTACTAATAATATATTCTGATTGTTTTCGTGTTCTTAGGAAGGCCTGTCTGTATAGGTGTAATACATTAGATGATTATCTTGCTACTCTTTTTATATCGCACTATATTAGTTACGGGCATGTTTAACATGTACATAAAGCTATTTGTGTATTTCAAGTAGTTCTTCATATCGTGTTCAGTATTGTATATATATATATATATATATATATATATATATATATATATATATATATTGTCATTTATGAAACTATAACTAAAACACTAATTACTACTGTACTAATTTATTCGGATGCCTTGATTCAACTTAATAATATGGAATTATTTTTTTAAGCTAGGGTGCATTTGTATGAGAGAATCTTTTATACGAATCTAAATCTTTCCACAAAAAACGGCAAAAAGTATCTTTTTTAGTTGACCGATTCTGAGTGCAGATATTTAAATCGCTTCATGATTATCACAGAGAAAATTTTATCTTCTAATTACGATCCCTTGTTCAACGCTTAAACATAATTTGATAGCGCGCATATCAAACTAGTGGAGCTGGGCGTCTGATGCCAGATTTCGCAATATCTTTCCACGCCACTGACCGCAAACGTTCATTCTCTGATAACGTAGCTTGTCTGTTTAGGGCGTTCCCGCATATTTTATTGTCACGCAAACCTCGACAATATTGATATTTCACTTTATATTCATTACATTTTTTATTTCTTTTTATTTCTTTTCGGCTCTGACACATTTTACGACCGATGATTTCTGATATTACCTCATTGTAAAATTCATGGCGTTTCTTTTTTGTTAAACGCCGCTGACACATTTCTCTTGCTTTATGGACTTTACTATGCAATCGATATCAGAACGAGGCAGGTCAGTTCTTATGCTGATTATCTAAGCCTAGCGTAGAATGTGGCACAAGGCCGGAAGTATGGGACTGCAATTCAGCATCAAAAACGCCAGTAAGTCGTAATTGCTATCCAGTACACCACGTCCAAGTGTCCAAAATGATTTTATAATTGTTGATTAGATGTAGTGCAAGGCCAAATGTATGTAGCATTAGTGAGAGCCAAACACGTTACGGAGTCGTAATAGTTCCAGTAAGACAAGCCATTGCACGACGTCGAGGTGCCCGAAATGATTTTCTAAGATTAGCTTAGATGTAGCACAAGGCTGGAAGTATGATGCACAAGTGAGGGTCGAACTGGATACTCGTAACTGTTCCAGTAAGACAAGCTGTCAAAGTGCACTATGTTTTTTAAGCGTAGATTAGATGAGCTCTAAGGTCGAAAGTATGGCGCACCCAATGAGAATCGAATTCACTGATCAGCCGTGATTGCTCCATCGAGACATGTTTGCTAACCACTACACCACATCGAAGTATCTCAGTGTTACTTATGACCATATTATATCAGTATTCGGGCGCTTAAAATTATGACAGTATGATTGGTGTAAGGGAAGACGCTCTCTTGTGTATATTATAAGACTGACTAAATTTGTCAAAAAACAAAACAAGAACACTGTTTTACAGATTTCAAGTTTAAAACATATATTTATTTATAGGGATTTGCAAAAATATTTTTTAATTACACTGGTTTAAAAAGAATTTGAGGCAACTATAAATATAAATGTTCTAACCTGATTTTGGGTACTGATTTCAGATACGAAATTTGTTTTCACTCATCACCTCTTGTTTTTGATATATATATATATATATATATATATATATATATATATATATATATATATATATATATATATATATAATAAAATGGCTTAAACACTAATATTCCATGGTCATAATTTATTCCATTGGAATCGTAAATACGATCCAATTCATCAGACCTACAAATTCAAAAAGAAAATTGAATTTGTAGGTCTGATGAATTGGATCGTATTTACGATTCCAATGGAATAAATTATGACCATGGAATATTAGTGTTTAAGCCTTTTTATTATATCCTTACTCTGTCCTGGACATTGAGTTCTACCTGGATTTTATCCTCTCGGAAATTTTTTATTCTAAAATATACATGTGTATATATGCACCTGTGGATTTTGCATATATATGTATATTTACCACTAATATTATCTATCTATATATATATATATATATATATATATATATATATATATATATATATATATATATATATATATATATATATATAGATATATGTACGTAAATATATACCTGTATATGCATTAAAGGCTACCAGATGTGTCCTACTTATGACATTATGTTTTGTTTTTATTTATTTGACATTTTAGCAATCTTTCTTTTGTTACCAAAGCATATATAATGACCAACTTTGGCGGCCCACGCTCTGTTATGTGAGTTAATTTTAGTTGGGTTAAAGGAAATCCTCATCAAATCCGAATGTCTGGTAAGCATGTACGTAACCATCTATACGATCCATGTTTATTGTGTTTTTATATTTTGGTGAGCTAAACCATATCTGTAGAATGGCGTCAGGTACTTCAAAATATTGAGGATACATCAACAGGGTAAATTCATTCTGTTACGCGTGTGGAGATTTCACGACTGCTGCCCGGCGCCGAACAATTTATCCGCCTCCTGTGAGCTGTTTTTTTCATTATTTTGTCTGTAAATTTGGAAGTCAGGACAAATCCCGAGTCCCACAATTTGTTGTAAATCTTATTACAATTGACTAAATACATGGTTTCATGACTAGAATAGTGCCTTCAACTTTGCTGTCCCAATAGTCTGGAGAGAACCACAAATCAATTCAGATGGTTGTTATTTTTTTTTCGAACAAATATAACTGGTTTCAAAGCTTCTTCCCCCCAAAAAAAAAATCAGGTACGACAACCTCATAATGACCTTTTTGCCTGAGTGTGCATGAATTTCCAATCTCGACTAGAGGAGTGCGTGAATACATGGGCAAACTGATTGAAGATTTGAGAGACTGATATGTTATTATTAGGCTGGTGCAAAAATAATGTCGGTTCTTGACGTTAAAAAATACGTCAAAAACCGATATTATTTTTGCACCAACCTAATATTTATATATTTCTATAATTGATACAATACGTTTTGTGCGCCTGTTTTGTTTTCCTTTACTGTACGTCCACTTTGTATTAAGGTATTAGCCGTATATCCAAATATTTTTGTTATCAAGATTTTATTTACGAGGCCTCTTGGAGTGAAATTTTTATTTTTCAAGTGAAAATAGTTCTTTGGACTTTCTTCGTAATTGAAGACCGGCATCACAAAATATCAGATCAATCCGCAATCATCTCACTGGCAAAAAAATAAAAATAAAAATAAAAATAAAAAGAGATATTCCGCCACCTCTGCATTTCTTTTTAATAAATTAATCATCTTCTGGAAATGAGAAATCGGAAATCCAATTTCGATATTTCCGTCTGCTTCCTTACATTCAATACGCTCGTCAAAGTTATGAATACATCGCCCCCAGCTATGGGTTAAATAGTAGGGTTTCTATCATGAAAAATCATTTTTTTATGAAAAAGTGTCAGTGCATTATTAATTGGCAAGCAAAAAATAAATATTTTTACAACCAAATAGTTGAAAAGCCGTAAAAAAACATAAATCACTATTTCCTCCTCACTTGTATCTAGTGAATATATATATATATATATATATATATATATATATATATATATATATATATATATATAAATATATATATAACAAAGAGTTTATCTCACAATAAAATGACTGCATATCTTAACATACATTTAAGGCGAGCTGTCTTTGGAAATAAAGCGCTCAAAATTAATACCAGATAATTTATAATATACAAATAAAATAAAATATCACTGTTTTAATCCCCTCATAGTTCAAATTAATTTATTAATAGTTACCATATCTAAAAGATGCCCATAATTAAATAAATAAATAAATAATAAATTGTAATTGAAATAATATTTTTCTTTTACTTTATTTTAATTTTGTCATATGAGTTAAATCCAATACCTAGAAATGTTATGAATGCAGTATATTTGAATTGACAGTGACATGCAACCATAGTTTCCCTATTGAAAACTGATAATTCAATAGGCAAATTAAACATATATATATATATATATATATATATATATATATATATATATATATATATATATATCAGTAAAAATTATAGATATATTCTTGCGAAGCTTAAAAGCAGATATTGTCTAGACAAATCGACCAACATATTTAATCACATTGATTTCAGTGTTTGTACATAATTAAGAAATTATAAATAGATGACATCGGAGATTCTAAGCGTACAATCAAGTGTCGTTTTTCCCGCCGATATATTTCCTCTTGTTAATTGAATATATTCTGAGTAGAAAAAAATGTTTATATAGGGCAATTACTTTTATGTGATTAATAATTTTATGAATGTGTACAAATTTGGCGAGAGTGAATAAATCCCGAATAATGTGGCCAAATTGTTTGATAGATTAATATATGTTTATTTGTAGAAAAAATTGATTAATTGAATTTCCAATCATTCGTTGGCATCCACTTATTGATCTCTCTACATCCAAACAATGACCTAACGACCGCAGATTCTGTTCTTTTCTTCTTCTTAATACAATATCTTTTCAAGACGTAATGATAATGATGATGGCTCTATTTTTCCTTATTACCACTGACTTGCCATGACGTTTCATGAAAGATATCTTTTTTTCCTGTTGTCTCCCTCACGTTTTTTGAATACAGATATTATCTTCTGCTCGAATGGTAACCACCAATGTTACGGCACCCGGTCTACCTTGTGATTTAATCCATAGAGATAAGAATAGATGCTTGATTCAAAACTTACCCGAGTACACTACTGTGAAATTGAACGCAGCTGACAACATCGGAATTTGAGTCTATTTATATTGTTCGGACTATCATCCTCATCTTTGTTTCCATATTTATCACAACGTTTCGGCCGTTGTACGCTCCGACCTTCTTCAGGTGGTCAGAATGTCGAAGTGAACCCTTCATTTCGCTCGCTTGGGTAGACTGTTCTAGTTTCGTGTGCCATCTCTTAATGGATGTCAATTATCTCTTCTATGGAACTCACAATCTTTGGGTCCTGTCACTGGATATAACCAATGACTTTATCTAATGGGCAATGTGCCCTTGAAGACATACGTGTATGAATTTCTGGGAATTATAAACCTAAAGTCTTCATCAACTATTTTTACCAGTGCTCATATTGCAATTTTTGCTGTTATCATTGCATTTGTTTTTTGTCAGAGACAATATTGCAATTTTCGTTGTTATTATTGCTTTTCTGATTGCTGATCACATATAGAGAGAAAAGTTAGATCACCGCCCTCTGTGGGATCAGATTGAAATCATAGACAAAGAACATCATTAGAAAATTCGTAAACTCAAAGAATCTGCACATATGCTAGGCCACAAAAATCTCCTGAGCCGACCAAGCATAGAAATGAAGACAATATGGGAACCAGTAAAGGAGTGTCAGAGAAAAGGAATCATAACAACAAAAATTGCACTCTGAGCTCTGGTAAAAAACAAAAAAAACAAACCTGCAATGATATCAGCAAAAATTGCAATATGAACACTGATAAAAAAATGAACAGATGTTCTCAAGGGCATATGACACAGTGGATAAAGGCGTTAGTTAGATCCAATTGTAGGACCCAAAGTGTCTGAGTTTAATAATTGGTTAAGGCGGTGAAGAGACTGGAGAGGGGAATTAACAGAAGATAACTGAAAACTGACCTCTATTAGACATTAGAAAAATCTACCCCAGTGAGCGTAATAAAGGATTCAGTTAGACATTCCAACCACCTGAAGAAGACCAGAGCGTACAACGAGCGAAACGTTGTGATACATATGGCAACAAAGATGAGGATGATAGTCTGAACAATGCAAATAGTGTACATAATACCTCATCTCAGATATATAGACAGATATTTATTGTTGGTGTTAAAATTTGCAAGCTATTTCTTACTAAAGTTAACCAATGACGGAAGTTTCTTTTCTAGATCAATTGCCGGGTGTACTTTATCGGGTGTGTCAGACTTGCTACTCAAACACGAGTAAATAGTTGTTTCGTCTTCATATATAACTGATGACATTGTGAATATCTTTGATGACGATCAAAGACAGTGTAGGTCCAAAGATAGAGACCTTGACAACATATTGAAATGATCTGGAAGCATGCCTGTAAAAGACGACAGTAATTACAGGATTTTCTTGAAACGATTGGATTAATCCAAATATACGTTCCATGACACCATAGGCATTGAGAGTAGGTGAAAGTCAGCATGTCAAACATTGGCGAACGCCTTTGAGATATCTAGAGACACAGTCTGAGCTTAGCCCTTTAAACTTGATATGCAAATTCAGTGATAGCCACTTAGCCGAATTAACAAAAAACATGCGTTCTCGTAACAACACTTACGGTATGACTGGGGGATTTTACAAAATGCCTTGTTGCAAGGTGACGGATGTGGAGGTATTTGTGAAATTAAACATAACTAAAAAGTTTGCTCTTTGGAAGTATTTCTAGATCTTGGCAAGATTCAGCGGATAATTCAATGGTTAGCTGAGAATGTAGAGAGAAAAGCATTCGAAAATGGCGAGGAAATTCCTCAGACAATTCTATTGCTTTTTAATCGTCTGCAAAACGGCTGATGTTTGGTTATGATACACAGAATAATTTACAGGTTAAGATATTTTTCTGGGGTAAAAATAATGGTTGCATATTTTTCCTCTTGCTGAATAAAAATATAGCTTAACGTCAATAGTAATATTAACTATTTCCTTATATGGAAATATTCAGCAGACATTGATCGAGCTGCTTCTACAATTGTTGGTTGAAATTTATAAAATCATTGTATTAAAATATTCATTAGTTGTCCATTAGTTGTTATCGCTCTTTCCAATAGTGATGGGCATTTCTTTTCTAACATTCTATTTGAATAACATGGAAAGTTATTTGATTATATCGTTATATTCGCTTCGAATTACATTTACGTTTAGATTTTGCTGCTCTTGGTAGTTCTCAAGTGACCTGGTCTCTGTCATTTGGCACATTTTTATTGTTTGTGATTTTGTAGCGCCAGGCAACAGGTTTCGAATAAATATAATGTTCACCAAGACTCACGGTCTTAGAATTTTAACTTATAAATGCGCAATGTTCGAGCCAAGCTAATTTTCGGTCAGCATGGTTTTAAATGTGTAAAGAAGATTTTTTTGATAGGACGCATATAGGGGGAATAATTTTTATATTCTAGTTTTCAGTACATTTAGGGGGATTCGACCCCTGGAAACTTGACACTCCAAAATATCTTAATTGACATACTGCCTAAAATATTTAAATGAGAAAAAAGAGAATAGTGAGAAAAATGTATTGATTAAGGATTAATATAACAAGAACGATATGAGATTAAGTAGTTAGATTATTATTAAGAGATTAGTATATAAACGTTCATTTGTATATATATATATATATATATATATATATAGTCGACTCTCCGGTCGAATTCAAGCAGATCAGTTCCCAGGCAACTGACAGCCCGACAACGGCACATGAGATTTGATTATAGTGATGAAGGTTTCGTGCAGGACCATCCACACTTTTTAAAGGGCCGAATACAATGAGCTGGTTTACTAAGTACCACAAGGTCCCCAAACGACCCTCCGCAGGTTTTGAATTCAGAATTGTCGTTCTCCTAGACCAGTTGACTTCCAAGGCTATAGAACCCACTCTGTCCTGCTATTTACCCATAGCTGGAGGGAGAAGAAGAGGACTAATTCCTTTCATATATATATATATATATATATATATATATATATATATTCTGGTCACATCACGAGTAACAAAGCCTGACGGACAATCTATTCTGGCTGTTTCTCACAGATCAGTAGCGGAGGAACTCGATTGTAGCATTCAAAACCTTCAAGATCAATCTACTCACGTTTATTCCCCACAGTTTAAAATTTGTATTTTCTTGTCACGGTGGTCGTTTGTATATTCAGTTAATCTTCTTGATTTGAACTTCTATATCCAAACTTCAAGTAGAACTCGCATATACGAGCCATCGGGAGAAAGGATCGGTTCATAATTCCCGCCAAGAAATAACCTTAATCTTTTGACAAATAGTGAACCACTAAATTTGAGTCAAACAGGAAAATATAAAAATACATAAGAAAAGATTACCAGCAATTTATTTTGATCGTAAAAAAATTAGCAGCAACCCATTTTGACCGTAAAAAAATTGGCAGCAATTCGTTTCATCGTAAAAAAAATTACCAGCAATTCATTTTCATCATAAAAAAAAATTATCAGCCATTCATTTTCATCGTAAAAAAAATTATCAGGCATTCATTTTCATCGTAAAAAAATTTATCAGCCATTCATTTTCATCGTAGAAAAATTAAAAGCCATTCATTTTCATCGTAAAAAAATTATCAGCCATTCATTTTCATCGTAAAAAAATTTATCAGCCATTCATTTTCATCGTAAAAAAATTATCAGCTATTCATTTTCATCGTAAAAAAAATTATCAGGCATTCATTTTCATCGTAAAAAAAATACCAGCAATTCATTTTCATCGTAAAAAAATTATCAGCCATTCATTTTCATCGTAAAAAAAATTATCAGCCATTCATTTTCATCGTAAAAAGAATTATCAGCCATTCATTTTCATTGTAAAAAAATTATCAGCCATTCATTTTCATCGTAAAAGAATTATCACCCATTCATTTTCATCGTAAAAAAAATTATCAGCCATTCATTTCATCGTAAAAAAAATACCAGCAATTCATTTTCATCGTAACAAAAATTATCAGCCATTCATTTTCATCGTAACAAAAAAAATACCAGCAATTCATTTTCATCGTAAAAAAATTACCAGCAATTCATTTTCGTCGTGGATATTATTACCAGCTATACATTATTGGAACAACAAAAAAAAAATAAAAATGATTTTGTTTGAAAAAATGTGCACAGAAAATATAAAATTTCGGCGTGGAATGACCCATAAGTTGTTGATATGCAGTTAAACAAACTAAAACTCAGAAAATAACCATTAAATTGCAACCAGCATGATTAGTGCGACTAGCGACGGGATATATCCAGCAAATAAAATGTTTGAGCACATAACCGTTGGAAACGATATATCTTGTACGATAAATCAAAAGTACCTTCTAGAAAAAAAAAATACTTTATGTTTTCAGAGATATCTGATCTCATATAACAAGATAACTTGCAAATTATATAAATCTAATGTTTCGAGGACAAAAGCAGCAGAGGGAAAACGGAGTTCTTTCTTCTAGTTGTCGCTAACTATTGGTGGTAAGACAGAAGGGCGAAGAATTCACTCATAATATATATAAATTATTCTATGCGAAAACCAAACACGAGTTCACTACACATACACACACACGCACACACAAACGCGCTCGCGCACACACACACACACACACACACACACACACACATATATATATATATATATATATATATATATATATATATATATATATATATATATATATATATATATATATTAAAAGAAGTAATGGATATTATATTCATTAATCACGCATATTTTATGACTTTAAACGATATTATTAGTAGATACTCAGATTTGCGTAGGCGATCCGCTTATTCATTACACAATATACTTATTTACTTTTGTCTACCCGCCTGAATATTTTAAAAATCTTATGCAAGATATAGAACGCATATTTTTCTTGAATAAGATATCTCGAATATACAGGTAGAAGACGAACATATATAAATATGGTGACTATACAATAAACGAAGCCTCTACTGCAATATGCGTATACAATAAAAATAACATTTAAAACGATAATACACAAGGTGTCCATAAAGACTCTTTACAATTTAAAAATATATTACAAAGGCAACTGAGGAGATATTTTAATCAGATTTGTTCTGTGTACTCAGGGGTTATCAAAGTTTTTATTCACATTGATTTGTTTATT
>OZ010582.1:90849659-91084659 GCA_963932145.1 Acanthosepion lycidas | reverse complement strand
CTTTTTAAACTCCATGAGACGAATTGGTTCAAGAAAGAAACCAATATATACATGGACGAAAGAAAGATTTGTTGATGGGCATTTAATCTCTTGAGGCTACATCGTAAGCAGCGGTATACGAAAGTTGATAAAAATCGTTGAAAATCTTGAACTGCAAAAAATATATGACTTTCTCCAGTTCCAACTATTACCAGATATATCAGAATTTGAAATGTCCCAACAGGGTTGATAACCTTGTCACTATATCAATTGAAACAAAGATTTTCACTGATGAAGGCGTTGAGATATTACAAGATTGACCACCACAAAGACCTGACTTTAACATAATCGATCCGATGTAGAAAGATTTGAAAACTCAGGTGTATAACAGAAAGTCAAATAATTTGTAAGCTCTTCGTTTTTACTGTCAGGGGGATTGGCAGAACACTCCTGATAAGACAAATTTTATATTATATTTCTCCAACCCACGCTGAATTGATGCTTTAGATCCTGCTAGTCCCGGACATACTAAATACTGATTATCTCTCCGTATAAAAATAAGTTTATTTTGTGTAATTTTAGTATTTCTTCCGTCAATAAAATCTGCTGCTTCTAAGTTACATTGGCGAACACCTAAGTTATGCATAACTTATTTTCAGGATAACGATATGTTCAACGTTGTATTTCCCCTCTTCCTGGGCTCACATGAATGTGACAACCTTGAATTACAGTTCTGAATGATCACAGATAGTAAACCGGAGTGTACCTTGTCAAATATTTAAAGATTTTTTTTTTTAGGAAAAATTAAGCAGATTTTTTTTTTTTTTTTTTTTTTTTTTTGAAACTGAGGTGACTCATACCTTTTTCTCGCCAGGTAAGTATTACATGAATTAAGGAATTACTACTTAGCAGTTTTATTTATTCAAAATTGAAATTCATGATAACAGTTTCTTCTCATTCTTCTTGTTTTTCTTTTTCTTCTTCTTCTTCTTCTTCTTCTTTTCATTATTCTTTTTAGCCTTATTCTTATTCTTTTAATTCTTCTTTTTTCTTTTTTCTTCTTCTACTACATTTTCTTTTCTTTTTTATTCTCTTCTTCATTTTATTCTCCTTATTTTTCTTCTTCTTCTTCTTCTTTTCATTATTCTTTTTAGTCTTATTCTTATTCTTCTTTTTTCTTTTTTCTTCTACTACTTTTCTTCTTTTTTATTCTCTTCATTTTATTCTCCTTATTTTTCTTCTTTTTCTTCTTCTTTTTATTCTTCGTTTTAGTCTTATTCTTATTCTTTTTATACTTCTTTTTTCTTCTTCTACTACATTTTCTACTTTTTTATTCTCTTCTTCATTTTATTCACCTTATTTTTCTTCTTTTTCTTCTTCCTCTTTTCATTATTCTTTTTAGTCTTATTCTTATTCTTCTTTTTTCTTTTTTCTTCTTCTACTACTTTTCTTCTTTTTTATTCTCTTCGTTTTATTCTCCTTATTTTTCTTCTTTTTCTTCTTTTTCTTCTTCTTCTTTTTATTCTTCTTTTTAGTCTTATTCTTATTCTTTTTATACTTCTTTTTTCTTCTTCTACTACATTTTCTATTTTTTTATTCTCTTCTTCATTTTATTCACCTTATTTTTCTTCTTTTTCTTCTTCCTCTTTTCATTATTCTTTTTAGTCTTATTCTTATTCTTTTTATTTTTATTTTTATTTTTTCTTCTTCTACTACTTTTTCTTCTTTTTTATTCTCTTCTTCATTTTATTCTCCTTATTTTCTTCTTCTTTTTGTTCTTTTTCTTCTTCTTCTTCTTCTTCTTTTCATTCTTCTTTTTAGTCTTATTCTTATTCTTTTTATACTTCTTTTTTCTTCTTCTACTACTTTTTCTTCTTTTTTATTCTCTTCTTCATTTTATTCTCCTTATTTTTCTTTTTTTCTTCTTCTTCTTCTTTTCATTATTATTTTTAGTCTTATTCTTCTTCTTTTTATTCTTCATTTTCTCTTTTTTCTTCTACTACTTTTTGTTCTTTTTTATTCTCTTCTTCATTTTATTCTCATTATTTTTCTTATTTTTCTTCTTCTTCTTCTCATTATTCTTTTTAGTCTTCTTCTTATTCTTCTTTTTCTTCTTTTTTTCTTTTTTCTTCTTCTACTACTTTTTCTTCTCTTCTTCATTTTATTCTCCTTATTTTTCTTCTTCTTTTCCTTCTTCTTCTCCTTCTTCTTCTTGTTCTTGTTCTTTTCCCGTTAACCCCAGAAGGAGACTTTGGGATGCCACACGCTGCGGTATCCACTATTGTCCCCCATTTGTTGCAGTTGGTAATCAGAGAATGGTTTCACGGTGTTCTCATCATGTGGTGCGCCTTGAGCATTTTAACCTGGCGGAGCCCACCCCTCTTCAAGTTAATTATAACTACATTTACTCAGTTTACTAAATTAAATCTAAGCACGTCCAACCACGAACACCCCGACGGTGGAACAAGTGGATGATGATTACAAGAGATGGCAACATTTGAACCAGCGGATGAAGAGGGCTACGCCTGTCGCATATACTACAGAAGGCGTCACTCGAAATGATAAAATAATTAGTAGCAGCCGGTTGCAGTTTCATAACTGCATGTCTCATTCGATAAATTCCACGGAGGAAAGTCACGAAATTAAGTGATTTTTTTCACCTCCAACCAACTCTTGGTAAGTGAATCTGCGATAGAAATTGAATGGTAGGAACAATTTTTGGTGGAACTGGAAGCTTATAGTCCTGGATCTGTATTTTGGTGGCGAATTTAGTTATCAACGTGAGCATGCTAACTTAAACGTGATGCCCATTAATTTTACTTAGGAAAAATCTCAGGAAACAGGTTAGATAAATATGTTGAGATAACATATTTGTCGCCGTCCTATTTCTGTGTATATACGTTACTCGGAGAGCCGAGTTCCAAATCTAAATGCAAATTAAATGGAAAATTAAAAATCCTCCACATCTCCTCCCCAACCTATGGGTTATTTATTATGACTTGAATCACTAAATCATTATTATTTCAAATTATTATCTTTGATGGCCGATCTTTGTCGTGTTGAACTGGGTTTACGTATTCCAATGACTCTGAGAGCGGTGCTGTCAATAGTTCTAAACGCCATGTAGGACTACGAGGAAGACGAGGATTACCTTGCACGGGGTGTCCATGTACATCTTAGCTGACTATCTGTGTGTATTTATGACAAAATACGGTCGTGTTGAGAAGGAGTCGTCAGTGAAAAGCCGAACGAGGGTTAGCACCAACGATTTAGACTTTAGAAGTCAATGAGTCGCAAATGTTTTAATGATGTCCCGAACCTACTAACTTGCCGTGGACGGTCCATCTACGTAGTGGTGTCGGTGGGTGGTCACTTGTAATAAGTGTGCAGTGCCGCAGGGCATCAGGCAATGAAGTGTACCGGTAAAAATCCAACACCAGCAAAAATCACGTCAACGACACCAGTAGCACCCAAGCCAGCAAAGGAGCGGAAAAATCCAGACAGGCTCCCAGCGATTGGAAAGAGGTGTTAAGCGGAGTAAAAAAAAAGGTTTGCCACTTTTCCCCAGAAGGATATCACTCCCCAGCAAGATGTCACATCCCAAAAGGCTGTCTCTCCATTAGGCCATCCGAGGGAGCAGCCAAAGTAGCAACAAAAGTGATTTCTTACAAAAGAGCCACAACAGAATCGAAGTAGCAACAAGCGAAACAGCCGTAGCAGCAGCACCCGGAACAAGAGTCCCAACAAAAAAGCGGGAAACATTACAGCTGCCTCGGCTTGACCTTTTCATGGAATAATAATAATAATAATAATAATAATAATAATAATAATAAGAAGAAGAAGAAGAAGAAGAAGAAGAAGAAGAAGAAGAAGAAGAAGAAGAAAAAGAAGAAGAAGAAGAAGAAGAAGAAGATACAAGTAAAAATCAATAGGAAAAAAATGACATTGCTCTAGAATCAAAAATATTTTTATGTGTAGATACACCTTTCATTCCACAGAAGGACCCTATTGAGTCCGCTCTTTAAATGCACCTCCGCTGATGGTTTTTCAACGGGGTAACTGAAAAATTATCCAAATGACCTTAATCAGAAATACCACTGCAGACCTGAAAGTCCGTGACAACTTGGAATGGGCCTAGGACGCTCTTCCGAAATTACGGATGGCACAGATAAAGTGACCGAAGCTTAAAAAGATGGCTCAGTGTTGCTCAAATATGTTCCAGCTTCTCCTCCACCCCTCCATATATATGGCTCTAAATTTAACATTCCCGACAGACGTCGGCAACATTGTCACAAAAGGACAAATTAAGTCCGACATTGGCAGTTGTTGTCTGGAACAACACGTCGATTTCTTGAACCCCACAGATTTCCGTCCAGTCTGTGTTTAAGGGATCCCTACTTAAACTATATGCTTGAATGCGTGGGGCCAGAGAGATCGGAGTAAGGCTGCCGGCCTGCTTCATGATTTCATCGTACTTTGCGATGTTGATACACGTTTGAATCAGCGATCCCAATTCAAATTTCTCCATAAGTTCCACAGAAATTCACTTGAGAAAGAAGGAATATATCTCTTGTTCCTGAAGCAGATTTGGTTTAAATAGTAAGAGATGTTGTCTTGGCGATGTACAAGCAGTCCAAATAGAAAATTCTGAATTCAAACAGTGGAGAAAGAGACGGCAAAAACTCTATCTTGCAATAAGTTTTAGAAACTCAAAGGCATTAAGCGACAGCTGGAGAGACGAAGGGTCGTACACGTCCTGAAAGGATATACCAATTTTGTTCTTTCTTTTGAATGAAAACAACGTTCTTTTCAAGCATGTGCCTGTTTGTGAATTACATTACACTTCTCATCAATAGCTAACATATAATCAAGAACATGACATTTATGAAACAAATAAAGTTTCACATCTAAGAGCCATTGAACATCGGTCAAAATAAATCGCTATCCTATTTAAATAACGTGCCAATTTTTCGTCGGGACATTTTATGATTTACTACCTATTAGGTTGGTGCAAAAATAATGACGTAATAATGTCGTTTTTTGACATTAAAAATACGTCAAAAAACGACATTATTACGGCATTATTTTTGCACCAACCTAATATATTGCTCCTAATGTGAGTACTCGACTTGGTGTAATGTTTACCAAGATTCTTTCGTGAGATCAAGGACAACTGGATAATGAGTCCGATGCTCAAACAGATGCTCCATACTCTGGCCTTGTGCCACATCTAAGCTATGCTTACTAAATCATAATATCGCTCCCGACAGTTTAAGTTGAGGCTCGATGACTGCCGGCATGTTTTCAATGTCGAATGATGACTTGAAACCATAAGTAGACGAAACTCCAACTGCCCATAGGCGTATGTTGAGAACAGACGTCACATGGTCTGTTTCTACAGCTGTAGTGTTCAGTATAATCTCACAAGGAATATTAGTGTTAGGTAACAAAGTGTACGTCCTAATTAATTTTTTCTTTCAATAATTTAGAATGAAACATGGATTGAAACAACACACGAAAGAGTAAATTATATTTAAAAGATATTTTATTCCGGAATAAATGGAAAAAAGCCAAACTCTCTAACCTAACAAATCACATTTTATAGAAAAATAGCTTTATATCTATGGAACAACAATTTCGATATCGATTATAACAACATATATATATATATATATATATATATATATATATATATATATATATATATACATAATAATTTATTTAAAAATATGATTCCAACACGCTACATAAGAGTTCTCATGTTTCAAAACAAGAGCCGAAAACTTCAATATAATTATTTGAATTAAATTGAATTTAAAGTAAGCTCTGTTCCATCTTCAAGTAATTTGAACAGATCTTACTTTAAATTCATTTTTTTTTAGAAATAATAACAAAAATACTAAAGAACTTTGGATTATTTACCTAACCAGTTCTTTCCCATTTTCTATATATTTCACACACACACACACACACACACACACACACGCATATATATATATATATATATATATATATATATATATATATATATATATATATATATATATATATATTCTTTTTTACTGGCAGCATATGCTCACTACACAAAGATTACAATATCAAACCCTGATTTCAGCTGCAGTACATTTGGCAACTAGCCAGATTCTGGATGACATAACAAGCAACTTTGAGCTGTATCCATGGAAATTTTCTTCGAGATGCTATAAATATCTATGCATGAAAGGAATGAGAAATGTTTCGTAAAATTTAAGAAACATATCGTGGAGTAAGAGAGTCCGAAGTCGTCTATACGATTTCTAATTTTAAGTGGACTTGTTTACATTGTAGCAAACGACAAAAGATCGCCAGATATTTCTGCACACAATTTCTTTTGGGCATTCATTCTCCGATGTCTGGCAGTGAATAGCATTAGACGAGGTCTATGTGAGAAATGAGATGTCTAGCCGATAATGGAATTCTAAGATGTAGGAATAAGAATGGCATTCTACAATGTTTAGCCGAAAATAGCATTCCGCTATCTCTGCTAGAGAATGGTATTGTACGATATCTAGTAGAGAATGATATTCTACTACAACTAGTAGATAATGACATTCAAAAATGTCTGATCGTGAATGGCATTCTAAGTCTAGTTGGGAATAGTATTCTACTATATCTGATAGAGAGTGGCATTGCACGAAGTCTTTTCGAGAATGGCATTCTACTTTATATTGTAGAGAATGGTATTCAATGATGTCTAGTCGATATAATATTCTTCTATATCTGGCGGGTAATGGCATTCTAATATGTCTAGTTGAGAATGGTATTCTACTATATCTGATAGAGAATGGCATTGTACGATGTCTAGTTGAGAATGTTATTCTAGTATATCTGGTGGAGAATGGTCCTCTACCATCTATAGTCGAGAATTCCATTTCATTATATCTGTAGAGGATGGTATTCTACTGTGTCTGTTCGAGTATGATATTCTACTGTGTCTTTTCGGCGATTGATGTTCTAGGATATAAGGCCATGAACGACATTCTACGGTGTGTGTTGGAGAAAGGCATTCTACGATGTTTTGTCAAGAATGGCATCCTATTATGTCTGGTGAATAATGGCATTCTACTATGTCTAAATTAAAACGGCATTTTGAGATATCTGGCAGAGAATGTCATTAATTAATGGATGTTAGAGAATGTGTAGTCAAGGATGTCTGTCAGAAAATGACATTCTACGATGACTGGTGAACAACGGTTTTCTACGATGCCTAGTTGAGAATAGCATTCTACGATGTTTGAGCGAAAACATCATACGATCTAAGGTAGAGAATAATAGTACACGATATAGGTTTGTGAATGGCATTCTACAATATCCAGCAACGAATGACATTATAGGATAACTAGTTCAGAATATCATCACTACACAATATCTGCCCAATAAATATCATTTTATAGACTCAGCTGTACTTGGAATTGCTAGAGTAAAGCAATAGACCATTCATATTTCCTGTATATATATATATATATATATATATATATATATATATATATATATATATATATATATACATACATACATACATACATACATACATATATATGTAAGCAAATATATTGATATAGATCGGACAGTATGAAGAAAAATATACGGAAAAAACAAACAAAAAATATATATATATATATTTCACAGCGTCGCCCACGTGACGACAACGTGACCATGTTTAAACGGAACGCTGATCATAGAAAACTTTCGTTATCTGTTTGGATAAGTCTTGTTCTTATGTCCATCGTCTTTGTCATGTTAAATCGATAATATTAATTATATTTTATGAATATGTCCTGAAGATGGTTTATTGGGCCGAAACATCCGACGTTGACATTATATTAATATTAAAACAGCATTATTGACATATAAGGATTTTTGTTTGTTTTTTCTGTATATTTTTCTTCATATATATATATATATATATATATATATATATATATATATATATATATATATATATATATATATATTATTCACAGATGAGTGTATCATTAGAAAAGACGAAATTAATAAAAAAGAGAAAAAACTAATTATGATAAGCCGACGCATTTCGTCCATGGATGGACTTTATCAAGGCGATGAGACATTGCTTGGCTAAGTATTTGTTTCATTTTATTTAAAAAAATATTTTTAGGATTGTTACGGAAAAAAGTGATGGAGAGAAAATGAATAAGAAATATTAAAGATTAGGCTAGATTGAAAAAAATTATTTAAAATATATCTATGTATCTATGTATCTATGTATCTATTCATATATATATATATATATATATATATATATATATATATATATATATATATATATATATATATATATATATATATATATATGAATTACTCTCTCTTATGACCAACGAACCAACACTGAACAAATTTTATTACGGGTTAGTAGCAATGTTTTAAAATCTATGTAAGTTGAATAACTTTTAACACCATTTTGCAACTTAACATCTCTTGTTATTCTCCTTGTACGAGGAAAGTTTGTTTGCAAAACATCGTAACCATAACGGTTAATTTTAAAGTAATAGCAGAACGCATTCGTGCATGCTTGCAAATAAATACCATCACAAAGATTAAAGTTACATTAAG
The DNA here is from genome assembly GCA_963932145.1 of Acanthosepion lycidas. Lineage (NCBI taxonomy): Eukaryota > Metazoa > Mollusca > Cephalopoda > Sepiida > Sepiidae > Acanthosepion > Acanthosepion lycidas. Next base: position 91,076,067 of record OZ010582.1, on the reverse strand, counting down.
AATGTATGTATTTATATATTTGGCCTCTCCCGAGATCCTATAGATAGATAGATAGATAGATAGATAGATAGATAGATAGATAGATAGATAGATAGATAGATAGATAGATAGATATGACAAATTGGAATAAAAGATTTTACGATGCGTTTCGTCCTTTAGGATTGTATCGTAGTGGGTTTGTTCATGAGGCCACGTCTATCCATGCGCACGAAAATAGAGACTATGGTAGTTTGTAAGTTTTTGACAGAATATTCTATTTTGAAAAAATATTTTTAGGATTATCAGGGAAAAAAGTGATGTAGAGAAAATGAATAAGAAAAAATTAAGATGAATTAGGCTAGATTGAAAAGAATTATTTAAAATCTATCTATCTATATATATATATATATATATATATATATATATATATATATATATATATATATATGTACTTTCAAAAATTATGAACCTATCATCCTCTCACCTTTCGTGCGCATGTGTAGACTTGGCAACTTGAACAAAGCTCAAACCGATGAAATCCTAACGGATGTACACAGTCAAACATCCTATTTTTAGATTTGTCATATTATTTTTCTAAAAACTGTTTATATAGAAAATTATACAAAATTCTATATCGTTCAGGGTGTTTCAAAAAGAATACGCCAAAATCATCACGTGATGTGTCAATAACGAAAAAAAATTACAAATCTGTAGCATGAACACAAGTGTGTATATACATGCAAGTTTCATTTCATGTTTTATAAGTGGCCACCACCGGCAGCGCAGACAACATAAAGCCGATATGAGAATTCCTCCCAAACACGCCTCAGCATGTCACGGTCCACCGTGTTGATTGCAGCTATTATTCGATCTTTCAAGTCATCGATACTTGCTGGAAGTGCTGGAACATAAACTTGGTCTTTAACATACCCCCACAAAAAAAAGTCACACTCAGTGAGGTCCGGGGATCTGGCAGGCCAAGCATAGAGAGCAAGGTCTTTAGCACCTCTCCTCTTAATCCATCGCTGAGGCACGTTTTCATTCAGATAAGCTCTAACCCCAAGATGCCAATGGGTGGTGCTCCATGTTGCTGAAAAATGAAGTCATTCAAATCTGCCTGCATTGTGACAATGGCATTTGTTTTCACGAACACAAGCACTGTTTTTGCGTGCTTGAGTTCGCTAAAACAAATGCCATTGTCGCAAAAACAAATGCCATTGTCACAAAAACAAATGCCTTCTGCTGAGGAGTTGTGATTGTCATTGATCTTTCCGCAATTCAGCTGCACCGGAAGTTATACTAACGACAGCGGTGAAACTGACACCCAATCAAACTTTGATAACTCCTCTATCAAATAACCACTGATTGAGTCCACTACAATGCTATAGACCTGAAAAAATAGCGCAATGATTTTGGCGTATTCTTTTTGAAACACTATATATATATATATATATATATATATATATATATATATATATATATATATATATATATATATGTGTGTGTGTGTGTGTGTGTGTGCGTGGTGGAGAGAGACTGTGTTGTATGTTTTTGTTCAGTCTGTCAATTTTTTTTTAGGAAACGACTCTGACCTAGGTATATAATCTTAAATTAAGAGTTAAATCGTATATTGCTCTAAATAAATAATATCGCATATTCACATATTTTTTACTGGTGTTTGCGCAAGTATCTAAGACGGGCTTTTCTTTTATATTCATTTTAATTGAGCTCATGCGTTCAATTTTATATGAGTAAAAAAAGGAAATGACATACTCTTTCTACAAAACTAGAAAAAATACATGCGAAGATATCTTAAAGCGATATGCATTCATTCCGTCAATTATCTGTAGAGATATGTAAGAAATTCGCATCGTAGCAATACTGCAAAATATATCCATACCGACGCATGGAACTAGATTTGTAGCTGAAACATTTATTTTGCCAGAAATTCGATTTGATTTTTTAACATCGGCGTTTTCTCTTGCATTCCTATCATCTGTATAAACTCGTGGTAAACGAACAATATGTTTTAGCTTATTTAAGAAAATTTCCCTGAAAAGCATAATTATATCGTCATGACTGGCTTCTGATTATAGACAAATGTTTTATAATATGAAAATATATGCGCGTGCGTGCATCTGTGCCCGTATGATTGAGAGAAAATATGTGAAGCGGCTGATATCAAATAAATAAGTGTAAGTAAACCTAAAAATTAAGTCCGTATATTCATATACGTAGATATTTTCTTATGTTTTTTAGATGAGGCACTGTAATTTCTTGCATTATTTACATTGTTTGATCCTCAAGGATTCGTGGCACAATGGATAAAGACGTTGATTAGAACCAGCGACATGATCCAGAAAGTTGTGAGTTCGATACCTGGCTACTGCAGTGGTGAACAAAAACCTGGAATAATGTATTAAAGGGAGATAACTGAGACATTATCAGAAACTAGAACCGATGAACAAAGTAAATGGATCAGTTCGGTATTTCAGTTATCTGAAGAAGGCCGGAACGTACAACTGCCGAAAAGTTGGGAATATGAGGACAACAACCGAGTGAACATTATCGATATTAGCTGATTACGATGCAATATATTAAAAACACACGGTATTCTATATGGCTTTAGTATTCGACAGTGAACTATGTAGCAAAACTATTTTTTTTTTCATAATTCCAATAATTTTACACGGTGAGGCTAAGAACCTGAACATATATATATATATATATATATATATATATATATATATATATATATATATATATATATATCAACACGCCAATGCTCGGAATAAAGGGAAATGCTATTATTCAAAGCAGAGCGAAAAAAAATACATCTTAAACAGTCAATGCATGAAGAGGAACTAACAACACCTAAGACAAATCCCCCTGAAAATGGATTAAAAAGTGTCTGAAAGAGTTTGGGACACTGGGGTTATGGACAATTTTTGTGCTGCCTTACTGAGACCAAACGGAAAATGCTGGAACGATTGAAAATCTAAATGAAAGAATAATTAAATTGTCCTTGTCTCTCATATTTAGCGAAAGATGTTTAAAAGTGTCATAGTTCCTTAGCTATAACTACACAATGAACTCTTCCTAAAACTATGTATACCACGCCTCTCAAGAGAGAGAGTCGAATCAAGCCGAGCTTCTCGGCTTCACGGTCGAACTCTCTGCCTCTAAGCAGAGAGGAACGCGGACGAGGCTCCGCCGAAGGGCAGAGTATTGTTCGGGGAGGTTGACCAACCCGATCCCGTTTATACGGGTTATACGGGCATTTTTTGGCCGAGCCTACGGGCTCGGGAAACCCACGTTAAACTCGGCCTTGTGCCACATGCAACCCTCGTGGGAGGGTGGCTAGATACCGAATCAAGCCGAGCTTCTCAGATTGACGGTCGAACTCTCCGCCTATGAGCAGAGAGGAACCCGGACGAAGCTCCGCCGAAGGGCAGAGTCTCGTTCGGGGAGGTTGACCAACCCGATCCCATTTATATGGCTTCTACGGGTATTTTTTGGCCGAGCCTACGGGCTCGGGAAATCCACGTTAAACTCGGCCTTGTGCCACATGCAACCCTTGTGGGAGGGTGGCTAGATGCCGAATCAAGCCGAGCTTCTCAGCTTGACGGTCGAACTCTCTGCCTCTGAGCAGAGAGGAACCCGGACGAGGCTCCGCCAAAGGGCAGTGTCTCGTTCGGGGAGGTTGACCAACCCGATCCCGTTTATACGGGTTCTACTGTCATTTTTTGGGCGAGCCGACGGGCTCGGGAAACCCACGTTAAACTCGGCCTTCTGGCATATGCAACCCTCGTGGGAGGGTGGCTAGATACCGAATCGAGTCGAGCCGATAGTAGTTCACTCCAAAGCAGACTGACAGTCATACTAACACCTTCCACATCTTGTATTATTATTTCGTGTAATATACCTTCGTTACTTCTACTCTTGTGTCCGTGTAGTTCTTCCTTGGTCCTAACCTGGACCATAACAAAAAGAAAGGTTGATTCCCAAACACACACACATGCACAGACACACACTCACATATATATATATATATATATATATATATATATATATATATATATATATATATATGTGTGTGTGTGTGTGTGTGTGTGTGTGTGTGTGTGTGTGTGAAGAAATATAGTTTTAAGGTTTGCTATATTCATGGGAAAAATTGCTCAATATCAGAGATAGAGTGTATGTAAATATAAATATAAAAGTGAACATTGAATTCAACACTCAGAGGCGACAGACTGTTTAGGAGGTACCTCAAATTGAATATGGATACCTATTCCAAGCTACCCTCCTTGAATCAATGCGCCTTACCTCCTCTTTTGGATCAAAAGAGTGGCTATTGGAAGACCAGAGAGAAATTAACAGGAGACAACTGATAACTGACACCCATTAAAACATGGCACGTGGAACTAGAACAGTCTACCCGAGTGAGCGAAATAAAGGGTTCAGTTCGACATTCCAACCACCGGAAGAAGGCCGGAGTGTACAACGGCCGAAACGTTGTGATAAATATGGCTACAAAGATGAGGACAATAGTCCGAATAATGTAAATAATTAAATTATTTATTTTTTAAAAAAAGCTTATATATTTAGTGTAACAAGTTCTTTATTCTACATTAACAGTATATAATATTTACTTTACCTTATATTGCGACTGTTTGTTGCATAGAAATATTCATAGTTTCTAAATGAAATACAGGCGATATTTTAGATGAAATAAGGAAATGATTATAGTCGAATATGGATGTCGTGCGTCTAGGGCAATGACATTATCTTATCGCACTTATTTCATTAACGTTTCTGTGATAATCTATTATATTCTATATGTACGTTTATTTTCACCTCATAAATTCTCTCTTAAAGTGCACATAATTTCAGTTGTCTTTTAATACCTCCATATGTCACTGTCTCCGAGTATATTTTGTTTACTTACTTTATATCTTATTAAGATTGAGTTAACGGGTTTAATTTTTCGCTAACAACGGGAGATTCGCAATTGGCACGGCGAAATTGATTCTGCACATTTGACTGTACATTAATCAACGTTAGAATCTCGCCAATGAAGCAGGAAGAAGAATATTTACTCCTTTGCTGTGGTTATATTTTTTTTAGTTATTTTATGTTGCAGTTACTAATGCTTCTGACTTGCTTTTAGATTCTAAGTTCCTCTATTTGAAATTTACGATTAATAAATCTGTTCTTTTTGGTCTCTCATATTTTCTCGCACGGTTTTGTTTGTTTTCTCTCGTTTCAAACTCGCCAGTAATTTCTACTCTCCACATTCCCACCTCGGTTGCCTTTTCCTTCTCTGCTTGAAGCATAATGGTTAGCAGCCTGAACTGTGGCCGTATTTTAAGTGAGGCTGTGTGTTTTCACTTTCTCAGAATTAACTTTAGCTCGACGTTGACAGGCTTTTTTCCTGAAATTGTTGTCCAAATATACTTTGTTTTACAGTAAGGTTCACTCTTTACAAGACCCGGGGGCCACGTATAGGTTTGCGATAGGGGACAGTTTGCAGGGATGGGAGGGGAAGATATCGGTTTACCCTGGCCTTAAATATGTTAAGCTTGTAGTGATCGGGGAAACATTCTATTGAGAGCCGTTTCCACCAAGCAGTGGTTCGAGGGAAGAAGCTGTTAAAGTGGAATATACTTATGGCCGATGGGACACGGGGGGAATGTGGGCGGTTTGCTGATATGCAAGTGACATGGCGTGTACTTCGCAAGAAGATTTGTATTGGCGAGACCAAGGAATGTAGTTTGTCCGAGCACTTTCCGTGGAAGTGGCGATAGTGCAGCGAGAAATGTGTTACATCCCGCCTGTGGGAGAGATGTTGAAGGGTGGAAAATTATTGGTCACCCTCTTTAGCTCACAGATAATTTTTGATCAAGGCTGGAGAATGCGTTCTTGACAGCTCCCGAAATGTCATTACAGACCATTTTGAAAGTAGTAAACTAAGATAGGTTACGAATTTGCGTGTTAGTAACATGACAGGTTTAAGTTCATTAAACAGCGTCGATTTAAAATGGATGCCACTGTGGAATAAGAACGTTATTGGATCTCATATACATTTTTGTAGTTTAACAGTAAAATATAGTAGAAACTTATCTCATAGTACATCCTATTATCTCTATCTATCTATCTATCTATCTATCTATCTATCTATCTATCTATCTATCTGTTTTCTGGTACTGATAATATTAACGGTTTTATAAGGAAACATTTAATATTCACTTACCGATCAGCCAATACTGCTTTGGTTAAAAATTTTCATATAATTTTTTAGAGTAAGAAAACAGGTTTCTAAGTCCAGTAAGAGTCGTTCTTATCGATGAAGGTTTCCTTCCTAGCAGTTACTTTGAAGTGGTGTCGAATGTTAACATGTGGTTTGGGCATTATATTTCCCTTCGGATGTGCTATCCATTTTTGCTGTTGCTACTGTTAGTAGTCTTCAAGTGATGCTATTTGGTACAGTTCTTTGTTTGGGATAAACACACACGCACACACTGAGAACAGATTCTGCACTTCGTTATTAAGTAGTTACCGTCAATTCGAAGCATTTGAGGCACCAAGCTCTTTTTATATACTGATAGAACGTCAAGGAAAAATTTACCTTGATGTCTTAGAGTGAACGCCGCGCATATTTTGGCAACAATTGTTTAACGCTTTTTAGGGCAAATATTCGTAACTGACATTATGCAGAATTTCTTAAACGTTCTCGCGCGAAACAGATACTAAAGATTCACTCATGAATTTAGTGCAGCAATGTTAGTTAACTTCGTGTATTTGTCAACAGATTACGCTAGATAATTGTTACATATTATTCTAATATGGAGTATTATTCTAATGTGGTATACCTATTATGTAATAAGAAAAATATTCTTTTATATCTAAAGATTTGGCCGTTAAAATATCGAGCATATCACATCTGACGTTACAGTATAATCTGCCGTGTTATTATTTTCTTTGATTTGCAAAGCTAGAGAAAAATATAATTATTTCCATTACAATTATATGCTGCAATGGAAAAAAACCTGTCACCCCCATCAGTAACTACACTATACAGCTACCCGACCCCGTTTTTTTAAGGGGAGTTTTTACCCGAGACTACGGGCTCGATACCGCACGTTAAATTCGGCCTCGTATCACATCCGACCGAATGGGGCGGTTGGCAAATATTCTAGCTGAAATCTTTTCAGTTATACGGTTGAACTCTCTGCTTTCGGGCACAGAGGAACCCGGGAGAGGCTATGCCGAAGGGTAGAGTCTCGATCGCGGAGGTAGACCGACGCGATCCCGTTTATGCCGGTTCTACGGGGATTTTTGACCGAGCCTAAGGGCTCGGAAGTCTGACGTTAAACTTGGCCTTGTGCCACATCTACCCTGGTGGAAGGGGGCTAGTAAATACCGTCCAGCTGAAATCTTTTCAGCTGGTTGGTCGAACTCTCTGCCTCTGAGCAGAGAAGAACCCGAACGAGGCTATGCTGAAGGTCGAACTCTCTGCCCTCGGGCAGAGAAGAATCCGTTAGACCCTATGCTGAAGGGCAGAATCTCATCCAGGGAGTTAGACAGAATGAAACCCGTTTATGTGGCTCGGATGAAACATTAAACTCAGCCTTGTACCACATCTTCCCTCGTGGGTGGGAGGCTAGTAATATTGTCTAGCTGGAATCTTTTTCAGCTGTGCTGGTCAAACTCTATGCCCCAAGCTGAGAGGATCCCCAGATCAGGGTATATCGAAGGGCAGAGTCTCGTCTGGGGAAACAGATACCCGACCTCGTTTTATACGGGATCTACGGGGAGTTTTGGTCGTGCCTACGAGCTTGGATTGCCCCACACTAAATTCGGCCTTGAGCCACATTCTATCTCGTGGGGAGGCAGGTAAATATTTCTAGCTGGGATCTGTTGAGTACGACTCAAACTGACCCGAGAACTACCGACCTTCCAATAGTAGCATTCACTACTGGATTGACTTGCGACGATCGTGCGCATAACTGTTACCTTATTTTTATTGTACTGGTTTTTAAAATAAACCTTTACTTGTTTTTTTCCACAGTGTTTATCAAGTATATATTCCTATTAGTACGGAATATAGCATTATATTTATATGACAATTGCTAAGATGACATATATTCTTTATTCCCACCACTTTAGACTAATAATTCTAGGACACGCCATGCAACTTCCTAGTAATAGAATCTCCCTCATATCCTTTGTGTTACAAGTCCAAGAAGAAAATTCTGCTGATACAACTTTTTACCAATAACTTTGATTTTGTTCAACAGTCTCCCGCTTTCGTGGTTCCTGAAATTTAGGATGTTCCCCTCTTCAATGCAACGTCAGTTTTTATCTATCAATATAAACTCCGGTTCTTCTGCCTTCGTCTTCCACTCATATCACAAAACTCATTGATCATTATCATGTTAACAGTGGCACTGTACCTTGAGTTGCTCTCAAGCCTTATATTATGTGAATTATAATATATCAAAATATTTACCTCTTTTGAATATGTGTGGAGTTTGCTATCTGAATAATTTTGCCATGTGAGATCACATTATTTAGTTCGAAATGATGAATTTGCAAGGAAGGCGGGATATTCACCCGAAATCAGCTTCGTTGTGAATCGAGAAGACATCGAGATGAACCATGTAGTCTTGACTTGCGAAGAGAACTGCAAACTCAAATGCCTCTGAATATATTACAAAATTGAATCTAGTTCTAAAATCTCTTTTTAAAGTTATGAAATTTATTAAGTCTTAGAGAAGTTAAATTTATTAAAGAAGTGATATGTATGTATATTACATTCACTCGTATTGAATTTACAGCTCATCAACTATATGTGCTTGACGGTAAATTCGCACTGCAGCGTAGGAATTCAATGTATGTTGTTTCGTAGCCGTCCGATATTAAGCACGCTTAACACATAGGTCGTTATCAAATTGGACCCTTAGTGAAAGCACTGGAATTTTGCTCAAGTTGCCCCGAGATAAAATATTAAATAACAATGTGTATCAAGTTTCATGCCTTCGAGCGAAGCCAGAAAGGTGTGGCCAGTAATCGAAACAATTGATTCGGGGATTTGAGAAACCTGTTATTTATCAACAGTTGCCGAATATAATGTCTAGTAGGGACCTGTTTCATATGTCTTCAACGAAGGGTGAAAGAAGGAAATACGCATAGAGAGAGAAACGAAAGAAATGTGGTCTCTGATATAACATCAATTTGGAAATATCTATTGCAGCAGAGAGGAACTGGCCAATTATATATAATAATATCTCAATCAATATTGGAACATTTTCAGATTCTTCGACAAATTGCACTGCAGAAATAAATATCTACTTAATAAGAAAATCCAACATTATTGTATCTCCAACTATTAGCCTGCATTTGTTTGAATAATATATATATATATATATATATATATATATATATATATATATATATATATATATATATATATATATAAAGAACAGTAAGATATATAACCAGGTGTTCTTATTGATATTTTTATCTTTACAAAATAGTGCTCAATGTAAATTTACCGAGCATTAATATTATGAATATAAGAACGTAATAATGTCGTTTTTTGACGTTTAAAATTCGTCAAAAAACGACATTATTACGTCATTATTTTGGGCCCAACCTAATATGTTTTTTCGCTACACATTAATAACCATGTTTCAAAAATAGAAGCTAAAAGCTTCGAATTTAATTTTGTAATTACATTAAAAACATTAGTGCCATTTCATCCTCGAGCGAAGTTTGGAGTTGCTTATTTTTTAAAATTTACTGAGTTTCAAAGGCACAGAAAAATTTATAATTGACTGTTTCCAAGGATACAGAGCAATCCAATCATTCAGATAAGCGGTCGTAGCGTGTTAATTTTTATTATTAACTAATAACTAATAACTGATACAACACAAGGTAATAAAAATAAACACGCTACCACACCTTATTATTAACTTTTGTTGCATCAGCTATTAGTTACAATTATTAGTTTATATATATATATATAAATATATATATATATATATATATAAAAGTGAACATAGAAGTCAACACTTAGAGGCGACAGTCTGTTTCATGCTAGATGCAATCGTCAGGCCACGATTGCATCTGACGATTACATCTAGCATGAAACAGACTGTCGCCTCTAAGTTTTGACTTCTGTGTTCACTTTTATATTTACACACATTCTATCTCTGATATTGAGCACTTTAGCCCATAAATATAGGACATCTTAAGACTATATTTCTTCATATATATATATATATATATATATTTAAACCTAGAGTGCTAGACAAACCTACCAAGGTCACACCCAAGTCTTCCCTGACGATCCACTTTTTGTGAAACCTTGGTAGTTTTGTCTTACTCTCTAGCAAAAAGCGGATCTCGATGTTTAACTAGGTCTTGTCTACTTAAAGTATTGAGCAAATTATTTATTTATTTTGCTTACTCGTATCAGGTTTTTTTCTTTGGACTTTGGACTTGCATACTAGACGATTATTTTCGGCTGACGTACATGTTCTTTGTTCTTTCTTTTTTTATACCTTTTTTCCCTTTGGTATTGGTTTGATTATTTGCAAATCAAGATACCGAATGTTTTCCGGACGAGTATAGTTTCTTATACTTTAAGAATATTACTAGTATATATATATATATATATATATATATATATATAATAATATTATTACTAGTATATATATATATATATATATATATATATATATATATATATATATGAGAAGATAATGTTATGCTTTGTTCTATACTCTCCAGTCCGTTTGATGATAGGTGAAATTAGTTTGCAGTTGGAAACGAACTACCAAATATTTTTACTTGAAACTTTTGTATACCTGTGTACAAGCGTATGCACAATATAAACTGTCTTGTTTCCAGGAAAAATTATTAATTGTTCCCAGAATCTACATGTTTATATGATTCAGTGTAATGATTAATGATTTCCAGAAGCTATAAGTTCGTTTCAAACAAAAAGTTAATTACGGCTCGTATTATAGGGATAAACGCGTTCATCTACAATAGGAGCCTACTGAATAATTCCGCTGGGTCTGATTCTGTAAGCCTAGCAAATCATGACAAATATTGTGTAACCGACCCTGGAGACATCCAGTGAGGAAAATTCGAAAGCCTCCCCGCTAACTTTTCCCACATATTGTTCTACAATAGATATTTACATAATATTTAAAAAAAAAACAAAAAAAAACCCATAAATCTCCTTAGAATAAGTGCGACTGCATGGGTTGCAAATAATGTGTTACAATATGGCAATAAAAAAAAAACCCAAAAAATAACGCTGCTGTTTCTGCCTACTCCTCTGAAATAAACTATTTCGTTATTATTATTTTGTTGCGAATTTTACTCTATTTTATCATGATAAAATCTCCAAAGATCTAGTATTGTTAACTATATTGTTCAAAAATTCGGCGGACCGATGATCTTGTGATAAAAAATTAAGAACACAAAGGAATAAATATATTAATCATGTTATATTTTCAATTGTTCATTCGTTATTTGCTTAGTTGTTAGGTTGGTGCAAAAATAATGTCGTTTTCTCACATATGTTACTATGTGATAAAACGACATTATTTTTGCACCGGCCTAATATTTACTTAATATTAGTTAATTAGCACGCACGTTATTTCCAGCCAATATCTCATAAGTATTGGACTATTCTATTTTGATCGCGAACAAAAGTCGAAGATATAGAAGGAGAAGGGCGGACTCTCTTTCGGGGGTGGGGGGTAAACTGGCCCTGAACCCGTTCATACGGGTTCAATGGGCATATTTTTTAAAATGACTTGTGCCACATGACGCCCTCGTCGGGCGGGGGGGGGGCGGTGACTGAATATCGTGGAAGATATATATCAGAGACAATGATCGGTTTCAGCGAGGAAAAGAAAGAAAGAAAGAAAGAAAGAAAGAAAGAAAGAAAGAAAGAAAGAAAGAACGAACGAACGAAAGAAAGAAAGAATATTAACAAATAAAAAAGGAAAGTAAAAGAAGATAGAAGAGGCGATAATGTTCACATGTGTTTAACGTGTGCTTCTGTGAAATGGAATAATATCAATTCCAATTGTTTTACTCTCTGGCATCGTTACATGTTGAACTGCTTTCATACATATGAATGCTATTGAATATTTTATATATTACTGAGTTTAGATAAAGTTCCTCACTCTCTTCTAACGGATTTTCTTTTTTCTTAATACTTATTTTTAGCTTTTGGGAGGCACCTGTTCCTATCCCACTGCACCTTCGGATTTCGGTGTTGCATATGCAGTCCCCTGTTAAATAACTTCCTAGGTATTTAAATTGTTATAATTGTTTGATTTCGGTATATCCAATAATTAAATGAATGAACAAAGGCCAAGACTTAATGAATATTTCATTAAAATCATTGTTTCTTCATGCGCTAACAATTTTAGCTGGCATAGAATTGCCAAATTGAATCAATTGCTATGTCGGCTGCTAGGAAAGTCTGTCCGCTATCACGTACTAGATAGTTATTAGGTTGGTGCAAAAATAATGACGTAATAATGTTTTTTGACGTATTTTTAACGTCAAAAAACGACATTATTACGTCATTATTTTTGCACTTACCTAATATTCTCTCTTCGGAATATGTATTGCATATTTATAAGTGCGTGTATGCGTGTATCGAATCTTGCTGCCACATCTGCCATGGTACTTCTGTTATGCTGATTTTCTAAGCCTAGATTAGATTTGACAAAAGGCCGATAGTATGAGGCACCCTGTGAGAATTGAACTCACTACTTCATGAAATAAGGTAGTTTATTTTCTTTTACCCAAATAGTGCTTCTGTTATGTGTCAAGATATTTTTCATAAATGCCAAAGAGGGAAATGGCCATCTTATCTGTCCTGAGGTGACTTGTCGGCTTCAATCACATTTCTAGTGTCGTCATGGATTTTCTATTGGGATATTCTCGGAATATTTTCGTAGTAATTGTTCTGGTGGGGTCTTCTCGCTGGTAACGCGATTTTACAAAAGTAAGCGGTTATACTAAAATCTCAGCCTGGTTTCATAATATCACTGTAGAAAAAGCTACTAGTTGTAAGCATAAGTCCGCTACTAGTTGTAAGTATAAGTCCGCTACCAGTTGCAACATAAGTCCACTAATAGCTGTAAGCATAATCTGTGACTAGTTGTAAGAATAAGTCTGCTATTAGTTGTAAGCATAAGTCCGCTACTAATTGTAATAATAAGTCCGCTACTAGTTGTATGAATAAGTCCTCTACTAGTTGTATGAATAAGTCCTCTACTAGTTGTATGAATAAGTCCGCTACTAGTTGCAAGCATAAGTCCGCTACTAGCTGTAAGCATAATCTGTGACTAGGTGTAAGCATAAGTCCGCTACTATTTGTAAGAATAAGTCCGCTACTAGTTGCAATCATAAGTACGCTACAAGCTGTAAGCATAATCCGTGACTAATTGTAAGCATGTGTCCGCTACTAGTCGTAAGCACAAGTCCGCCATAACTGTAAACATAATCCGGGACTAGTTGTAAGCATAAATCCGCTACTAATTGTTTCGTATCTAAAACTACTTGCTTGAAATCGAGGTGATAGGTTAGGACCCACTATTATTTCGACACATTTCAACGTTGATTCGGAAGAGGCTGAAAATATATGTCAGTGTTTGAGCTAATTCTTCAGACGTAACAGCACAAGTTATGTCAAGTTCTACAAAAAAAAAAAAAAAAAAATAAGCATTCGTCTGGGGTGAATGGCGTCACTCAGCGCAGCCTGTAAATATTAGGTCGGTGCAAAAATAATGACGTAATAATGTCGTTTTTTGACGTATTTGTTAACGTCAAAAAACGACACCATTACGTCATTATTTTTGCACCAACCTAATATGAACACGATAAGCATTCCTGGCTGGTACGTCGACATTACAAATTTGAAATCAATACTGGAATCAATGCTATGTCTCATAATTTCACTGTTAAAATTACTAGTTGCAAGCATAAGCCCTGTGATAATTCTTTCTTCTCTCAAACTTCTCGCTCATGGAACTATCTGCTGCCTTCTTGTTTTCGTGTCAACTGCGATCTTTAGTAAATTAAATTCAATGCCATTATTTACTGTCTCATAGAATCGTTTTCTTTTATTGTGCTCTCTTTTTGTTTTTTCACTCTCGGAAACCTCTTACATCTTAATGGATTTTAAGAGATTCAAAACAAATATTTTTGCAACTAAATTAATTGGTAGACAGCGAATATTTCAGTATTGCTATGAAAAATATTTTCATCGGCAAGACAGGGGGAAGTTACATCATGGCGGTTCGAAAGTGCCCGAAGTCGACATGCTAGGGTAGGACATTTCGACGTTGTTTCAGAGAATGGCTTAATCTGTACGTCAGCTTCTGAGTCAATTCCTCAGCCCTAACAGCACTAGATATCTCAAGTTCTGCAATAACAGATAAGCGTTTGTCTGAGTTGAATGACATCTCTCAGCGCAGCCTCTAAGCTTGAGTAAACATTTAGGAAATTTACAAAGCAATTACAGACCTTTTCGTTTATAGTGCTCACTGTTTATTTCACTCTCGGTAATCGCTTGCATCTTTGTACCTTTTGTATCCTTGCATGTTGCGAAGGACATTGATGAAAGATAAGCGTAACAAAATGAATCGAAATTTGAACCCGGCTCTCCGCGTCCAATGTCCGCACCGATAACTTTTATGCTATCCGCACAACCTCGTCATTTCTATTAAGTTAAATATTTTGCTCCTATGTTTTCTAAATCTATTAGGTAAACTAACTTATCTTATTAGAGAAAACGCTTATGATCGTGTCCAGACAGAATCTGCCCGCTGTTAAACTCGTCTTCTGTTACAAACATTGCCTTTGGCTTCAACGTCCACAACTATGTTGCCTTAACACCGTCGTAAATTCAATGATGTCTCTGTTAAATCCTTTCTTTGCTTCACCTTTTTTTACCAGCAGAGCAGATGTTATTCGTCTAGTCATTTGTAATGGATATATCTTCTGTCGTGTGACCTTTATAGGGTGTTTTTAAATCACCTTAGCAAAGAGGTTATCGTATTCACGCTGTTTTTAAAGGCGCTGTCTACCAAATGGTTTTTATTCTGTATCGAGGTTTTATACTTCTGATCTTTGCCTTTTCTTTGTCAGGAGAATTGAGTTCTTCCATGTATGGGTAAAAATGTATATTCGTGTTTTACAATTTTCTCTTGTGTTTTGCTCAGGTTCAGATAGTTTACATATATCTCTAATTTTAAATTTCCTTCCATTATATTCTACGGAAGAGTAAAATCGGTGATTCGACACATCTTCTTTTCTTCGTTACTGATATCTCAAGCTGCTCTTTTGGCCTAAACTGGGAAAATACTTTAACTCGCTAAGTGTGAGATATTTTAATATTTTTATTGCCTACTACATTTTAAATGTTTTCATAGATACATAAGATTTCAGGATCGATCTTTGTCATTTACAAAGCTGCAATTGGACCATAATAGCCATCCAGATATTCCTTAAAATACACGCTGAAAGTTTTTAAAAATTTTGTTTTCATTAAATATGAAGCCATTCAAGAATACCCTCAGTATAAAAACGTGTAGCACTGTGAATATATAATCGATTGTACAACTGCCACCCGGCAATTTCACTGGCGGCACAAGTTCTACTCGACGCTGTTTTTCGATTCCAGTCTGCATCGGTGCGAATAAAATTAGAGAAAGGTTCGGTGTATATTCAACAAAGTAACGGAAATTGAAATATGACCATGGTGAGAATGTTTTAACCGATGTATTCATCCGAAACCCTCTGGATGTATGTAGGTACCAATTTCGACAGTGATATTTTGAGACGAGACTGCGTTTCAGTATTGCGATGAAATTTGTAAAGTAGGGATACCAACAACGAATGCGTATTAGCTTAAGGCCTAGAGGCTGCGCCGAGGAACGTCATTCAACTCAGACGCACGCTTATCTGTTTTTGTAGTAATTGATATAACTCGTGCAATCACGCCTGACGAATTAGCTCAAACACTGACATCTGAATTCAGCCATCTGCGGAAACGACGTCGAAATGCGTGAATTGTATTCCGTCCTGACCTAGCATGTCGGCTCCAGTCACTTTCCCCAATATAACGTGTCATCCCCCTGACTTTTCTATAAATATTTTGATGGCAATTGTTCTGTTGAATTTCCGTATTTGGTAACTAGACTGCAAGAATTAAACATAGTAGTATGTCGTGGTGTCCTCCCTTTTAAGAGTTTATGTAAGACTCTTCCGCTTACTATAAGATTAATAGGAGAGTAGGCTTCGGAGAGCAGTGAATGCATTGAGCGCTGGTTCATTCGACACACTCTCAATAGTCGTGTAATACTCTTTTTGTGTACTTACTGTTTATTATACGATATATATGCAAATCTGTTTTTTTTTTTTGTTATTACTTAACAACTTATTTGGTCACAACATACTAATTTGGCAACTATGTCTAACCGTTTTATTGTTGAAGTAGCTTGATGTAAATGTAAGTTCTAATTTTATGTGGCATACACTCGTGAAAAGAATTAAATTCAACACCCTGAAACCCGTTTTTTATTGACCTTTTTCTACATGCTAAAATTTTCTCATTCTCTTTCATTCCCATTAAACTCGTGTCACCTAATGGCATTATCGTCCTGCTTGGGTTGGAATGGTAACGAATATTGTTTTTTCATCATTTAAACCACTTCTGTAACCCGAGCTTGATTTGCTAATGGCACTATACACGAAAAAAGACTTTGCATGAATTTATTCATTTATGTGACGTACCCATTCAGGATGTGGTCAGCCATGAGTTTTGCCAAAATTTAAAACATTACCTTCCATCCATTTCTCTCTTCTGTCTTCTATTTCCGCTCGCTGGCTTATTATCTATTTTCCTTGGTGTTTCAAATTACTCTTCTTTCCAGAATACATACTGTGTGTACTAAAATTTACAGGCCACCTTTATGTTTCGTAAATCTTAAAATTTAATTTCTGATTTTAAATAGTGTATATATATATATATATATATATATATATATATATATATATATATATATATATATATATATATATATATATAACTTTCAGAGGTTCATCGGTTTGAGTCTTTTCACTAAGCCCCAAGGGAAGGATCTAACAAATTGTACTTCTCTAGTTATAAGTGCCGAGGATATTTACGCTCTCACCATTTGACCGAGATCTCACATCAAACTCAATAGAGCGTAATCGTTTGTGCGGAATGGGCATAAAAATAAATAATATTTGTCCGCTTTATTAAAAATAATTCTTCACCGTTCGAAATGTAGGTGTTTAAGGGGAGTTTTAGTTTAGACCGTTTACATACTAGAAATCCGAAACGATCTCACGACGAAGCATTTTTACATATGCTAAATGTGAATACGATTATCAATAAAAGCAGTGTGTCAAAGAAATACTCGATTGGCGCTTGGGTCTCATAATTTTACTGTTGAAAATGCTTCCAGTGTCCGTAAGTGCTATTTTACGAGCTTCTTCTCTCGCACGTCTAGCTTGTGACACTCTCTTGCAGTTTTCCAGTTAGCTTTGACTTTCAAAAATTTAAATGAAGTCTCCCATCGTTATCTTCTTTCTTTTAATTCACGCTCTTTTATTGTTAAATTTCGTTAATAATGTTTTTTTTTTTCTATTTCTCATATATTTTCATTCATGCGTCTTTTTAGCTTCATTGCCTTCCTTTGCGTGAAATGTTAAAAAGCAAGCCCTCAACTCCATCGCTACGAATATGTAATTAAAAATACGTAACAACCAAAAATATGGCTTAAGTTGATAAATAAACCAAATATTTATTGATCAAAAAACGAATTTCCACAAACAGCTTTTTTTTTTTTTTAAATAAGATTGTCAAGTAATATATATATTCGTGAGGTAGTGTATATTTTTCGGTTAGTATTTATACCTAATTTGCACGGCACAATGACGTAGACGAAAGCGCCACTCTCTACCGAGAAATGTAGTAATGATTTTAAGATTTGGATATCTTTTACCGATAAAAACATTACTGCCTCTCGATCACTGAGAATATTCAATCTGCACTCACTTCGAACTCACTGAAATATACAAGCGCGTCCTTGAAGATTTACGGGAAGAAAATACCAAGTGAATAAAAAGCAAGGGGAAAATGGATAAATAATATTAATATAAGTTGATGTGAATATGGAATGTACAAACCTGATATTATGAGAGAGAATTACTTTGGCTACAGGACCATGAACAGTATTATGATACTAAACGCAATCACATACATACACACATATGAGTGTGTACATATATGTGCGTGTATATGTATCTGAAATGTTCTCATATATATATATATATATATATATATATATAATGAAAAACAGACCACTTTAAGGTACCATTACAATAATTTATTTCACCAAAATCCTTTTAAGGGACTCCGGATCAGCAGGTAACACTTCCAACAACGAAATGAATATATATATATATATATATATATATATATATATATATATATATATATATATATATATATATATATATATATATATATATATATATATAGTACTGGTATAGTACTGGTAATAGATGCATTGGTATATAATCCATGTGGATCCTCGCAATATCAAATATTAAAACTGATCCACAGGGAGAGCTCAATATATTTATTATAACAGATCTTATATTTTATATATCAAAAAATGCAATATTACCTTATGTAGTCGATTTTAGACTTGCACAAGCATATTCATATATGGTTGTGATAGTCTGAAATTGACTCTAACCACATGAGGTATATATATATATATATATATATATATATATATATATATATATATATATATACATACCGGGTGTAATTGTAGTCTGAAATTGACTTTAACCACATGAGGTGTATATATATATATATATATATATATATATATATATATATATATATATATATATATATATATATATACCGGGTGTATCACCAAAATTGTCGAAATCATGTAACAGCATAATTATCCATTCCACAAAAAGCTTCATATCTCAAAAATACATTAAACTGAGATACTTTTTCCAGGTTTTCTCATAAGACGTTTAGCCACCTTGATACAAATTTTTGTTAGAATCACTGAAAAAGCCTTTGAGATATTCAGCTAAGAATAAAACAGATTAAAATCGTTTGTGCGTCAGGTCCGTTACTTTTCCAGTTGAGCAATGGCAAGCGGAAAAAAAATCATTCAGACCTTCAGTAATGGTAGCAATATTTATACTCTGCCTGCCATCTTCAAAGCACATTTAAGAACCATCAAGAGAATGATGAATAATATTAAAAAAAGAGGGAACACTAGAAAGGAGAACCGGATCAGAAGATCACAAGAGGGATCATCTTTTAAACTTAGAGTTAAAGAGGTCAATTAGAAAAGATCCAACTCAATTCGGAAGATATTTGGCACGTGTGAAGGAATTTTTAGATATGACTTTCCAAAGAGCAGTGAAAATGACTTGAAAATGAAATCGTACGTTAAACTTGTGAGACACATTGTTACTCCAGGACAGAAAGTTAGAAGGTTAGAGAGGGCGAAGTTCATCTTAAATAATTTGCAAAATGATCTGGGGATTTTATATATATATATATATATATATATATATATATATATATATATATATATGTGTGTGTGTGTGTGTGTGTGTATTTAGCTATGATTAATTAAGGATGAATATGTCATTTTCGTTCATGATCGATTTCATCAATATTCTTATGTTAAGCTTAGCGAGTAATTATACATTTTTTTGCTCAATGCAGAGTCCGACAGTGTTAAGAAAACTCAGAAAATTCTATTAAGATATCATTGATAATTTCTATGATACTACGGTTCAGAGTGTAACCTAACAAATATAACAAATTTTGCTTTCACACGATTTGGAAAATTTTGCTGTTACACTCGTCATGTATTTATGTATGTATGTATGTATGTATGTATGTATATATGTATGTATGTGTGTATATTTATGCATGTAACCATGACGCCAAAAGAACTATTCACAAATTTAAATGTTATTTGATTTGCTTAGATTTTTAAATGTTTTTCTGACAATAATCTTTTAACTTTATAGTCATAGATAGATAGATAGATAGATAGATAGATAGATAGATAGATAGATAGATTTGATAGTTAGATAGATTTTACAGATATATAGATAGATAGATAGATGAAGTGAAATAAATTAATGGACGTTGAAACTGTCGAAATGACTATTGCTTTTCCTGCTTAATCGGTTAAATTACTCATCTCTGTGTGGAAACCTGAAGAAACATAAGTAAATATTCGCTTAGATATTGCAGTTTTATTCAAAGTTATCTACCCTTGGTGATGTTGTCTGTGTTTATATATCAGTTTTAACAAAACTTTCAGGGGAATAATAAATAGCAGGTCAATGACAACCTGCTCTGCTTATTGCGATGTTAATAATATTCTCATGTTTCGATAATTCGAGACAATTTCGAAAAGCGCAGAACATAATGATTCTTGTGTAAGAATTAAATGATAACACAAAAAATAATCAGACAATTAGGTTAGTAATACATTGTTTAATTTTCTACAAATTTTCCGTCAGTAATAGGCTCGAAAGCCACTCAATCTAGATAGTTACTGTACATTTCCTGTGATATGGATACGAAGAGGAAGTAGAAAGTGAAATTTATGAAGAAATACAGGATAGATAACAACTTGAAGAGTTTAAGCTATTAGGTTTCGGGGGAACATTGAGGTGGGTTTCTCTTTTACAAAGAAGCGGTTCTTGGGAAAATGATGTCCGTGAACAACATCAACTTACATTTGGATCAGGGGGAGTATGACAGTGCTTCGTCTCTGTAGGTATAGCATGGCGTGTTCTTAGCTAGAAATGTCTGAAATAGCAGGATCTAAGTAGGTAGCTCTTCGTAAAATATTTCATGGAGATATCGATAAGCCTAAGATGATGCCACTGCGAAAAGGTGGCTGCAAAGGCAACAATAGCCCTACACAACAAGACCGCCAAAACCGTCGTTGAATTCTAGTGAAGCTGACAAGGAAGTACTGGGAGCCTCCGTCCCAAATATGACAGTAATAAACTAATACAGATTTGGTCTAATCTGTTAAAACATACTTGAATATATATATATATATATATATATATATATATATATATATATATATATATATATATATATATATATATTAGGTTGGTGCAAAAATAATGACGTAATAATGTCGTTTTTGACCTTACAAAATAAATAAGTCAAAAAACGACATTATTACGTCATTATTTTGCACCAACCTAATATATATATATATATATATATATATATATATATATATATGTGAAAAGTGTATGTATATAAATATAAATAAATACATATATATGTATAATTATTTAAATATTACATGCGCGGTACTTATTAGAAAGCGCTCAATATCAGAGATAGAGCTAACATATATGGTTGGATAGATGTGAGCTTGTGACCCTTGGTTTCACGCTTTAGCGATCGTCAGACAAACTGATTAATTTTTTTTAAAAATTTGGTTTTATGTAGATTGCGTGTATTGGAGTTATTGTGGAAGTGGTGGGGGAAACTTCGTCGTTTTTTCATCGTACTGACGCAAACATCGATGTATGCAGACAGATATACATACTTGGTCCTCCGTCGGGACTCATACATATATAAACATATGTTGGCAGTTTCGGATATGACATATGTATGTATACGGGTGGTGTTGTGTCTATACATACGCATTTGTATGTTGAAATTTAAAGTTTGGAAGTGTGGCGAAAATGTCTCGTGAATGTATACATGTCATATATATATATATATATTTTTTTTTTCCCGCTGAATAATATTTCCTCGCATGTATGTATATACGTGTGGTGGTGTTTGTGTGAAATTATGATAGGTAAAAATTATTATTATTTATATTTATTTTTAAATTTTGAAAAAAAAAATGGTGGTTTATTTGTTCTATTTTAAGCTGGTTATTTGTTTGTTTTTGACTGTGTATATGTAACAGGTAGTAATTTGTAATCCTTATTGGTTATTTATATGATGATGTTTAATATTTAATATGCTGGGTGAGACGGTAGTTTGATTTAATAACGGGTCTATATGATATGATGTGATAGTAATGTTGCAAGGGATTAGAGGCAATGATAATATAATTAGTTAATAGTTATTGTAAATTGGTATAAATTGTAAATTGGTAGAAATGATTAGTAACGGTGGTGCGAGAATGATGAAACCATGAATGTAGTTATAGTGGTGGTAGCTAAAGACTGGTTGTTGGTGTTTTATTTTATTTTATTTTATTTTGTTATATGTATCAATTTATTTTGGTATAAATCCTGATAATAGGTATTCTGTGTAAAATTATGGTAGTTGAAGATTGCTATAATATTTTAATTTTTAATTATTAATTTACAAAAATATTATTGTTTATTATATTAAAGCTCGCTATTTCCTTGTTTATTTGTGACTGTAATACTTATTGGTTATTTTTATGGTGGTATTAAATATGCTGGGAAAGTGGGTAGTATACGTTAATAATTATGGCAGGATTATATGGTAATGTTAGATATGGTGTGATAGTAATATGTAAGGTGGATGGTGGCAATAATAATTTTAGTGGTTAATATTTATTGTAAATTGTTAGTAGTGATTAGTAACGTTGGTGGGAGAATAATAAAACCTATAAATGTAATTATTGTGGCGCTAGCTTGAACTAAAGGGTGGTTGTTGGTATTTTATTTTATTTTATATTTATTTGTTTATTTTTATTTATTATGAATCCTGGTAATGGGTGTTTATTCTCATGGTTATATATGGAAATTATGTCTGACCTTATTGTTTAAGGTGTTAAATATGCTGGAGGAGTAATATGCGTTAAAGATTGTAGAGGATTTATAATAGTAGGTGTGATGTGTAAGTGATGATGCTGGGTGTTGGTGGTAATGATAATATTATTAGATAATAGTTATTGTAAAGTGGTAAAAGTGATTACTAATGGTGGTGCAATGATAATAATGAGAGATGCAATTATTTTGATGGTATCTTGAAATTAAATTGTGATTGTTGTTGGTTTGTCTATTTTATCCGTTTGGTATGAATTCGGATAATAGGTACATGAAATCGTGAAACCCAGGGCCACAAGCTCACATCTATCCAACCATATATATATATATATATATATATATATATATATATATATATATATATATATATATATTAGTTTGGTGCCAAAATAATGACGTAATAATGTCGTATTTGATCTTAAAAAATAAGTCAAAAAACGACATTATTACGTCATTATTTTGCACCAACCTAATATATATATATATATATATATATATATATATATATATATATATATATATATATATATATATCTGTTAAGTAAGTGCGTAATAAAAGAAGATATTAACGCCTTTCATATGCTTCAAGAGATTGGCGCACGGAAAGTATCATCAAAATGCCAAATTAATTCCATCCAGATCATTCGGTAAATTCTGTGAACGCTAATAAGAATATGGATTTATGCTTTACCTTTTACCATCTTTACGACATCTGCATACGGATAGAAAACTGATACAGTTAATATACAAAAATAGAAAGGAGTGTAAGACGAGTTTTTGTCTCCTCACTTGATTTATTCAACCTCTTCAATGAGTGTCCATTATTAGCGGCCATATTATTAACCAAAGTTATTCAAATGACAAAGTGTTAATAGCAGTCACAGAAAGGAAACTGCAAAACCTCCAAAAGAATTTAGCGAAGGAATGTGAGAAGAAATGATGAAACAAGAAGACAATACGCATGGTTGTTAGAAAAAAGGAACAGCACAATATCGTCATACACGCTTAGGTGATCATATATCTTTGGATACATGACGATATTCAGTCACCACCCCCACGAGGGCGTCATGTGGCACAAGGCCTTTTTAACGTGGGATCTCCGAGCCCGTGGGCTCGGCCTAAAATATACCCACTGAACCCATATAAACGGGTTCAGGGTCGGTTTACCTCCCCGAAAGAGAATCGGGTTCCTCCCCGCCCGAAGGCAGAGAGTTCAACCGATCTGTCGTTCAATGGATACATGACTAACGAGATAGATTTTCCCCCGCAGTAAATTGCCATTTCTTTCTGCGGTAGACCAGTTGGCAATCCGGTCCGACCTGCTATTTACATAGCTGGGGGGAGAAAAAGAGGATTCATACGTTTTCCAAGGTTATTATCATGTAAATGAATGAAATGGATCGACTTGAATTCAAACTCGGCTTTTTGATTGCTCAATCCGAGCAGCTATCTTACTCCATCGTGCTTCCCTCAGTACAACATACAGATTACAAATTTTGGATACCAAAATGGAACATGTACAGCAATCTAAATATCAGGTTTGTTTTTTGTAAACAGAGACCGGAAAGTTCGAAACTTAAATCCAAATTTACATTGGGATAGCGAAATGTTCTTTTCAAAAGCTAAGCAAAGTATTAAGAATCAGGAAGATTTCATTAGACAGAAAGTAAAGTGTGTTGAAATATGACATAATTTCAGTCCTTCTATATGACAGTGTATACTGGACAATATATTTAAAGATGAAGAAGAGACTCGAAACAATAGAAGTTTGGATCTACATAAGGATACTGAGAATACAATAGACCGAACAAGTGAGCAAGGTCCAAGTTTTAGAGAAAGTCAAAACAAAATGTATTCTTGATATTAGAAAGAGAGAGTTGTAGGATGATAATAAGGAAAGAGGGCTTGGAATATTTGATACTCACAAGACAAATGAAAACAACGGATAGCCCCGCTAGCGAACTTGAGTAAATGTATGGCGTAACAGGGTTTAGGAGAGAATAGCTAAAAAGCAAAGTAAATTGTGGAGAGACATTATCATTAACGTGCTGAATGGATGTGACACGTAGAAGAAGAATATTATATAAAAATCAAGAAAGCGATGTTATTGGACCAGACCTGGCATCTAGAGTTCAGTCACTTTTCAACCAGCGTAATGTACCTTCCCTGTGCATTTTCTTTATATATTTACATGGTAAATTATTATGATGTACTTTCCTCTATGGAACCTAACTATTATGAATTTAAGCGTAGTACTGTGTACGGCCAGCAAAAGAGATATGCACACACAAATAAAGCAACTGACATGGCAGAAGATATACTATTCTGACAGAGGGCAGAAAATTCGACACTTAGATACATAGATGTAATGGCATGGCCAAGGACGCATTCCAAAAGTTGTGCAGAGTATTGCGAGAGTGGAAGATTTCTTTGCTAAGGAAGAAGAGAATACTGTGCGGTTACGTGACATCTGTCCTTCTTTACGACAGCGAATGTTGGACGATTTCTTCAAAGATGAAGAAGAGATTCAAGACGATGGAGATGTGGTTCTATAGAAGGATGCTAAGGATATCATGGACCGAGCGTGTGAGGAACAATAAATTTTTAGTGAGGATGCAAACAAGTAGGAGGCTTATACTTAACATCAGGAAGGGAAAGCTGAAATTTCTGGGACAGATAATGGGGAATGAGTGACAGGAGAATATGATACTCACGGGTCGAATAGAAGGGAGGGACAAAGAAAAAAACGTATGACATACCTATCGGCCTTAAGCAAGTGGATGACAGAACATGATCTGGGGTAGGTGGCAGAGAGAAGGAACCTGTTGAGAGCTGCAGGCGATAGAGGTAGGTGCAGAGCCATCATTCGCCTACGCACTGAAAGGACATGGCACATAGAAAAAAGTCTAGATTGTTAACAAGTTCTCTTATTGTTAACAAGGTCTCTTATATTGGTTGACCATGAACGCGAATGCCAATGCAAGCAATGTGTCAAAGACATAGTTGATTGGCAGTTAGGCTTCATCATTTTACAGTTGAAATTGGTAGATGTATCCGTAGGTTCTATGCTAACAGCTTCCTTTCTCTTACTTTACGGTAGTGAAACGTTCTTTCAGCTTCTTGCTTTCCTGTTAACTTTGATCTTCAAAAATTAAAACGAGTCTGATCTATAACGCAGCAGCAGCCGGAAGTAATCTATTCGAATAGAGTTTTCGTATTACTAACTGAATATAATAGAATAAAAAGGTTTTGTTCCGGTATAGATAGTATAGCAGATATTGAACGTCAGCCAGTTATGTGCCTTGGATGATACACTCTTAGGCCATCATGTATCTATCGATACATGACTGACGAGGCAGATTTTTCCTGCTGTAGGTTGGAATTTCTTTCTGCGGTAGGCCAGTTACCATTCAATGGTATAGAACCCGGTCTGCTCTGTGATTTATTCATAGCTGAGGTGGAAGCATATGATTCATAATTTTCCGAAGGATATTAGCACGTAATTGAATGTAATGGATTCGACTGGAATTCCAATTCGCCTCTACTGATTCCTCAATCCGAGCCGCCGCTATCCATTACACCATCTTGGACGCAAACGTCTGAAATGGTGCAACCAAGGAATATAGCACGTCAGTAGATTTACAATAGGAATACTGGCAGGTTTTCATCTTTTCGACTGTGGGAAAAAGGGTTGTATAATGGGAAATAATCACCTAAAATTCCGTGTAGACGCTGTTGAACATTTCCAATTCCAGAAAGAGAAGATTGTGCAATTGCAGAACAGTTCTGGCAACAATTTCTGGAAACAATACTCCATGATTTGCCTTTTTTTTTAAACTCTTTTAACGAAATAGAATATCAGAGTATACATTCTGGTACACTATAATGAGCCGACTTTTCTGACAATAT
This sequence comes from Acanthosepion lycidas, assembly GCA_963932145.1. Lineage (NCBI taxonomy): Eukaryota > Metazoa > Mollusca > Cephalopoda > Sepiida > Sepiidae > Acanthosepion > Acanthosepion lycidas. The sequence continues at coordinate 91,049,256 of OZ010582.1, read as the reverse complement.
CTTCAGCGAATCTTATGACGTCTTTGAAAATGATTATCCTGGAGTGGTTTCAAATTCTGCTCGGTAGTGTTGAAAAGACACGAGGATGAATTTTAAGGCATTGGAAATTAAAAGCCTGTTTTTCCACCAGTGAACTGTTCGACCTCGATGTGAACAGAAATTAGCTGTCAGATCCGTTCATCTAGATTTTATGAGGGATAGCGTTAAAACACATAATATATATTGATATTCTGTAACGTGCAGACAGATAAGGCATTATCAGGAATTATTCGTTTTAATAATGTATGACCTTTACAGAAAACTTAAACTTAATCAGTATAATTTGATTTGGTTTTATTATTTGATTTCTTAATATAACAAATTTAATTATATCTAATTTTGTCATATGTCTCGATTGTATTTCGAATATGAATGTTACATTATTTATTTATTTAGACGCTCATAAACTCTCTCTCTCTTTCCCTCTATGCCTCTCTCTCTCAGAGTGCGATTGGCAAATTGGCGGCTAAATTACGTAAAAATTAAAATAAAAGTGATATTTCATTTTAACATATATATTTACTAAAATTACACGGACATGTCTTAAAATACTAAAGAGTATAATAATGTTGCCGTTAGTTTCAACCACAACCTACAGAAGACTTCGGAGTCTCCTGTATCTCTTCTGGACGGTCTATTTGTTAACGTTGATGAATGCTTCCATAACCCTTCCTTCCAGTTCATCTTTGGTATTACAAAGAGTTTTAGCGGTCTATTGCTTAACTGCGCCCACACATAATAATCAATGCGATTGCAGTCTGACGAGTTATATGCCCAGGTATAGTGGTTGATGTTGTCGCAGAAATTGTCTGACAACCATTACGTTGGTTCTCCTGCTTCGATGACATGTTTCAGAGTACTGTTACCAGATATAGGGTCTTCCATCGGCTACTATCTTGAGTCAGGACAACACTAGCTCCTCAATTCACTTGATGTATGTCTCCGTAGTGAAGATAAACGGAGGCATAACATCGCCATCACACCTTATCTCTCCAAACACAAATGATGTTAACAGGATACTTGGCTTTCATAAGTTTCTATACAACTCATGGGGACACAGCAAGTCAACCTTTGTTCTGTGTGTTCAACATCTTATCCTGGTAAAAAAAAATTTCGCGTTTGAGAAAAAACAAAACAAATGATGTTCTGTTGGAATGGATGCTTGACTTTGTTCAAAAGATTTATCACGTGGTTTTTCTTCGTGTCTTTGACCCTTTCTCATCTTGCATGAGAATTGACGATTGTCTTCATCCAGTAACTTCTTGATAAGAAACTCAGATAGCTGCGTCCCTGGCTAGAGATCTGTTCCACTTAAAGGGATCATTCTCAATCATGACCTGGATCTCGCCAACAGATTCGTGTCTTCTTTTCTAATCAGAGTAAATTTTCCGATCTTCCTTACCATCGTAATCACCATTAGACACATAAAACTCTTTCTGAATCCTCTGCAATATCCTTGGATTTACACTCAAAGACTCTGAAATGTTGATATTGGAGAGAATGCCAAGAATTAAAAAGAAAACAAATTCTGTACTTTTGGGTTGTTTCAATGTCTTTGGTTAATAAAGTTCCACCCTGCATTTACGGTTAACGTTTCTCAGTATTTGTATAGTCGTTTCGCCCCAAGCAAAGCGATATTCCCACTAGGACACAGCAGGCTACAGGAAAGAAAGAAAGCCAATAAAATTATTGAAAATTGATATGGTATCGATCAAAAAGTATTCATTTTAACAAGTTTCAACAGTTTTCAAAAAATGTTATATTGTAATTTTTATATTTTATAAAGTTTTGAAAAATATTCATATTTACATGCAAAAGCAAGCTGTTTTGGCTACTTTTTGTACGTTAAACACGCTTGCTTAAAAAATGAAATTGCTATTTCGAAACATTAGAAATCCATTAAAATTATTGAAAATCGATATGGTATCTATCAAAAAGTATTCATTTTAACAAGTTTCAACAGTTTTCAAAAAGCTATATTGTAATTTTTATATCTTACAAAGTTTTGAAAAATATTCATATTTACATGCAAAAGCAAGCTGTTTTGGCTACTTTTTGTACGTTAAACACGCTTACTTAAAAAATGAAATTGCTATTTAGAAACATTAGAAAGCCATTAATATTATTGAAAATCGATATGGTATCGATCAAAAAGTATTGATTTTAACAAGTTTCAACAAGTTTCACAAAGTTATATCGCATATTTTATGTTCTACAAAGGAAGTAAAAGAGAGAATAAGAAATCTCTAGTGAAGAGAATTGAGGAAAATGATAATAAAGGAACTAGTTTCAGGAAAAAAGAAGATTGTGCGATTGACGTTGTATTTAAATGTTTGAAGATTGCAAATGATAAGGAAGAAAGAAATGGGGAGGAAGTTCCACAGGCGATAATTGCATGAAAAAAAAAACTATTAAGATAGAAGAGACGGTTGCATCTCGTAAATACATACAATCACGGCATTAATGAGAACAGCTCATTAAAACAATTGCCATGAAAATATCTGTAGAAGAGACAGAGAAGATCGACCTCGCATGAGTTAGAAAGTGACTAAATTCGATATGGTAGGTCAGGATCGATTAAACTGCATACCTTTCTTGTAATTTTGTCAAGAATCTCAAGATATAAAGTAGGAACACCAATCCAGTTATAGCAACTCTATTCAATGGAGAAACGAATCTTAGATTTTTAAGTGGACAAGGAGGATTTTGACGAGAAATGACACGAAATAGTGAAGTAATTTTCCTATCAGTAGACTTAGCAATTGATTCAATATAATCATCGTGTTATTGTAGAACTATCCTGGAATTTAGCGTCAGCCATGCTGATGGGAGGCAGATAATGTCGTGATTAAATCAAAGTAATTTTGGAGACGTTAAAATTTACAAACTACTCTTTGCTCCATTTAACCACTGATTGGAGCTTCTTTTCGGGAACAGTTAAAAGTTTTACTTCCTTGAGGTCCTATTACCTACAAGAGACACCAAGTTGGGAAAACATAATTTCGTGAAGGTCATTGATGAAGATCAGATAGATTGTATGTCTGGTTATAGAACCTTTGGAGACCATTTCATTAATATGAACTGAACTAGAAACATGTTCATTCGACAATATATTCATTACACAAAATGGTAATAAGTACCAGATAACACCAAATATTCGTCCATAGACATTGTCAACTTCTTGATGTTGTGGAGTAATCTAGCATACCAAACACTGTCGATTGCTTTTCAGATATCTCGGGCCACCAACCTAGTATTGCTGTTTTTATCCAATGCTTGAATGACAGATCCAGTGAGGGTTAATAATTCATTATTTGTAAAACTAGAGAAACGGAAGCCGTATTATTTTTCCGAAAGACGTTTAAAGTTAGAGGCTTAACCAATTCGGCATTAATCAGAACATCGCCTACATTGCCAAAAAAAGAGGTATGCGACAAATAGCGTGATAATTCGAGGACTCAGATGGTTCCCTAGATTTGGTAAAGGCTGGGTCTAAAAAGTACGAACAAGCTGTAAAACAAGTAGTTCGAGGTTTTTTTTTGTAAAGCTTGAGGCTAGTTCAGGTGGACAATTGTTTACCATAATTGTATAATCACAACCGAAAAAACCTTGTGGAAATCTCGTCCAGAAATGATAAAACGAAGGACGGTGTTACGTGTATATCACTTAGTAAAACGTTGTTCTAGGGGAAAATCAGAGATACTCCACATTTATCTGCGGGAGATGGGAACTCTCAAAATTGTTTGAAGAGAAGAGAAATTAAGTCTTTTTTTTTTCTTGTTCAGAGCCGCTAGTAATATTTCGAACCAAACCTGTGAGAGTCTCCGTGTATCTCATTCAATCAACGAATAGCGGATTTGCCTGTTGGAGGATACGCTTACATTCATTACAAGCAGTGAAAAGTATACGTTTATTATAATCGAACCTGTCGTTCTGATATAGCCGAATAAAATGATTCCTGTGGGGTATAGTGATTGAACAGGCAGGAGAAAATCAAGGATAATATTGTGGTTTGACTTGGTATTTCTGTGTTGAAACAACAACATCGGTCTCGGCTTCGAACCAGGAAGAGATATCAGTGCATATTATCAACGAGATGATAAAAATATTGCAATAGATATCGCAAAGGAAATCACGAAATGAGTCCCAAACAGTACATTGATAACAGAAATAGTCTCTGTTAATATTGGGGCTTCTTGCCCAATGGCAGAGCGGAAAGAGATATGTATAAACATTACCGCTTGGTCGGAGTTGCTAAGAGGACAATGCTCTAAAGCACTATATGAGTCCAGGGAGAAGGTAAGGAAGATATCAAGCAGAATATATATATATATATATATATATATATATATATATATATATATATATATATATTAGAAAAATAGTATGACTAATTTGAAAAAGTTATTGTGACGCGTTTGTTAATATATAAAATCATACTAAATTATATATGATTATATCGTGTATATATATTTGTGTGTGTTTGTGTGTTTGTATTTAGGCAGCAACCCTTCTTTTATGCACATTTTGTTGAATACGACGATTTCTACAATTTCCAAACTTTTAACAATTCCTCACACGATCTAATTTTTCTGTTCTTTTCGGATTATAAATTATGTAAAAACTATCCGAATGTTCATTTTATCAGACCGCTTTCGGCTATACATTTAGCCATTTTCAAGAATTAAATATTTTAACTGTTAAATAATATATATATATATATATATATATATATGTATATATATATATATATATATATATATATATATATATATATATATATATATATATATATATTCGTCCTTTGACAGGATTCGAGCCTGCATCCTATACGGAACCGTCATTTAGCATGACGTGCCTAACGGCTCGGCCACAAAGATGCACGTTCGAATCCTGTCAAAGGACGAATATTTTCTATGAAAAATTTCTCGGACATTCAGGCCGGTAAATGTTAATTAATACTGTTTATTATAAACAGAGCATTTACTTAAATACTTGTATCTATAAAAAGAACGTTAAACATAAAAATGCATTTAATAAATAAATTGCCGGACTTTCTCCATTTCTTAATGTTTGACGTCATTTGTTTACATTTGATACGTCATGAGAAGTTATGAATGTACGAGATCCATAGAAGATTGAAGTTTATAAGCAGTAAATTCGACCTTGCCAACCGAACGATCATTTGTGGCCGAGCGGTTAGGCACGTCAAGGAGAATGACGGTTCCGTATAGGATGCAGGTTCGAATCCTCTCAAAGGAGGAATATTTTCTATGAAAAATGTCTCGGACATTCAGGCCGGTAAATGTTATTTAATACTGTTTATTATAAACAGAGCATTTACTTAAATACTTGTATCTATAAAAAGAACGTTAAACATAAAAAAAATGTCTTTAATATATATATATGTATTATTGTATGGATGCTCATATTTGAGGAGACGCTCCGGTTATTTATTAAGCAGTATATTTATTCATTTTTGTCTGCCGGGATTAATATTCAAGAAATTTTACTAAAGACAAATATGCGCTCTCTGGTAGGATTAAGGCCTGCGCCCCCTGCGCCCCCTAGCCCCCTGCGTCCCCCTGCGCAGATGAAAACGTCGTTATATCTGGCGGGCCATAACCGAATCAGCTACGATTAATTTTCTAAAGAAGGATTTCTTATTTATTAATCTGACAGATTTTATCATATTAAAAGTTATATTTAGCGGATTGTAATCATTTCACTTTACACTAATAATCGGATCTAACGACGATTGCTTCTAGGCAGGAGGAGCAGGTTCGAATCATGCAGTAGTGCACACATTTTTCTTTAGAAAGATTTCTTGAATATTCAGCTGGTGGACTAAAATAAGTATCCCCAGACGAATGATTGCTTGAGGGCCCGTCTACGTTAATCTCTAGTCAAATTTGATCTTCAGAACTGTAAATGCAATATCGATCGTTATCTTCTTAATTTCCTACTATTTTGTTGTTCTCTCTCCATAATAATTTTTTGTCATATGTTCTCACACTTAGAAAAGATTAGTGTCTTAGTGCCGTCATTGCCTTGCTTGGGGTGAAAGGAGAAAAAATGGAAACTATATAAACAGACAGATAATGCTATACGAAGATATTAGTTTGGTTAAAAAATAATGACGTAATAATGTCGTTTTTTGACGTATTTTTTAACGTCAAAAACGACATTATTACGTCATTATTTTTACACCAACCTAATATTTGCAAAGATCTTGATTTGTTAGATCATTTAATTATAATGAAATACAGAACCTAATAATCTCTTTATCTTGATGTAAAATCTAATGTCAGCCCATTTTATCTATGTTGGCTAATGTCTTTTTTCATATTCTGAGTTCTAGAATAATATCAAACATGAACTTAATTAAAAAGAAAATTCATCTCTAAGAAAGGATATTATGTTATACTAGCTTAAAAGTCAAACTGTCGGACGGCACTTAAGCTAACTTCTACGGAGGGCTCATTATTGGACCTTTATCATAATAGGTAGGGAAGAGTAGATCCGGTAAACAACAATAACCTACAGAAAAACCCAAAATTGTTGACTAATATTAATGATTATTGCATTAATATTTAAGCCTACCTTTGAAAAGTGTAACGATCATGTTCCTGTCGCCATTTCATTTAAAGACAGATTGATGTACATAGGTCCTTTCTTTCCGTACAAACAATTATTTTTATTTCAATTATTTTTAATTATTTGTTATTTATTTTATTACTTTCGCTTGTTTTAGCAATTAATTTCGATTATTCTCAAACTTATTTTCAAGTTATAAAAATTATTATTGCACAAAAAGAAAAAAAATCGACGAAAATAATCGCAGTAATTAAAACTGGGGAATCCCAAATTTCAGGATTGTGGGTCCGGATTTAGCGCGGAATGTTTTAATTTTCTCACGGAGTCGGCGTGATTCCAAAATGGCGAGATATATTGGCCTACGACCGCAAGAAGTTAAGTTGAAAACACGAACAGTTTTATTTTGAAAAAAAAAAAAAGTTGAGAACTGTGATCTTTCATTCAAACATGAGCTATTGAAATTGAGATGATTGTATCACTTTAATTGTTTTTTTTTTTTTGTTATTTATCGATAGAAGCCAATATGGCGGAATCCGAAAACGATTTCAGTAATGAAAACTCAGTAATCCAAAATTTCAGGATTGTGTGTCTGGATGCGATCGGGAATGTTTTTAATATGCTCACGCAGCCTTCCTGATCGCGAAATTGTATATGTTGGGCTACGGCATCTGGTTTTAAAGTTGAAAAAGTGTGATGCAATGGCACACATACATTGTTAGAATATAAGAAATATTAATATACATTCTTAATTTCATATTTTTATTTCATTTTATTTTTCATGTGTATATAAGCCTTTTTTATATTCATTTTTCTTTTATTTAATCGTCAGTCCCATATTATTCAATAGTGAATTTCTTCAGGAACGTTTATATCTGTTTTCCCGTTTCTATGCAGCTCATTTGAATTCTTCTGCAATAATTTGTTCTTTTCCAGTTTACGGATGTTTAAAATTTTACCTTCTTCTCTTATGTTTTATGCATGTTCTTTGCATATTTGCTTTTATTTTTCTCTTTCTGATTTTTTTAAAAAAATGTACACCGCTTTGTTTAGATAAATTGGATTTACACATATGTTTTTTTTTTTTTTTTTTTTTCATTTTATACTAATCCGATGTTCCTATTCTGGATCTTAACTGAAATGCAGGAAAGAGATTTTGATCGAATCTGAAAGTTATGTCTTAATCCTCTTCTGGATGTTTGCAAAATTTTAAATCCTACTTAATCAGAACTGACGGTCCACGGATTAAGCGATTTAACAGACATTTTGCAAAGGTTCAAAGCTCCAAAACCAGGAAAATGGAACGAAGCAGAAACAATTGATAAAAGAAGAAAAAAAAGACTACTGCTGTTGCCGCTAACAACCGCGAACGTTAATGTGAGCGTAAATAGTTGGTTGGATGTTTTGTTTAGCGGCACATCAACATATATGTGTTATTTAATGCCGAAATGTACATATTTTTTACGTCTTTTTCTTTATTTTTGGAGATGATAATGATTTTAGTGATATAAGTCTTACTAATTAACCCATATCTCCTGGGAGAAAAGGTGGATTTCCCAACGGTATTTACGCCTAAGTTTATATAAAGGGAATTTGACTTCGGATCTCCGATTACCATTTCCGAGCCAGTATCCATTACACCAAGCGTACAGACAAGCGAAAAGTATCTTTTTATTCGCAAGAGTCATTCAGTAACAAGAAACAAAACGAGGTATTAGTCTGACGTTAGATTTAGTCTCAAAACGCATTACTAATACTTCCCCAGATCATTTAGGCACCTAGCTTAATACATATATTTTTATTGCATTTTCCGTATTTTAACACACACACATACATTTGTGTATTTGCGTTTGATCGAACCCACATGTGTGTGTAATTTCTAAAGAATTAATGGTTTTATTTTTAACCCAAAAGTTAGTGGGTATTATTTGAAAAAAATAAAAAATAAAATAACCACGCCTTCTTTAATTTTATAATTAGAGTATTACGTTTAGTGGCACCTTGCATTCCCAAGCGGACACCCATGTAGGTACGAACCAGGATCGACGTCACTTAACTTCGGTGATCATATGATCCTGTTTTTCAACGAGATGTGATCATAAGCCCCAAGTATAAATACTCATTTGTTAAGAAGGTTGAAGTTTCAAACAGTTTATAACACTGTAATTATGTAATTCATGTTGATTTTTGAAAGAATTCATATAAGCTATCGACTCTGTTTTTATTTCATCTACCATTAAAATTAGAAAAAAATCCAATTTTATATGTATAGGTATATATACATATGTGAGCATGCTAAACAGCACGCTTTCTATAATTCATCTTTGTTTATTGTCGCCAGTTTCTGCATCATTCTACTTAACACATATCCCTACATTTTTGCAATGATATGCATCTTATCTCATACCCAACACTGATTCATCCGATTGAATATCAAAATGCCAAAAAACGTTTTGGGTCTTGGTTTTCATTTTAAATTGAGACAGTTTTCCCATTCATGTTCCTAAACATTTATCGGTTGGATTAATCCTTCTACATAATTTGTTTCATTATCCCAATCTCTCTTTAGGGTTACTTCAGGGTCTGTATTGTTGACCTAGTCACACATGCTAGGATTATTGTTTTGAGCATATCTTGATCTTAGTCACAACGTTTCCCATCAATAAACCTTACTAAAAGATTAAGTGATTTATTCTACTTTCATTGCATGCCGGGGTTATATAAAAGTTCAATCAAATCCCGTGAATATCACACTCACAAATACACCCACAGACATACACACAAACACACACTAACACACACACATATATATTTTCTAGCGTCTTATATGCACGTGTTTATCGTTTCTTGGAAATCATCCATGTAAACAGAAACATACTATCATCACTGTCTTGTCCGTATTTGGCTTAATAGTTTGTACAGTAATTGGCATTTTTGATAATGGCTTATATAAGCCGAAAGCTTAGATTGGATTAAAAATCAATATTGTGATTTTCTTTATTCGTTTAATGATAATGTTTTTAAGCTTATCAGACGTAATGAAAAGAGGTTACATAAAATAAATAGACAACACTAGTTTATATTATTTAATGAAACATATATATATATATATATATATATATATATATATATATATATATATATATAAAAGTGAACATAGAAGTCAACACTTAGAGGCGACAATCTGTTTCATGCTATATGCAATCGTCACTTATTTAACAGTTTTGTTTTAGTTTGAGAATTTAATTAAAGCTATTTGTTCAATTTTGGGGTTGATTGTTGTAGTTCATTCTAACTATTATTTTGGCGGGAACAGTGATATAAACAAATTTTTACTACGTTAATAAATAGATAAATAAATAAAATAAGAAACAAAAAAATAAAAAATAAAAACAAGCAATATAATTTGACCCAAATAAATAAACAGACGACTTCCGGTAAAATAACCGCCATAATAGAATACACACAATGCACCACTAACCCGTATATATATAAATAGCCGAGAGAAATAACAGCATATGTGGCCTGATGATTGCATATAGCATGAAACAGACTGTCGCCTCTAAGTGTTGACTTCTATGTTCACTTTTATATTTACACACGATCTATCTCTGATATTGAGCACTTTATTCCATAAATATAGCACACCTTAAGACTATATTTCTTTATATATATATATATATATATATATATATATATATATATATATATATATATATATATATATATATATAAGTGTACATTGAAGTCAACACTCAGCGGCGGCAAGCTGTTTCATGCTAGACGATTGCGTCTAGCATGTAACAGCCTCTCACCTCTGAGCATTGACTCAATACATAGTTTAGACAAGCTTTGTCTACTTATACTTAATAAGATGGTCTCATATTTACGCAAAGTTTCTTATTATCCTTATTAAAGGAAGAAAGAAATTTACCATGCTGATGCATATTCACGTTATTCACGGTACTTTCGAAATTACTTTCAATGTAATCATCAAGTGTTTTCTTTTTTCTAAGACAAAATTGTTTATCACTTTATTTCATTGGGTCAATCAAAAGGTCACTTCATTGCATTAGTTGATCATCGTAATGAGTCTGACGATAACGTCGATCTTAAAAAAATGCTACCCTAATTCAATCAGAAAGCAATTTGCTAAGACGAAAATGTAGAATTTCAGGTTCTTACATTTCACCTGTCTTGGTAGATTTTCTATCACAATGTCGGTAATTTAATATCAGAATAAAAAAAAAAAAAACTTAGACAAAAATAGGACATTAAATCAACTAGACTAGTTACCCAAATCATATTTTTAAGAAACATAAATTAAAAGAATATATTATAATATTAATTTGGTGCAAAAATAATGACGTATCAATGTCGTTTTTTGACGTATTTTTAACTTCAAAAAACGACATTATTACGTCATTATTTTTGCACCAACCTAATAATATATTTAAAATCCTTAGTGCTCCTTTTTTTCTGCTATAGTGTAGCCAAATCAAGGATATAAGAATCACGTTAATTTGATAATGCCCTATATATATATATATATATATATATATATATATATATATATATATATATATATATTTGGTTGGATTGATGTGAGTTTGTGACCCTGGGTTTTACATACACACACATACACACACACACACACACACATATATATATATATATATATATATATATATATATATATATATATATATATATATATACTACAGTTCAAACGATTGTGGAAACACCTGGTGATTGGTCCGCAAATTAGTTGTTTCGTTCCTTAAATAAGAGAACATTATTATCCATTCTGAAAACATTATTATACATTGTTAAAAAAGTGAGACGTGGTTTTATGGGAGCGGAGTGACAAAGACAATAAAAACGATTTTTTGACTGAATTTTGTTCTCGTCAAAATATCCTCCTTTTGGCTTGCTTACTGCAGCACACGTTTTGTTTTTTTGGCATTCATTGCAAAAGTTTCTCAAAGTATAAGTTTGATAATTGATTCGATTCTTTTTTCAATAACACTAATTGGTCTTTTTCATTTTCGATTATTCACTGTTCTATCAAGTTCATCACATGCAAATTATGGATGTTGCTTCAAAGTTTTGACCAGTACTATATATTATTATATTTACATTATTTACATCGTTTGGGCCGTTCTCCTCAACTTTATTTTAATCTTCACGAGGTTTCAGTCGTTGTACGCTCCGGCTTTCTTCAGGTGATTGAAATTTCGAACTGACATCTTTAACTTGTTCACCGGCCGAAACGACGTAAACACGCTGATAAAAAAGAGGACAACAGTACGAACAATGCAAATAATGCAAATAATTACAATACTTCATCTCAGAAATATAGACAGATATTTTCCAAATAAAATAATCTGTTCAGAATATATATGTATATATATATATATATATATATATATATATATATATATATAATGATAACACACACCCACAGCAATACACACGCTTACACATATCATACTAACTCACTCCCTAAGAACCAAATACCACACACACAAACACTAAGCAGAGACACATCCCATCACCAAGTCCAATAAAACTGTCAAACTGACCAGAGAATTCATAGCAGCATGTATCTATCCAGCTCTTATCTCAAATAACAACTTAAAAGAGACTGTTTACCAACACAATGAATGTTAAAAGATTCATGTTAAAAAGATAAAAAAATTTAAAAAAACAAATGAAAACTACAGACAAAAGTTCATTTTCTCCATCAAGACATTCATTTCTATAGTTTAATGCTAACAGCAAGCAGAAATATTTCTCCTCCCGATGATGGCCATTTCGGCCGAAACTAGTCGAGGAATCTAAATGGAATTATAATAAAAAAAAAAAAACGAAAGAATATTAATCTACAACCCAGTGTGTCTGAAGATTTTAATTTTTTAATTTTTTTTTATTGTTCAAAATATATATATATATATATATATATATATATATATATATATATATATATATATATATATATATATATATATATATATATATATGTATATGTACGTGTCTTTGTCGGTATGTGTGTGGGGTTGCTTGTGTGTGCCTTTCATTGTGCCTGTATTTTGACGTTTTTTTTGTTTGTTCATAAGGACGTGAAGATATTTCGTGTCTCGTCGCTTTTTTGCGTGTTTATATATACAAATATGGCTACGTGTTTGTGTATTATAATTTGATTGTGTATGTATTGTCTTTTGCAAGATTTCATCCTCCCCTGCCCATGTCTTCACTCCAAATGTATCTACGTTGTTACGGAGTTCAAACCAGCATTACATCTTAACGTTTATCCCGACTTAATTTCAATATAAACAAAATAAATAGAAAAACATATGTATTTTTTTCGTCAGTTTTTCCTTTAAATAATTTTTATAATTTGAAACTTTATATAGATTAAATTTAATATAGACAAATTTTAATTTTCAATTTTATAGTATAGCCTAATATTTATTAGTTAGAATGAATTCCATTTTAGTCTAACCCTAACATTAAAGCATTAAATATTTATTGTAACTAAAGTTCGTTGTCAACGTTTTTGAATTCTCATATACCTGTATTTTGATTGGTCGTTCCAGATTATGTAACAGCGTTTTCCCTAGCGAGGGATTTTTGATTGATTTGAACCTTTTAAAACCCTTTATTATACATTCATATGTATGAAGAAAAATATACGGAAAAAACAAACAAAAATCCTTATATGCAATTATGCTGTTTTAATCTAAATATAATGTCAACGTAGGACGTTTCGGTCTAATAAACCATCTTCAGGACATATTCATAAAATATAATTAACATTATCAATTCAACATGACAAAGACGATGGACATAAGAACAAGACTGGTATTTATTTGAACAAAAAGTACAAATTGTGGCACAAGGCCAATAAAGGGGAGGGGTAGAGGCTGGTCAACACTAACTATCTTATATCTAGCTAATCAGATTCGCGACCCATTCGTACATTACATTTTACACATTCACCAAAAGAACTCGTCCATCACCAAACAATCCTTCAACCACCATAATACCACGTGCTCTCAAGGGAGACCTACCAAAATCGCGCCGCATACCATGAAAATTCTAATGATGATATATATATATACAATTCTAATAATGATAAAATGAGAGGGGAGGGAAATGAACCCAATAATAAACTTAAAATAAACACAAATACAAACTAAACATAATTGATGTTAGTAGGGACCGTCCAACCCATAAAACAGAGAGGCCGCTGTATTCTGCCCAGGGGACAAAATCAAGAGACGCTCTCGCTAAGGGAGTGGGAAAAAGTATAAAATATTAGGCTGGAATGGGAAAATATAAAACTGACCCAGTCGAGATGAAAATGGGGCGGGGGTCAAAACAAACTAGGGAGGATGGGAATCTCGACTTGGATCATAACCAAAGAACGGCCGGGATGCAGGCCAGGAACAACACTTACTCACATTAACTAGGTACACTGAAGCTTGTCTAACCTAACCAAGGGGAGGGTTCCACAGGAAGCCACCCCGATGTGCAATAGGTTGACCTAGAAGAGAAAATCAAGGCTAGCCCCGTTCACACGAAGCAAGCTCGCTTCTTTTACACACCTTTCGCTAAAGACTGTCGAATGCAATCGTTTTCTATCCGATCTAATCTTCATCTTGAGCTGATGCTCAAAGAATCGAATCAGATCCGAATGAGAAAGTCTATTGCCTCGCAAGACTTCCTCCTTTCGCGTCGTCCAAATCACCATTCGAGCCGTGGCCATCAGCGTCAGAAACACCATCCGTTTCATCCCGGAATACGGGGGCGACACATTGTCACACGCGTATGCGCGATCAATGGACACAAGCTGTTCGGGAGCGAGACGAGCCGTCAGCTCGCCGACATGGTCCCATAAGGGGCGGACCTGGGGGCAATGGTAGAAGGCGTGCGCAGCCGTTTCCTCTAAGCCAAGGCCACACCGTTCACAGTCTGGCAAATCCGCCAAGCCCCATATGAAAGCCTTGTCGTTGAGAGGCAGCCGATTCCGAGCCAATCGCCAGCTAAGCGAAAACTCAGGGTTACTGAGGTAATCCGCCGCTGGCGCCCAAGACCAGTAGGAGCAGTACTCCTCCTCCGACAAGCCGAGCGTATCTCGTAGGAGATCCTTCGCGGGCCTCTCCACTAATTCACGATAGAAGACCTTCCTAGGCCGAGAAAGGTCACTGGACCGGGGAACGGCCCTCAAGGCCGACCGACACTCGCCAAGGAAAACCGATTGATCCCGGGGTTTACGACCGCGCTCAACCCGCGAGATGGGGGACTGATGGTAAGGCCAGGGAACGCGTCCCTAACAATCCCCTCCAGAATCGGATCTCCTCCAGTCAATGCACGGCGTAGGAAAGCCAACCTAGAGGCACGGATGTGACTCGGCAGGTGCGGCATTCCCAGACCCCCATGACACGGACGTTTAGTGCAGACTCGTCTGTCGACCCGATTCCCGCGTCCCCTCCATAAAATGGAGGATAGCGATTGCTCGAGCGCCTTCTTGTGAGTCTTACAGAGAGGAAGTACGGACAATCGATAAAGAATCAGGGGGAAAATGTATGTAGCACACACCTCCGCCCTGCCCTTCACGGACAACCTCCGTCGATTCCAAGTCTGACCGGCGGAATCGACCTTTGCTCGTACTTCAGACCAATTCTTCTCCAGCTGGAGGTCAGGCCCAAACCACACTCCAAGAATGCGGACAGGACCGTCTGTCCAACCGAAGCGGCCCGGAAGAGCGACCCCCTTCCAGGCACCTAACCGCAAGGCGGACGACTTGTCGCGGTTTATTCTGGCCCCTGTCACCTTCTCGTACCGATCAAGCGCCTTCTGTACCACCTCAATGTCGTTGCGGGACGACACGAAAGCAGATACGTCATCGGCGTACGCGGAAACCCTGGCTCGAGACCCTCCAGGAACGGCAATTCCACGTAGGGCCGGACTGCCGGTCTCGTCCTTCAGCCGGCGAAGGAGAGGCTCCAACGCCAAAGCATAAAGGAGAGGCGACAGCGGACAACCCTGACGAACCGACCTAGACAGCACGAACGCGTCCGACAGCCTTCCGTTCACCTGTACCACCGCACTGGGGGAGCGATACAGGTGGCTAATCCAGCGGCAGAAGTTGGGTGCGAATCCAGCGGCCTGCAGGACAGCTGCAAGGTAGCGATGGTCGACCCTATCAAATGCCTTGGACTGATCCAAATTGATCAGCGCGGCTTCTTCGTCGTCTTTTACACCCTCTATGATCGTGCGGATCAGATGCAGGTAGCTCTGAATTGTTCGGCCCCTCACAGAACAAGTCTGCTCAGTTCCCAACAGAGACTCGGCAACTGACTGCAAACGCTCCTGCAGGATCTTGGCCATAATCTTTAACTCTGTGTTTAGCAGAGTTATGGGCCTGTAATCATCTAGGTTCCCCCCACCACCTTTGCCCTTTTTCAACAGAGTGATCACACCCCTGGTGATCCGGTTGGGGATGGACCCCGACCGAAACCAGTTGTTGAACACTGCAGTCAAAATTGGAACAAAGATGTGCGACAGCCTCAAGTACAATTCATAGGGCAAACCATCCAGACCGGGCGACTTGCCTCTGCCGACCTTCTTCAAAACCGCGTAGACATCGCCCTCCGTAATCTCTCCCTCGCAGCTAGCCGCTTCAGTCGGCGAAAGCCGAGGAAAGTCAGCCAAATAGCTACGAAACTCCTCCTCACGGAGACCAGGCTCCTTGGTAAACCGGTTCTCGAAATGGCGCCGAAACGCTCCGCACATGTCGTCAGTGGCCCGAAGAGTACGCCCCTCCGGGGATTTGACTTCACGAATGTAACGATCGCCACCTCGACGGACCTCTTCCCTGCGCAGATCTGCGCCCAAGTTCACGGCTTCGGAAGACATCTTGCTTAACTTATGTCTAATTACCTGACCCATGTACCGCTCGCTATTCGCTCGATCCAGGGCCTCCTTAGCTAAGGCTATCTCTAGGGGAACCCCCCAGCCACCGCCCGGGAATAACTAGCTTTAAGCGTCTTCACCTTTTCAGCTCTATCTAGAGCGAGCCGTTTGCTGAAATCAGTGGTGAAGGACCTAATCCTACATTTAAGGCGTTCCCACCACCTATTCCCGATAACCGCCCCCACTAGCTCCCGCTGCACTAGTCTAGTTAGCTGCTCCTGGAAGTCCCGCCTGTCCAGTAAAGACAGATTGAACTTCCAGTAGCCAGCCATTCTAGGCCTATTGTCTAACGCCACCCGGGCACAAACGAGTTTGTGATCCGAATAGCCTACCCAGTGGAACGTAGGGCAATCTAGTAGTTCTATGTCGGCTCTTCTCACTAACATTCTGTCAAGGTAGCTAACCACCTTGTCAAAAGGCCAATTAAGAGCCCACGTCCACATTTTTCCCTTGGGATGATCGACCCGGTATCTATCGACGAGACCATAATCGTCGATCAGATCGACCAAGCTGCGATCGCCCCCTCTCCCGCTAGCACCCCGCCCCCTGTCTAACTTGGGGTCCAGGATGGCATTCCAGTCCCCCATTAAAACTAGGCGCGTTGAATCCACCAGGAACGGCCCCAACCGCCGAAAGAACGAGACCCGCTCCCTCTGGTCATTGGGCGCATAAATCGCAACGACCCGGAACGAACCACTTTTCACGGCAATATCGGCCACGATCAACCGGCCCTCTGCATCGGTATGCACAAGGTCTACCTTCGCATCGAGAGTACGTCTGACAAGCAAAGAAACACCTCTGGCAGACCGGTCCCCGTATGCTGAATAGACGACAAAGTCATCCTCCAGCACACACGCATCGGAACTGCAAACAAAGTGGGTCTCTTCGATCGCGGCGACATCCACATCAAAGGACAACAGGTCCCGGAGCAGGCGGGAAGCCTTACCCCGATCCCTCAAGCCATTCACATTCAGTATAGCTAACTTAACTGCCATCGTCTAGGCCTGCAAAAAGAAAAAAGAATAAGTGCAAAAACCTTATACACATACGGGGCAGAAATCTGCGTTGAGCAGGACCCCGACAGATTGTCCCAGACTGCCAGTGCCCAATTCAGTCGTCATACGACCGCCCAGGACAATACCGCCGACGTCAATAGGTACATTAATTTAATAGCCCTATATAAGGAGGGGTGAACTAAAACCGGGACCCTCCCAGAGCAAAAGTTGCGCAATCTCTTTAAGTCGGGGTTGTCCAATTGGCACATTTTAATGTTCGGAAAGGCATCCCTGGCCTCGAATATGTGGCTCCACACCTTCAGGTAGCCACCAGAGTCTCTGACGCAGGTAATGACACCTGGAGCCTTTGGAAAATTACGGGGGTCCTCGACACTTTTGCCGTCCACCTCCGTCGTTTTGTACAGCACCTCCAACAGGGCCTTCTTTTGTTTGGACAGGCCCCTTATGTACTCTTCTTTGTCAATTTTACAAATTGACTCGGGCCCTCAAACATTTTCTTTTTCTTCTTTTTCTCCCTAGCAGGATGGGGAGGGGAGGAGGTGGACGTGTGTGGTGGTGCGTTCAACGAACTCGAGGAAGATGTGGAGGGAGAGGGGGGTGTAGCACGGGAAGGGGAGGAAGGGAAGCTCTTAATGCCGGGAGAGCAGGACGATCTAATTGGCGAAGCCGGGAAGGAGCGCCTCCTGGTTTTGACCAGACTTCGTTCCGCCCGGCTACGACCAGAACAACTTTCTTGTGTTTTTCTTTCTTCTTCTTCCTCCTCCTCCTCCTCCTCCTCCTCCTCCTCCTCTTCTCTGCACCTCTTCAGAGACGCCACTCGAGGTGGAGGCATGTGTTCAACTTCCATCGGACTGTCTCTTTGTTCCTTTGGTTGCTGCTGCTGCTGCTGCTGCTGTGGTTGTTGTGATTGTTGTTGTTGCTGCTGCTGCTGCTGCTGCTGTTTCTGTGGGTTTTTTTTGGGTGACTGTTTTTTCGACACTTCTTTTTCCCCTTTTTTCTTTTCCACCTGCTGTTTTGGTGCTGGTTGAGGCTTCTCCTTTTGAGGGGGAGCTGGTACATTCTTCCCCTTCCTTCCATTTACAACCTCCTTCCAGGCGCCGTCAGCGTTTTTATCTCCTTCTGGATTTTTTTCGTTCACCGCTACTGCTGCTACTGGTGGCGTGGGCTGGCTTACAGGCTGAGGCTGTTTCGTTGGGCAATCTTTCGCCATGTGTCCCCGGATACCACACACCCAACAATTCGGTCGCCTGCCTTCCACCACTACCCACATCTTTCTTTTCCTGCAAACCAGGGTGTTGGAAATTCTCCTAAATTCTTCCTGGCTCATGGTCACCTGCAGTTCAACGTCACCCGTGGCAATGCCGGACTTGCTCAGTATCGCTTTGACCTCCTCCACTTTTCCATACTGAGCGAAGAAGGCCCCCATTCTGTCCTCCGAGATGTCCACAGGCACTCTGTGGACTGTTATTTTAGTCCTACGTGTGCCCATGTATTCCGTTTGCAGCTTGAGGTTTTTTGTTGTTAACACGCTGCCTGCCAACTGCTTCGCATCCAGTTCTGTTGGTAAGAGAATGTCCCACATTGCGTTTGACCTCCTAGCCAGCACCTTTGGATAAATTTTTAAGGTTTTTAAGACCTCTTCCATTGTCTCCCTGCTGACTCCGGTTAATTTCCGACTTTTCACGTCGGACGTCAGCAGGGAAATGATCTTATTTTCCACCGCTTCCAGTGCTTCAGGGATCGTAAGGAATTCATTTTCCTTAAACGACCCTTCAAAGGTCTCTCTCTGAGCTGCGTAGTATACGGCATCTTTTTTTCTTTTTCGGCCTATTCTCAGACCAGGCCGAATTTTCTAAAGACACCGTCGGTGGTGTATTGTTTACGTTCTCGTCCATGGTGGCCTGCGACGACCACCACGACAGAACGAATCTCTTTTAGGTGTTAAAATAATATTTTTTTGCAGTAAAATAAAAAGAAAAACATAAAGAAAAACGGTGGACAAACAAAAATAAAATTCAATAAAGGAGCAAACCAAGGTAAACAAACAAAACAGTGTGGGTGGGGGGTAAAAAGGCAAGAAAGAAAAACCCAAAAAAAAATGTACGACTACAGAAAACTCTAAAACAAAAGGCTTTTAAACAAAAATTAAAAGGAAAAAAAAGATTTGCAAAACTTATCAGATAGGTCAACACAGCTTGTCCAACTCACTCCAGAAACAAACAATCCGTATGCAAAGCTCTGACTGGTATCGTATAAAATCCATAAAATAAATAAAATACGATAAAAAAGACGACGTACGAGCAAGACTGGTATTTATTTGAACAAAAAGTACAAATTGTGGCACAAGGCCAATAAAGGGGAGGGGTAGAGGCTGGTCAACACTAACTATCTTATATCTAGCTAATCAGATTCGCGACCCATTCGTACATTACATTTTACACATTCACCAAAAGAACTCGTCCATCACCAAACAATCCTTCAACCACCATAATACCACGTGCTCTCAAGGGAGACCTACCAAAATCGCGCCGCATACCATGAAAATTCTAATGATGATATATATATATACAATTCTAATAATGATAAAATGAGAGGGGAGGGAAATGAACCCAATAATAAACTTAAAATAAACACAAATACAAACTAAACATAATTGATGTTAGTAGGGACCGCCCAACCCATAAAACTGAGAGGCCGCTGTATTCTGCCCAGGGGACAAAATCAAGAGACGCTCTCGCTAAGGGAGTGGGAAAAAGTATAAAATATTAGGCTGGAATGGGAAAATATAAAACTGACCCAGTCGAGATGAAAATGGGGCGGGGGTCAAAACAAACTGGGGAGGATGGGAATCTCGACTTGGATCATAACCAAAGAACGGCCGGGATGCAGGCCAGGAACAACACTTACTCACATTAACTAGGTACACTGAAGCTTGTCTAACCTAACCAAGGGGAGGGTTCCACAGGAAGCCACCCCGATGTGCAATAGGTTGACCTAGAAGAGAAAATCAAGGCTAGCCCCGTTCACACGAAGCAAGCTCGCTTCTTTTACACAGCTTTCGCTAAAGACTGTCGAATGCAATCGTTTTCTATCCGATCTAATCTTCATCTTGAGCTGATGCTCAAAGAATCGAATCAGATCCGAATGAGAAAGACGATTGCCTCGCAAGACTTCCTCCTTTCGCGTCGTCCAAATCACCATTCGAGCCGTGGCCATCAGCGTCAGAAACACCATCCGTTTCATCCCGGAATGCGGGGGCGACACATTGTCACACGCGTATGCGCGATCAATGGACACAAGCTGTTCGGGAGCGAGACGAGCCGTCAGCTCGCCGACATGGTCCCATAAGGGGCGGACCTGGGGGCAATGGTAGAAGGCGTGCGCAGCCGTTTCCTCTAAGCCAAGGCCACACCGTTCACAGTCTGGCAAATCCGCCAAGCCCCATATGAAAGCCTTGTCGTTGAGAGGCAGCCGATTCCGAGCCAATCGCCAGCTAAGCGAAAACTCAGGGTTACTGAGGTAATCGTCCGCTGGCACCCAAGACCAGTAGGAGCAGTACTCCTCCTCCGACAAGCCGAGCGTATCTCGTAGGAGATCCTTCGCGGGCCTCTCCACTAATTCACGATAGAAGACCTTCCTAGGCCGAGAAAGGTCACTGGACCGGGGAACGGCCCTCAAGGTCGACCGACACTCGCGAAGGAAAACCGATTGATCCCGGGGTTTACGACCGCGCTCAACCCGCGAGATGGGAGGACTGATGGTAAGGCCAGGGAACGCGTCCCTAACAATCCCCTCCAGAATCGGATCTCCTCCAGTCAATGCACGGCGTAGGAAAGCCAACCTAGAGGCACGGATGTGACCTGGCAGGTGCGGCATTCCCAGCCCCCCATGACACGGACGTTTAGTGCAGACTCGTCTGTCGACCCGATTCCCGCGTCCCCTCCATAAAATGGAGGATAGCGATTGCTCGAGCGCCTTCTTGTGAGTCTTACAGAGAGGAAGTACGGACAATCGACGTACGAGCAAGACTTTTCCAAACAGATAACTGAAAGTTTTATATGATCAGCGTTCCGTTTAAACATGGCCACGTTGTCGTCACGTGGGCGACGCTGTGAAAACGTATTCCTAAATTTGAGTATTTTGAATGCAAATTGAAAAATGAAAAGAATTCTATTTTGATCTAAAATTTATATGTACGCCTGTCGAGTATTAATCTCGCTAGAAAAGGGGAAATACTAAAGAAGTAGGGTCTAGTATTCACCGTGCGTGAGATGGATATTATGCCTGCTTCATAAATCCTCCTAAGATTTTTATTATGAAAATATTTTAAAATCTTCACAGAATCAAAATCGAAATTATGATCTGCTTTAGTTGTGTGTACAACTAAATCACTGTTTAAATTTCCGAGGCGAATATCTCGTTTATGTTCGAAAACACGAGATTTTACGGACCTACATGTTTCACCCACATATTATAAGTCACAGTTTTTGCATGAGATTTGGTAGATGCAAGCATCGGATGTAATATGTTGTTTGCTGGTGCTATTTAATAAACAACGGATAGTTCTAGTAGGTAATATTGTAGTTTTAATTCTTAACGCATTTAAATTATTGGACATACGTTCGGTCAAATGGTTATTTGGTAGAAAGATGTGACCAAAAGAATTATTATCAGGGGCAGCTGAAAGTGTACCTTTCACTGATGTAGTTGTAGTGGCCTTCGAGGTGTCATTTTGCGCTGATGAGTGAATTTTCAACGCTTTATTTTTAGCTCTCAGTAATAATTGTCTCGGATACGAAAGATTTGAAAAGGTATCCTGAATATATGTGAATTCATCATCAGAATAGTTTGCTGAACAGATGCGAAGAGCCCTTAAGTAGAATCCAATAATAATACCCCTCTTAGTGTTAATATCATGGTAAGAGTAAAAGTGTAAATAGTCATTTTTACATGTGGGTTTACGATATACTTTGAATTCTAATTTATTTTTATTTTTAATGAGTAGTATGTCTAAAAAAGTTAAAGAATTATTACACTCAAGTTCATAGGTAAATTCTATAGTAGGTTCTATTTTATTTAATCTCTCAGTAATCTCATTTAAATCATGTTTATGTGGGTAGATAAATAAAATATATGTATATATAAGGCATGAGTGCAAATGCGTTCCATCTACAATTAGTGGTGAATTTATTTTCGTTTTTCTTTTGCAATTCCATAAATGTTTTTAATTGATCCTGACCAGTCATCTTGACGTCAGTCACATTCTCCCGACTCAACCCGACTTCACTTGGTCTTTTCTGCAAATATTTTCATGAAAATAATTCTGATGATTGGCAGTTCGCCTGCGTGAATTTATTCGTGTTACCAAATTGGTAACATTTGCTGTTGAAACATTTGAATGCAACGGTCAATTCTATTCAATTCTATTCTAAAACATTCTTTTCTCGCATTACTCGTCTATGCTAAAACTTTTCGATTTATAGCTTCCCTGCTACCTACAATATTCAAATATTTAAATGCAACGCGAATAACTATCTTCTATCTTTCTGAATCCCGTTATTTTTTTTTATTGTTCTTTCCCCTTACTGATGGTTTCTTATTCTCTTTCACTCCCAGCAATGGCTTGCATCCTCATGACATTTCTGCTTTGCTTGGGATGAAATGATTAAATATAATGAATGTTCTGAATCTTGCCATTCGTCTTATCCTTGTGCTCCGTATAATATCCACGGACTTTTCATTTATAAAGCGAGGTCATCATTAGTCGATTAAGATAAATTAGCAAGAGTTAACATTTAGATGTACAAGCCAAAACGGTATATTTGAATAAACGCCAGTTAAACGGCACCAGGCTCTCGAGGAGAGATATTATCTCTCTTCGATTGTGGACGGGAAACACTCTCGGGTTATTGATTCATTATTTCTTTCTTTCTTTCTACTTAGACTATTTCTGAAGATAGTAAGTTCCTTTCGAGTGTCTGGTTACAAGCTTAATTTTATACCTGTATCGCAATATAGAATACTTTTTCTAACTCGGAATAGCTGAATAAAGGCCTTAAACGACAGCAGATTTTCGAAAAGAGATATTATCTCTCTTCGACTGTGGCGGGAAAACTGACACTCGGGTTATCGACTTAATATTTATTTAATTATTTCTACTTAGACTACTTCTAATGAGAGCAAGTTCCTTTCGAGTGTCAGGTTACAAGCTTATTATTATAAGTGTATCGCAATATGGAATCTTTTTTTCTAACTATAACTGCTTGTCATCAGACAGACCGGGTAAGCCGAATCGATTTAGCTAATGTCCAATGAAAGCAAAAACAGTGAATGGTATTAAAATCCCAATTTTGAATTTGAGCCAGATCCATCCTAATTTATGGCGAACTGCTTTATCGCAGTTGTCATATTCCATCTCTGATCTGTTAATTCACAATCGCATACAATTCCGGGTCATAATTTTCCATTTTAATTTGATTTCTTACGTAATTAATTATTGTAAGCGTATCTTTGAACCGTAATTAAAGATACAGGCGTATTACATTTCTAGAAATAAAAATGGCGACCATTTTCATCATGGAAAGACTTTTGTCAATCTCTCTTGAGGATTTAATACTACAGTTTACATTAGAGCGTCGTTCCATTACGACTTATTTCATACTTAAATTTGCAGAGGTGGCAGCTTTTATTTGATTGCCTTTTCACTTTTAGAATTAAATCAGCTTCTTCTAATGCATTTTTCTGCGGATAACTTTTAATAAGGAGCACATTTATCTTCAAGCGTATTATACCAAAATGATCATGTAATTTTCTCTGAAATAAGTTATCTGACATTTCAAGTTTGTCTTTTTTTATATTTCTGCTTGGATTTTTTTTCTAAACCTAATTCGATAAAAAAAATATTTAGAGATTATCTAATCAACGAGTCTTGCGTAGTCTTCACATCTCTTAAGAGCCGAGTTGACACCTTCTTTAATTTTGACGGTTCCCTGCCATAATGTCGGTCAATATGGTATCTGGCATGTCAGCATATATTGATCGGCTTCTTTCTCCTTTGATATAAATGACTTGATTCCTTTCTTTTCGTGTTTAGAAAGCTCCTCGAAGGCCGTACTGCGGATTTCTGCTATTTATCAGCTGTTATTTTCTTAACTATTTTTGAGATTGTCTTTTGGTAATTTTTATTTTTCTCTTCTTAATCAAATCTGCGTTCAATATTTCTAAATATTTGCAGTATTCATTTCCGTTCCTCGGCTTGGGAATATCATTATTGCGTAGTTGAATTTTCTGTCGGTTTTTAGAGTCTTTGCATGATCAAAATTTCACATTGTTCTAGTAATAATTCACCTTGTGTTAATTTTTTTTTATCCAAAGTGTCCTTTTAGACCCAGACGAATAAATACGTGCAAAATGTAACGTTCAAAATCTAACTACAGACTTGTTTATACGTCGATGTTTGTTCTTCCGAGCCTGAAACAAGTCCAATTGTCAAACCATAAGTCTGGTAGACGTGTTAGCCTCCGCTCGGGTGTTTCAAGTTGATCCCATCTTTAATTTTGAAGGCTCCTGGCCATAATGTCTGTCAATAAGGTATCTGGCATATCAGCATATGTTGATCGGCTTCTTTCTTTAGAAATATAGATAGATATTTTCCAAATCAATAAATCTGTTCAAAATATATATTTCTCTTCCCACTCATTATTAATGTTTCTGTTCCTTATTCTTCTACATCCATTAATTCTTTGTATTTCGTACATTTACTGACTTTCTTGGGGTGAAAATGATTAAATAATTTTGTCAAGCGGAAATCAGAGTTGGTGGCATGAACACCGAAGGCGTGGAATTCTGGGACTTTAAGATTTAATATAGGACCGAAAAACCCTCGAAAATGGTAATTCATCTAGAGAGTCAATAAAACAATAAAATAATATAATTTGTCTAAAAAGTGTAGTTTTTTTCCCTATATAATTGGCGGGTTAGGGGTTAAATAACGTCAAGGATAGATAAAAATAACGAGTCTAAAGATATTGTTCTCAGATCTGGAGGTTCTACTTCAGTCATTTTACGGCCGAAAATGACTGAAGTGACAGAAAATGACTCCCGATATTTTTACTATGTGTCCTTTCTATAAATACTTTCGTGGTAATTGATCGGATGAGCTATTCGATATGGGACCTAGTCTTTTGGAATATAAGTGCCGTACTAAACTGGCATCCTCATCTCATCAATTCACAATTGAGCTGGCTCAATGTAGCAGTAAGTTCAATGATAACAGTTTATTTTCTGGCATTTCTCGCTCATGGAGTTCAATTCCGGCCGCATACTTTCCAGCCAACATGAATCTGCTAAAATCTAAATGCAATGTCAATCGCTAACTTCTGTCCTCCTGATTAATCTATCCTCTTCACGCTCATTATTAATGTTTCTCTTCCTAATTCTTCCACATCCATTAACTCTTTTTATCTCAGTGGCCTGACTGACTTGCTTGGGATAAAACTGTTTAAACAATATTGACAATTGGAAATGTGGTGATGCCATGGACACCGTGATCGTAGAATTCTGGCATTCTTGTTTAAAGAGATTTAAATATTTAATTTAGGAACTCAGAACCCTTGAAAACGGTAATTACTGTAGAGATTCACGATGGTGTCTTCCTCCAGATAGATGTACTCATCTCAGATTTAGTAACGAGCTCACAGCATATATTGAAGGGAAGAGAGCAAGCGAATCACATACTTGAGGGCATTGTTTGAACGGATGATGGGACGGGACAGCATAAGAAAATGAAAAAAAAGGGCAGAGAGCCACACAAAATTTGAAGTCGAGGAGAACTATGATCTAATATGTCCTGAAGAGACATTGCACATAGACGCGAGAAGCTATCCCATCGAGATAATAGATAGCCGACCTGTTGATAGGCATTCTGTCTACTTTCGATTTCTCATTACGCATTCAGTCTGATAAAACCAGTGAGGAAAAAAAATGAAGAAAATTGTGTGTACTCAAGTAAATCTGGGATGCAGCGTTGTTGTCCCTGTTGATAAATTGGCAACAACTGACTAAAACCCAGAGACAAAGGCACCAATTGATTTTTTTTATAAAACTATAAAAGCCGTTTGCTTTTGTTTAATCGGAAACAAAATAATACAAAACCTTTCATAAGAGGAAGTGTTCAACTATTTCTGAAGAGTTATTGAATATTTATTCTCTATTTATTAGGTTGGTGCAAAAATAATTTCGTTTTCTCACATAGTAACATATGTCAGAAAACGAAATTATTTTTGCACCAACCTAATACAATTCCATAATATGAAGCGGATAACTATTTTATTTTTTAAGAAATTATCAATAATATGTACTAATATCTGCATAATTTATTAATATTTTCTTCTTTATTTTGACGGTTTACACTTATTACTATTATTGTTGGTGTTCTACAATGTTGCATTCCAGATTTACTTTAATTTACTACATTTATTTTGTCACTGGCTTTATCAGACGGAGTCCGTAATGAGAAAGCGAAAGTAGAGAGAACCCCTATCAACTGGTCGGCTATTTATGATCTCAATGGGATAGACTCTCACGTATATGTGCGATATCTCTTCAGGACAAATTAGATCATCGGTGTTGCAATAATATGTACTATTTTCTGCATTGATAATTAATATTTTCTTCTTTATTTTGACAGTTTACACGCATTATTATTATTATTATTATTGATGATGCATATATTATTATTGGTGTTGCAATAATATGTATTATTTTCTGCATTGTTTATTAATAGTTTATTTATTTGGACAGTTTATACTGTTATTATTATTATTATTATTATTATTATTGGTGACAAAACTATTTTCAGTGAATCCAAACACAGTAAATAATGCCATTATCCGGAGTTCTACAAATTTGCACTCACTTTCACTCCTCTTTCGATGCCCTTCCATATTGTCTGTATAATTTCTGAGACACCATAGCAAATGTTGCTAGCATTAAACGGAGCTTTTACATAAATATTTAATACTGGCTTAAGGCTATTTGCAGTGATTTCTCCATCTATATCCGACAGTAGGACAATTATTTGCTTTAGATATATGTCGATGGCTTCAAAAACTTTTTAAACAAATGTAACTCCATCAATATCCATATAAATATTTATTAACTCAAAAGTATAAAGGTCTATATGTTCTAAATAATATTTACAAAATTAAATTATAATTGTGTTTACATTTGTCCGACTTTCGTATTCGTATCTGGACTGATTCTCTTAGAATATGTTGAATTTCCGCTTTTGCAGATATTTTTCATGATTTCCAGATTCTAAATCGACAATTTCCAACTACCTTCCAGTCATCGCTTCCACCTATAATTTCATTCTTCGTAAAGTAAATATTGAAAGGATGTTCCCAAATCTAAACCGCGGAATCCAAATCTAAAAGCTAAACCCTTTTATAGTTGGCACATCTTTACCGGTTTCAGCGGCCATTTTAATTTAAGCTCATCAAATAATCCATGTGACCTCATTTGATACACAAATACATATGGACTTATCAATGTAATCAGATTACTTGGTGGTCTTGTATGATTATAGAAGTTATCTCCTTAAACTCCCATTTACGTCCGGCGTTTCGTTATAAAACAGATTTCAATAAAGCTGACAGTTGAAATCGGAATGGGAAGATATTAAAGGCGCGAAATTGATGAGCGTAAGAAGGAAAGCAGACGATAAAGTAAGTGGGAAATACATATTATGTCTTCAGTCTTATGCCAGGAACACGCTTATATTCATGAAAAAGTGTGATCAATTGAGAAGTGTCGAAGAGAGAAAAGCGGTAAAGAATGATATTTAGGGCAATGCCGAGTCCAACAGACAGATTCAAAATGAAGGATTTTAAGAGTGAAAGCGAATGAAGAAAAAAGAGAGATATACTGGACATCGAAGCAAAGAAAAAAAAACACGAAAAACAAGGAATAAAGATACTACACACACATACACATTCTATTCCCCAACATTCTCATCACCCTTTCCTGTATCACGCCTCTTTACTCTTGCTCCTACTCTCTGTAACCCCTTGCGTGCTAGTGGGACTCCCGCCTTGCTTGGGGTAAATTGCTTAAAAAATATTATTACATATAATACTTATATTATTAATATGAGTATTATATTTACCAAATATATAAGTTATACTTATATTATTAATATAAGTATTATTAATATTCATGGAAATATCTTCAGACGCCATGATATCCAGACAACAATTATCTGATCAATTTTAAATGCAATGGTAATCGTTATCTACTGTTCCCCTTGGTTACCCTTTTCTCTTCCCGCTCATTATTAATGTTTCTGTTCCTAATTCTTCCGCACCTATTAATTCTTTGTGTCTGAGTGGCTTTACTGGCTTGTTTGGGGTGAAACCGATTAAACCATATTGAGAGTCGGAAATTATAATGGTAGGTTAGTGTCAGGTGAATTATAAAACTTTTAATTTAGCCAAAATTCATAAGATATCTTAGCTATTTCACCAAAACATATGTTTTAATTGTTAAAATTCAGATGTTCATTGTCGATGAAAGTATAAAAAAATATTGTACTTGTTTTTACAGAAATGAAAATAATCTATGCGAGAGAGTGAATTTTAAGTAAATAGGGAAGTTTTAAGGAAATGTAATTAGCGCTATCGTTCAGCAAATTGGAATAAAAAAAAAGCCCTTGACTGAGAATAAATCAATACGAAGAAATGAAAATATATGGTAAGCAAAAGAAGCTGTATACAAAGAGGTGCTATATTATTGCTAAACAGTTTCTGAAATTATAATTGAGAACAGAAAGGAGGAAACCGGAGAAAAGATTTCAAACACCAGCTGGAGCAGACTGCGTACATTTTACATTAATTCGTTTAAAAATTAAAATATACATTTTTGTAACTATTTATGAAAAGATCATGAAAATGTCGGAGAGCCGAGTTCAAATTCCAGACGAGTTTATTACACTCACTTACGTGCTAATATCCCTGGGAAAGTTAGCTTTCCCTTCTCGCTCAGCAATGCAGGACCGACTGAATTTGGTTGGTGCAAAAAGAATGACGTAATAGTGTCGTTTTTTTTACGGTAAAAATTATTATTACGTCATTATTGTTGCACCAACCTAATAGATTTGGAGAGGCAACCGGTCTATGAAAAGGAAAAGCACAAAATAACTCACTCTCTCTCTCTCTCTCTCTCTCTCTCTATATATATATATATATATATATATATATATATATATATATATAGGGAGAGAGAGATAGATAGATAGATAGATAGATAGATAGATAGATATGTGTACGTGTCTGCATGTGTGATGTGTGTGTGCGTTTGTGCGTGATGAATATAATTTTAAGGTATGCTATATTTATGCTCGCTATCAGGTATAGAGCGTAAGTAAATATAAAAATGAACACTGATCTCAACACCCTGAGACGAGAGTCTGTTTCACGCTTAAACGCAAGCGTCAAGGCATATGTGCTGTATTTTTGCTGTACAGGTCAGTGGTGCATTTTGGCTAGTTTCTTACATTGTTCTAACAGTTTTTTTTTATTGTCTTTAACGATTATTGATTAAATTATTTTAAATTAAATTACTGAAATTATTGCTATTGAGTAGAAATAATTGCATGTCAAGTTAGAGATTTTTGGCTTTTTATAGTGTTTGTTGTTAACTTTTTAATTTTATAATTTACTATTTTCTTCTTGGTTGTTATTAATATGTTTAATTGTGTTTATATGTTTATGCTTATGGCATCATTTCAGATACATAAAGATAGATATGTGCCGTAAGAAAGATATAACTTTAACTGAGACGCAAATTATTGCAAATTTACTGTGTGAGTGGTATAAACCTTTAGACATTGAGAAAACCTTACAAAGTAATAATATAAATCCAAAAATACAATGAAAACACTCTAAAATCATATACAGGAAGAGACAGGTGCTAAAAAAGTCACCAAAAAGAATTCTGTAATAAATATAAAAAGGTAATAAGTAAAGCCAGTTGAATGATAAAACATCGACTAAAGGATAAAGTAAACGAAACTCCAGACTTTAAGAATATATTCCAAAGAGTAGTAGGTGGGGCGAAGAAATAACTGATTATTCAAACTATTTAAAATGATGAATGTAGAGAGACATTAAATGAAACTGCTAGCTGCACTTGAAAATGGCCTCCAATTAGCTGATGTAAAGAATGACTTGTAAAATTTAACGGCTTCAAAACGGAACTGCTATATTTTAATCAACATACGGAAAATATTTTTGCCTTCCATCAGCATGGCTTATGCTAACCACTAGTAATGACTCTCATTGCGCCTCCTCCGTCTCGTATTTTTCTACTAACATTGAATGGAGTGATTATATCGAATAAATTCTTAGGTCGCTAGCGAGGAAATATCGTTCATTTTGTTGTACCCGAAAATGTTTCTCTTCAAAATCCATTTTACACATAAAAAAATCTATTAATCGTACGGCGATTGAATTCCATTGCAATATATCTGTAGATTTCCCATAAAATCCAAAGATCTGTCATCAATGTAACTAGTATTGACTTGGTATCTCGGCTTCAGTCACTTTTCTACGTGGTTTTCTTTCGTCGTTTCTATAAATATTCCATGTCAATTTTTCTAATAAGCTTTATCTCTGATACCCCGACAAAATGAATTTAAGCCTACTACTAGATTGGAATTAGATTTCATAGTTGTGCTGTTGATTGAGGTAGCTGTAAGCGTCAGTTCTATAATAATTTGTTCTTTTCACTCAATTCTCGCTGATAGAACTTTCTGGTTTCTTTATTCCCAGCCAGGTATAATCTCCAAAAATTTAAATGCAATGTCAATCGCGTTTATCTGCCACTCTAAAACTTGATCTCATTATTCTTCGCAGAGTCTTTCACTCCCAATAACCTCTTGCATTCTAGTGGCGTTGTCCCATCGCTATCTTGGGTTGAAATCCTTTTAAAAAAAATATGGTTGCGATAAGAGTGTCATTCATCAAAATTTTCTCTCAATATAACTTAGAAAAAACAGCCAAATATTTGACTAATAGAATTGCCTTTTAGGCATTAAAATATGTCTCTTCAAAATTGATGATTGTTCCAAGATAAATGCTGAAGAGATCCTGGAAACAACGTTTACAAGCAGTAAGGTTCACTCTCAGGAAGCTTTTAGCTAGAGGGTATATTCGTTCAAAATGATAAACGTCCATATTCTTCAAAGCCTGCTATTGCCAACTTTGCTAAAAGAGGTATCAATGTCGCCACAAACGGAATAGCCCCTAACCGCTCTAGATATTTATCAAACTGAAAACTCGTGATCGGTCTTTGAATGAGATGCATATGATAAGAGACAATATTATTCCAGCAATGATCTCTTGGAATCAAAAAAAATATTCTGCAAATAATCTTCAGCTCAAAATGGCAAAAACGTTAAGTATATCCATAGCTGAAAGATTTAAGGAAGATATCAAACGTAGAGAGCAGATTCACATGCTTAATAATGAAATAATTTATGGTAAGCAGTTTATTGCGATAGTTAGATATAAGTTCTTATGGCCTATATCTTTCAGATTTATTTATAAATAAAAATTAATGATGCCTTTTTCACTATAAAACTGGATATACGCAGAAGAAATTATTATGTTTTTTTTAATGCAAACTGATATTAAAACTGAAGCTGACGTGATATAAATATGGATATCTTAACGTTAAGAATAAAATAAG
Source organism: Acanthosepion lycidas (assembly GCA_963932145.1). NCBI lineage: Eukaryota > Metazoa > Mollusca > Cephalopoda > Sepiida > Sepiidae > Acanthosepion > Acanthosepion lycidas. Next base: position 91,016,878 of record OZ010582.1, on the reverse strand, counting down.
TCATAGTTTTTAGCAAAACAATATCATGAGGATATTGATCCGATTGTATATAATTTAAATAATCGTTTACATAATTCTTTTATACCAGAATTACTTACCATTTTACAGTAATTGAATTAAAATTATTTAACTCTCCAAAAATCAGAGGGCAGAGACCTCGAGTGTAAAATAAGTTGCTCTTGCGTCTAGTGGTCAAACATATATTCCCCCCACATACAGTGTGTAATTCCTCAAAAAAGATAGTATTATTCCCATTCCGGATTTTAATATCCATGTCACTACAGAATGATGGCGATCATGGCTATCTATAGATTCCTTATATTTTTAATAACTTTCAATTGCTGTGACATAATAATGAAGTGGTTTCCTGTTGCTTTTTAAACGGTTTAAGCTATCTGCCATCTTATTTTCGAGAGACAAGTTAACTTTACTGTTTTATTTTATATGTGACAAGAGAGAAGATTCGTGTCCTTTTTGTCATTTGTAAGAAAGTGAACGCAATAGACTAGACGCGAAGTCGGACTTGGTTAGTCGCATACACTTTTCGCATGGACAGCACCAAAAGTCTTCTCAGTATGTGATGCATGTCATTAAAACAAAATGTCCTAAGTAACTGGAATAAATACTTAATAAATAAATACAACAATAAAAACAATATCTCCACACGTGACACTAATTGACGTAATTCCAGTTAACAGTATGAAAAAAGCGTTCTCTAAATTCTTCCAGTTGCTAAAGACAGTTTGTTTTGTTATTATTAGTTACTTTGTTTCATAAATTCATTTCGTTTTGCCTCGAGAAAATCCGCATCGGACGAAACGTGTCGGCAGCTATTAGAGTTTTCCTATTTTCTTATATATATATATATATATATATATATATATATATATATATATATATATATATATATATATATATATGTGCTTTCTAATATTTTATATATGTGCATGTATTATAAGTGTATATAAGCTATACGTACATGCAAAATCTCACTTCACTAAATTCTTTTGATAATCAATCAAAATCTAATGTTTATCGGCCCAAGAAAAAATCAAGAACAAAGCGTGATTCACTTTGAAAGCACTTATAATTCAATTTATTTTTTTCTTTGTCGACACAGACAAATTATGTTGTTTGATGTTTCTCCATATTGCAGCTCAAAATAACTTTGGCAATAACTTATCTGCCGTAGGTATTCATATTGCGCTAAATAAAACCGTAGGTTTGATGGGCGTATGAGTCAATATGAGTGAATAATTGCTCAACACATGATATCTATATGAATCATGTATCAGGATAGCATTTCGAATGTATGAATTTCATGAGTGCTTCTGGCAGAGAATCAAATATCAAATTGTAATTTCTTTGTTTTTTTTCTTTCAAGAAATAAAGTTTTTTTTTCACTCGATATCAAATTACGCTAGTAAAATTGCCTTCTTAAATAGGGCGTCTATTGTGAAGAACCATGATCTTCAAAGTCCTGAAGTGATATGGCGCATAAAAGAAAAAGATTTCGAATTGATATTACATTGCCAATTATATTCTCTTCAGACAACGTATTTTTATTATCACGAAATTATCAGATCTTCTGTATCCATTCAGGATTTCCTATCTCATTTAATCCTACTAAGCTTTGTGTTTTACATTTCCGAATATCTTTTCTACCGTTTATTTACATAAGCTCATTAGTTTATTTACTCGCTGCTTTAATCAGTCATTTTCGCCTTCAGCATGTCCTGTGAGTGACAAATTTTCCCAGCCCTCTTTCCACACTGCCTCTTTTTTATTCTATGTAGTTTTCTTTCCGTTTTTGTGATGCAAACGAACATTCGTTTGACATTTTTGCAATGTCAACGAATACTCGTCACTTTCGTAATGCTCGTTGTAGTAAGACATTTTAATCTCAGGTACAACTATAGTAACGTCGTTGATTATTACTCGCACTATAGTACTTGCTCGATAACACTCGCTCGAAAGTAAACGCCGTATAGTGATTTGAACAAAGAAAGAATATATTGAATAGAATAGAGAATAGCGGTCCGTATAGTAATAGAGGATAGAGTAGAAATGCGGATCCTTTAGACGTCACGCGTCTTCCCATATATGCGTTTCTTCTACAGTCATGTGATCTACTTAATTCAATAAGGGGATCGCCTGTGTTTGCTCACTGGCGATCTATGTTCAAACTCAAGTGTCGCCAGCAACACTTTATTCCTATATAATAGTATATATCAACGCATATGTACGAGGGTAATTAAAGAAAATCTAAGCTCTTTTCGGCATAACTTCTCTTGAAGTGTGTGCCATTGCCTTCTGCTTATGCGGGCTTATTTTTAGTAATATTGTAGTCAGATGATCGTAGTTTGAGCTTGATCGCGTCATTTTTCTAAACATGGCCGCTGCGTTTGCAGTGTGCACCAAGGGGGGGAAAGGGCAGAATCTTCAGAGAACATGCTAGCCCTTCAGTGATAACTTGCAGGTTCTGCATGTTCATCTCTAGAACTTCTCGATCCGCTCACACGTTTTTAGGCGGTAGTGCTTTGTCGCCTTATTGTGTTAAAAGCCTCCGATTAATTTCATGCTTTGTCACATCAACTGGTTAGATAAATGTTATGGGACCTTACCCATAATAACATAATGGAATATTCCATACGTAATAAATGCTGCGCCTCAAGAGGAAGCAGGGAATTCCGTCTGAAGTCGAGAATTCAGTCTGAAGTCTTGAGTGAGGTCCGTCAGAAGTCTGTCAGTCAGTCAGAGCGAAGCATAGTCGCGTTCAGACAATTACTACTAAACCTGCTTGTTCGTACTAATACTTTTCTACCTCTCTGTATATATTCCTGTTTGTAATATATCTGTGTTATTCCATATCCGACATTGAGTTCTTCTTTATTGGTTCTACCTTGGACTATCACCGTGGTACAAGGAATCGGACCATAACAAGAAATATGATCACTGTCGTTTGTTATTTCCTTGATGCACACTGATAGCGGAACGGCCATGTTTACACTGTAACAGCAGCAAAAAAACTGGCGTGATCAAGCTCAAACTTCAAGTGTCCACGATCTTTCCAAATTTAAGCCCGCATTAGTAACACTTTCATCTCATTTGGATAAGCCAGTAACCGGCAACAAACCTACTGGAACCAAACAATTAACTTAAACGTATTTCTGAGTTGATATGAGGAAAGGTATACTAAGTTTTATTCAATCATCTGTCTCTTGACTTATGGTCATCGGTAAGAATTAGATCATAAATTTTCACTAGATCAGATTCGCTTGATGATAATAACACTGTCTGCGAAAGAAGATGGACAAGGAAGGAGATTCTGATGTGAAATGACTTAAAACAATCTTTATTCAATTTTTAATCTTATGATTTACTTATAAACTTGCGCGTATGAGAACAAAGACTAGAATTTTATTCCAGAATATATGCAGTTTTTTTACGATATCCAATAAGTTGTCAACTTGGGCAAGTCTCCAAACCAAAACAGTTGTCATTTAATCCTCAAAAATAGTCTTTTTAAGCCTTTCATCGACATAGCTAAACTTCAGGAGAGCAACGCTTTGCACTTTTTTGGTCTCGTGTTTTCCACAGACATAGGGAGGAATGATTATATTGAATAAATAGTTCTATAGGAATATTGCTTCACTATGTCGTGTATGACGATATTTACGTCAGAATCCAACTTTCACATTTATAAATCTAACATTCGTACGTGAATTGAGAATTGCTGCCGCATCTTGCCTGATAACCCTGCTATATATATATATATATATATATATATATATATATATATATATATATATATATATATATATATATATATATATTTACATACAAAGAAATAATCACACATAGAATCAATCAGAAATATTAATGCGATTAATTGTGACATCCGTCACTAGAAACATAATATATGCATTAAAATACTGTTAATCCATAGAGTGAAGTGATCCTCGTCGAAACCATTGATGTCTGTAGTTTTCAGTTTATTTGATGTTAAAATGCTAGTACTTACGAATAGTCCTCTATTCATCATCAGGCATGTGTTTTTTTCCTTATAAAATCAAAAACTTGAAGACGAAATACCTGTTTGTCGACCGAAAGATGTTTTTTGAATATCTGCTATTAATGACGGTTAGGAACAATCTTGGAACGTGCAAAGACGCAACGCTAAGTTTTTCAAAATTTTAAGTGAGAATTTTATTTAAATATTTCTTGTGATGTGTTAAATCCACGTATTCTATTTTTACAAGTGTATTCAGTTTATATGCCATGCATATATATATATATATATATATATATATATATATATATATATATATATATATATATATCAAGAGTCTTGAAAAAAGATCCAAAATAGGTCTGTAATGTAATCGGTACTAGCATGGCACCTAGCCTTCAGTTACTTTTCCTCTGTCGTCAGCTGTCTTACCTCTGCATTGTCTATACATGTTTTCATTGCAATTTTTTAGATGAGTTTTCCTATATCAGGCGAATGAATTTAAGCGAACTACTAGATTATCAATGGGCACGTGGCCGAGTGGCTAGAACGTTAGCTTTCTAACAATGAGGCACGTGTTTGAATCTCACCATTTGTCAGGTACGTGATTTCTGGATGTTATGATCCGATCATTGCATGCCTGAAAAAAATAACACTGGTTGACCCAAGACTTGCGAGTGAAATTGATCCGACAGGAACCTCGGAAGCCGTCGACGGTTATGCTAGCATGTCATCGTGACCGAGGGTTTGAGCGTGTTCACCTTGTACTGACTGTTTATCCCGCTACATAACGCGCTCTCTCCCAGAAACTTTAACTAAGGTCCGACCAATATAGTTACAGTATAAACCTCAGGTGGGATCTGTGTGTGTTGAACAAACACAAATGTGCCTGAACAGGTAGAGACTGTATATTGACATGCTCGCTTTCAAGTGGCTGTGCAATTTACCTTTATTTTTAACTATATTGGAAACTCGAAAATCCTCAGATGAAAGCCTAATTTCTATTCTAATAGTTTCTTTTCTTCTGGTAGTTTCCTTAAGTTTCTTGCTCCTCGTTCAGCTAGAATCCTCAAAAATTAAGATGCAACTCCAATCGCCATCTTCTGTCTGCCTGAAATATGTTCTTTTAATTTCCTTTTTCATCAATAAATTCTTCCCATCTCTTTTACTCCCAGTAACCACTTGCGTCTTTATCGCCTTGCTTGGGGTGATATACTAAAAACAATAAGTTTGTTCTTTGATTGGTTCATACTATTTCTCACTCCGCAAAATGACCAAGTGCTAGTCAAGATAGAGGAATACTCGTAATGGGAGGATGTAACAAATGACTATCATGAAGATATATAAGGTAAAGAACTCTATAATTAAAAAGAGTATGAATTACATATTCGGATCCTGCAGGTTTCTTGTCGATTCTTGACTAATTCAAATGAGATCAAAGCGATTTTGTTTCACCGATTTTTTTGTTATTTACTTGCTTTGATATATAGATAAATTGTCCCTTATAATATTATTGACTGAAATTGTATAATAACGATTGATTTTTTTTACGGCTTATTAACAATTTGCAGGTTATTAAAAAGCAGAAAAATATTGTAGTAGTCGGGAAGCATCATCTCAGGAGTTTATTCTACGACATAACTGTCTTAGAGAAGAAGCTATTTGAACGGAAGTTCCAAAGACGTGTAGTGCTTAATCATAAGGAGACATCACAAAAAGGATTTATTTTTATATTCTTCTTCTATGTGTCGTGTCCTTTCATTGCTTTAGCGATGATGGTTCTCCACAATTTTCTGTCTTTTGTGTCTCATTATTTTCGTTATCTCTCATTCTATATTGATGCTCGCTAAGTAGGTAATGGTTTGTTTTCGTCTGTCACTTTTGAATACAGAAGAAAACAGCGCATAGGAATATTAAATATGCCATACACATCGTTACATACGGCGTCACAGTGGACTATTTTAAACTTTCACCTTTCCCAAAAATGCCAGGATTTAGACAACAGAAAATTGCTTACCACACAGACACCGCATAATTCTTCAGTTTCAAGTATAAACCTTGCTATTAGCTGATTGATGTTATCTTCAGCATTCCGACTCCAGAGTTTTGTAGACCAACGCTCCAGGAGTAATTAACTGTTTATAGTTGTCTGCTTTTCTTTTATCTATGAATTTCTCATTGGTGCAAGGTTGAATTATTTCCTCGTTTATGTGTGCGTGCGTGTGTGCGTATGTCGGTGAGCGCACTTACGAGCCAGTATTAAAATATGCGTGTACATTTAGAATGTCGTGGTTATTTCAGTTTACCCTCACTCTTTATTGTTTTCTTTTCTTTCTTTTTTTTTTTACTTTTTTCTCTTTTCTTTCAGTTGTAGTTATTTTGAATTCCGGTTTTTCAGACATTCACTGCCCTTGTTATCTGTTGATCCTCCTGTGTGCATGTGTGCGTGGACACACACACACACACACACACACACACACACACACACACACACACACACATATATATATATATATATATATATATTTGTTTAAAAAATATGTTCCTTCGCTAAATAAGAGTTCTCATGTTTAAAAACGAGATCCGGAACCATCCAAATAATTATTAAAATTAAGTAGAATTAAGGTGTTTAGTACCCTTTCATCTTCAAGTGAAATTTTAGGAATAAGCTATCTCTTGGTTTACGTGTGTTTTTAAGCATGGTTCGTTACACAATAACGAATGTTTTATATATATATATATATATATATATATATATATATATATATATATATATATATATATATATATATATATATATATATATTATCATAGATCTCCCCAGAGCGTTGCCATCGCAGGGATAGATAACGCCTGGTTAGGATCAATATATCCTGCCACGATAATTCCTTCTTATTTCTTTGATTAATGTATCGGTAAAGATACCTATAATAAGGGCTAGGGTTGCTTCCCTTGCACTGAAAGATTATCGGCAGAATAGCTAAAAATTTTATAACAAAAAAATAAATGTTAGTTCAATTAGCACTAATCGAACTTAATATTCCCAGGTTCTCTAAAAAACACATTCAACCGATCATAGACCAAAGATGAACGAAACAAAGGGCATTAACATATATAATAATTTAATGAATAAAATGAAGGGATAAATGAAAATAGCGGGAGGGGGTTGTATGAAATATTATCTCTATCCAACGTAGGGAGATGATGAGCGACGACGAATGCAAGACCCAACACACATAACAGGACATTAATTAATATTCTAATCATACATGTGTAATGGTGTTTGCATGAACATAATATTCATATGTCTGTTGCAAGCTAAAGCTATATCGGGAAAGGGGTGCAAGAACTTATCTGATGTTTTTTTGTGATTTAAGGAACAGCTTCATTATAATAGTCTTTTTTCTCCTTCTCTTTCTGGTGACCGGGGTTATATTTTCAATCTGGTTCGTATCTTTCACTTCTGGTCTGCAGCCGGATTTTCTTCTTTATGTAACTATGTTCGAAGTTGCTATGTCCTACTGAGGTGGACGATCTCTTCACGTTCTCGACACTGGGAACAATTTGGTTCACTTTTCTACCTCAGGGGATGTGTGGTCGCAGCTTACTTTCTTTCTCGGGGTTGCAATTGATATGACTTCACCCGTGACGATCTGACCAGCTTCCTCCTCGTGTGTCTCTTCTGTTGGCGCCTAAATTTTCTGCTCGCTGATTGGTTGTTTTTTTTCTATGCCGCTTCGGCTGGGCTTATTTTAGCGTTCGCCTAGGCGTATGTAATCTAGATTATGCTGTCGGGAGGGTTGGGTGTTAGTTGTTTGCTTTCATTCGTCACAATATATATATATATATATATATATATATATATATATATCTGTACTTAAACTTAACGAAACTACTTGGTTTAAAAATAACAGTGACAATTTCGATGTCCCAATGGGAGCGTTTGATTCTGCTAAAATAGCGGATCTAATAGGGATGTATATTTTAGATATTCTGAGCAGATTTCTTAACCCCCAAAATGTAGGGCTTTACAGGGATGATGGTCTCATTATTATACCTAACTCTAATGAACCTCTTACATCCCAACTCCAGAAGAAAATAATTAAGGCTTTCAAATATATAGGTTTTAAAATAGAAATATCATCTAACCTGAAAATAGTAAATTTTCTAGACGTAACATTTGATCTTGAAAACAACACATATAAACCTTTCCAAAAGGAGAACCAATCGCCCATTTACATAAATATCGACTCAAACCACCCTATAGCAATTATGAAACAGATCCCTAACACTGTAAATACTAGAATAAATAAACTATCCTCTAGTAAAAGCATCTTTGATCAAAATAAATCAACATACAATCAAGCCCTATTAAAAAGCAAATTCAAACAAACACTCACTTATATAGATAAATCTACTAGCGACACGTCTTCTAAATCTAGAAATAGAAATAGGAAAATTATATGGTTCAACCCACCCTTCTGTAAGCTGTCGAACATTAATATAGGAAAATATTTTCTTAAACTTATAGATAAACATTTTAAAAAAGATAAGCTATTAAAAAAGTTGTTCAATAGAATGAATTTAAAAATTAGTTATTCCTGCATGAACAACATGTAAAAAATTATTAGCTCCCATAATAGTAAAATTTTAAATGAATTTTATAATCAACTTCAAAAAGATCCTAATACAAGCCCAAAGACCAAATCTACCTGTAACTGCAGGGAAGGATCTGTCTGTCCAGAGAAGGAGTATGTTTGTCCAAAAACATAGTATACGAAGCTACGATTTTCCCCAAAGAAAATACTAAACATAAGAAGATCTACATAGGTATTTCTGCAGGAAGTTGGAAACAACGATTTTACAACCATCGTCAATCCTTTTATAATGAATCAAAAAAACACCAAACTGCACTTTCAAAGCACTATTGGGAGTTATTGGAAAACAAATTAACCCCACAAATAGAATGGAAAATCATCTCAAAAGCCAAAACTCCGATTAATTTCAGAGACCGATGCAATTTGTGCATTATGGAAAAAATACTAATTATAAAACATAAGGATCCGGACATACTATTGAACAGACATAATGAGTTGATTTGTAAATGTAGGCATAAAAATCACCTCAGTTTAAAAAAGTATGTGTAGATATATAAATAGAAAATATAAATTGTTTTAAATGAATATATGAAAACACTGACACTGTGCTCTTTGATAAATGTGTTGGAACTTACAATTTTTTTTTTTTTTTGTGAACTTATTTAGATATATATATATGAACATTATAGATAAGGGTAACTATGTATTTATATTGTGGACACATATGTATGGTAGTATGGATATATATGTATAAACAGATATACACGTGTGTGAGTATAGATATACTAATATGAAGCATGTTTGAATACTGAATATTTATTATATTTTTTTAACGTCTATACTGCATGGGTGTGGATGTATATGTATAAATGTTTTAATGTTTGTTTTGTATGTATATGTATATTATATATGTATGTACAAGTATATGTGTGTGTATATGTACTTAAACATGTGTGTTTTTATGGTTTTAAACTACTTGTAATCTATATATGTATATAGACGTAATTACCTTAGAATTTATATTTGGTAAGTGTACATATGTATATGTATGTATATATATATATATATATACATATATGTATATATGTACTCTTTTTATATTTTGTTTTGTATGTAGGGTTTTGTGCTTATATATAAATGTATATCTATTTAAGGGTGTGTATGTGTATATGAGTATGTCTCTCTCTCTCTCTCTCTGTATATATATATACGGATGATTAAATGGTTAGATTAATTTTTTGATATATAGATTTGTATATGGATATATGAATTGTATATGTATGTATATGTGTATATATGTGTGGATGTATATATGTATGTGTGGATGTATACTATATATATATATGTATATGTGTGTGTGTGTATGTATATATGTGCGTACGTACATAAATTGATTTTAAATGAAATATTGGGTCTTTCTAATGACATTTTAAATTTATTTTCTTAATTTTGTAATGTCCTTCTTTTGTAATATTCTATAGTTTAAATTTTGTTTTCTTCTGAAGGGAGTTTCATTTCTAAATTTAAAATTTAAATTTAAATATACCATTCTTTGACTATTAATAATAGTAATAATATTAGCTAAATTCCTTTAAAATGAAACACTTCCGAAATAACATTGATAAAATTAAATTTTAACTGTGATATATTTCAAATATTAAAATATAGATAAAGATTGCAAAATGTATATATAATTTATGTGCGAGGTTAAATGAATTTTTGTGTAAATTATCTAAAGTGTTTCTATGGTTTTATTTTATTTATTTATTTATTTTTTTTTTTTTTTTCCTTGTTAATGATCGTATGTATGTGTATATATATGTGTGTGTGTGTGTATGTATATATGTATATATATATGTGTGTGTGTGTAAGTATATATGTGCGTACGTGCATGAATTGATTTTAAATGAAATATTGGGTCTTTCTAATGACATTTTAATTTATTTTCTTTATTTGTAATGTCCTTCTTTTGTAATATTCTATAGTTTAAATTTTATTTTCTTCTGAAGGGAGTTTCATTTCTAAATTGATGATTTAAATTTAAATATACCATTCTTTGACTATTAATAATAGTAATAATATTAGCTAAATTCCTTTAAAATGAAACACTTCCGAAATCACACTGATAAAATTAAATTTTAACTGTGAAATCTATATATATTTTGAAATATAGATAAAGATTGTAAAATGTATATATAGTTTATGTATGAGGATAAATGAATTTTTTTGTGTAAATTATCTCAAAGGTTTTTTTTTTTTTTTTTTTTTTTTTTACTTGTTAATGATCGTATGTATGTAGGGATTCACATGAATGCATTTGTGAGGCATATATGAATAAATGAAAATTAATATTACCCTCAAATTCTATTATTAAATAATGAAACCTAATATTTAATTTAGTTTACCAATGTAATAAATAAATTGCATTCATGAATTAATTTTGAATATTAAAATAGATGTTATATATATATATATATATATATATATATATATATATATATATATATATATATATTTTTTTTTTTTTTTGGGAAATACAATTAGTCGGGTGAATAAACTATTAAGATTTTAAATATTTCTTTATGTCCTAGATAAATATGTTTATTACAATAATAGTTATATTTAGTCCTGAAACTACTTACTTAAAAAATTAAATATTTAAGTTAATAACAAAATTTTTTTTCAGACATCGAATTTTCTATCAAACATTGTAAACTATCTTTTACATAATTTTGTTGAAACAAAATTATAACAACTCCATCTCTCTTTCCCCCTCCCCCTTCCCCCTCCCCCCTATCCCTCTCTTTACCGTAAGACTCACTTGTATACATTTTCTACAATTCATTTCCGTTTTATTAACCATCTAAAGAGGTCAAGTTTTCTGTCACTCCTCCTACTCCAATATAAAACATACTTAAGAGAGATATAAAATTAACCCCTCCCTATACTTTATATTGTCTGGTTAACTACCACTCTCAACCCCCTCTATTAAATTACAAAAATTACACTACCCACCAATTTCTATTCCCATTTTTTTCTCATTTCGTTGTTGGAAGATTTACCTGATGATCCTGAATCCTTAAAAAAGGATTTAGGTGAAATAAATTATCGTAATGGTACATTAAAGTGATTTGTTTTTCATTACATTATATATATATATATATATATATATATATATATATATATATATATATATATATATATATATATATATGTATGTATGAATGTATGTATGTATGTATCAGCATTTGTGCTTCATCTCAAACCACCATTCTCCCTCAGATCGTAATGTCGGTATTCGGCCCTCTTCCATCAATAAATATAGTAAATTCGTTTTCTATTTACGTATTTGCAAGTCAAATCTATTTGATAGTTCAATTAGTTACAATAATCAATGTCATATCATTGACAAGCTACCTGTTCAGTGGTTTGTCAGCTCGCTTTATATAAGATCCAACAGTGTTTATACTGTAAGCGTTTCAACCTTGAGACCCCGATTCGAAATTCAGTAAGGTGAAGAATGGGATAATATTGACCAGGATTGAGGATATTTCGTGCTGAATCGGTGTTAACTAATTGAAACGCATCAGCAATAGGCTGAAGATGCAACTGCTCGGAAAACAGCAATGCGTCTGCTAAGAGCATGCCACACCTTGAAAGAATTTTATTTGATCAGATAGGACGAAGGAATTATAACGTTGGTTAAGATGCCATGATGTCTCGCCTTCCTTGTCGAAACCGCCATTTGCAATTAAAGGAAAGCGCACGCGCAGTTCTAGTTTTCTTAAACCTATCGCTAATTTGCATAAGTGGTCCAAAGCCTGAATAAAAGGTGAGCCGCACAGACGATCGGAAATGTTTCTGCTGAGTTTGAACTGTGCTGGACCGAGTCAGTAGCGACTATCAACGATGGTACATCGTGACACATGACGCGGCTATTTCCAAGAAATCGCCCTCTGCTGAAATAAACAACGATGATAAGATTAGAACCTACGTATCAGGATTGAGATGGCAACATTTTAATGTCATATGAACTCGCCACCAACATTTAGCAAACAGCAACATAATACAGTGCAAAATATTATATTTTTCATCATTGGAAGCAGTAAGACGACCGGCTACAATATACAGACGCCATGTGATGTGGCATTTATATATTTTTGAATAGCTAATGCTTGCAGAATTAATAATAGCTGCATGTACAGTAAAGAGAAACGCTAAAATTTAGATTGGTTAAATGATTATAAATAATATTTTAAATATAGCTACATCAGTGATACGATTATCGGATCGATAATACTGATTCTTATATAATAGCAACGTCTAAACGCCATCTGTTTACTATTTTTATAGTATTTTCCATACAACCATATATACTACCTTCCGACCTTTGTATCGCATGTTTGCATAGGGAAACATTTACTGAAGCTTTCTGTTATATACGATTAAAGTGTCGCTGCCGACACTTGAGTTTGAACATAGATCGCTAGTGAGCAAATAGAGGCGATCCCCATTATTGAATTAAGTAGACCACGTGACCAAAGAGAAAACACATTTCTGTTCTATCCTCTATTACTATTTGGATCTCTATTCCTAGTCTATCCTATCAGGAAAAGGCCGAGCTTGCAGTTCATCTGTGGGCTCGGAGGAATCTTTCCCGGAAGGGGAGGGGTGGAGGTATATGCCTCTCACATCTAACCGATTCTCTTTTACCGACTCTCCGTGCTTCCACTCCCATCTGACACTTTATTGGCGTTTGTAAGGATCTTGTTCTCCTACTTGTGGGGTGGCAAGGTTAGTCGCGAGATCTGTTACCTCCATCCTTCTGATGGCGGTCTAGGTATGCCTTGCGGCGAGATTCGTCGACATACGCTTCACATCACTTACAAAGACCACATGTGTATGCAGTTGAATCAGAACTGCGAAGTCTGGAAAGAAAGACGAAATTAGACAATTTCCATCCGAGGAAGAGGCCGGCCGTACTCCTTGAGCCGAGGAATCCTTGTATCGCTAATGTCGTGTTGCTCTCAAGGCATCATGGTTCGCATGCTGCGTGGAAAGTTTTTTTGACTCGAGGCCAGATCCATCTGTAGTAATATAGCACCGGCGTTGACTATGGCTGAGCACTATGTGTTCCTTTGCTTGCTGGGGGTTGTGCGAGTCGTGGTATGGCCAACGCGACAGAAGGAATTCCATGAAGTTAATCTCTTCCCAACTGATCCTTTTCTTTAACCATCAGCTTAAAGTCAAGATCAGGACGGAAAGGAAGCGATTCCACCCGATGGAATTTGGCAAAAAGTGGGTGAGTCATGCGCGTCTCTTGCAGAGTCGAATGTGCTGACTTGGAGTGGCATTTTGATGCCGGTTAGGCTGTAAGAATATTGGGATTGCTGGGTTGAACAATGGCAACCCTTTCCGTGTATAGGTCAGTGGAAGTCGTTTTTGTTTATTCTCCTTTTTCAAGTAAACTTAGCTAGGGCGTGTATTCTCATTGGCCCCTTTTTTCTAGCCCTATTTTCTTTCTTTTGTTTAATTCCCCATCGCTCTCATCGTTAGGTGGTTAGTGATATCACTCCTCAGGTGACAATTGCAGAACAACGTAACTATAACCACTTTTTTTCTAACCTCTTCCAGCCGCAATGATGGAGAAAGTATTACCTCGAACTATCGCCAGTGAGATCCAGTGCAAGAGCCACTCCGTTTCGCGAGGCTCATCGCTTAATCGAGATGCAATCATGCCAATCATCCGAAGGAACGCCATCGAACGAGAGCTAATAACCCCTGTCTCCACTGCCACAGGAGTAAAAAAAAATCTACAAGCATCTCGTTTCGAGTGTTTTTTGTATTTAATGTTGTGTTTGAATGAGTGTGTATTTGTAGTGAGTGTATGTTTTCATACTTGTCATTAGTCCTGCATTGATTTTGTCTAGTTAACTGGTGTTTCTGCCACAGTTAGGGTTTGTTACTAACACCATTTTGTTTAGTTACTTGTACATAGTTTTATACTCATTCTACATACTAATTGGGGTTTTTAAATTGTTATTTTATTCCCTTCCCCCTACAGACAATGAACTGTATATATGGAGACTAGTTTTGACTCCATAGAGTGTCTGAGGCAAAATGGTGGATGAGGTAAGAATGGTAAGGAAGAATGATTTGTTTTGGTGAAAAGAATATTATTTGTAAGTTTCGGTCAGTGCTTGCGGCTAGCTAAGTTTAATGTTAACACAGAAGATTCTTCTACGCGCCGCTGTCGCATCTTATATGTGTTGTTCTTATCCTAAGTATTATCGTTCATTACCAACGTTCGTTTGATTGAGAAACCTTATTCTGCACATATCTAACCACTCGCCCATTGCAAGACATTTGTGACAGCCTTCCTCTCCGCATCCACAGTATAGAAAAATACTGATTGATAACACAACTATCCTACACCAAGTAAATAACAAATTAAAACTACAGATCCTCGAAGCAATCTTCGTTAAATAAATTAAAGCGGATACTGAACAGAATCAGCTAGAATAATGTAAAAATGTTCTAAAATGCTTATATAGAAAAACAAAAAAACGTTCACGCTTTAATAATAATAATAATAATAATAATAATAAAATATATATATATATATATATATATATATATATATATATATATATATATATATATATATATATACTATCAGCATGGCCCGGCCTTGCCCGTGCTTGATTAAAAAATCGTACGACTCATACAGCAATCACTTGACTTAAAATATTTTTGCCTTCCTTGCCATTAAAGGAGTATCTTTTACCGTGCTGATGTTGCTAGATGCTTTCCTTCTTGCCTATCTCACACTGCGAATTTTTTCTAAGCTCTATACTAAACATTAAATCTGTTACGAAAATGAATTAAACAAAATGAACACAAAAAGATCAGCTTTAAAAAAGGACTCGTAACTGGAAAAACCGAATGAAAAAAGAATGTTAACAACAAATACTTTTCACACCCATCCCAGTTCTGCGGAATCAGAATCAACTTTGAGTTTAAGCAAGCGAATGAGCCAATTGGAGTAAAGTTCCATGCAGACTTAAATTTTTCCCACTTGTGGCGAATGCATCTATCGATTTTTTTTTTCATGCTGGCATGTTAGTTATCATTCGTGTCAGTCAGCTGTTGGCTCTAACGCTGGACAATAGACTCTTCCTGCCTATTTGTGGCAGCCAGCTATAGTCTCTCACTCTGGCCAGTAGAAAATGCTCGCAAACTACATGAAAACTGCCGCAGAAGCATGCAAATCTTGATTATTTCCACTATCGAAGGGAGTTGGGAAATGTAAAGACGGTTTTGATCTTCCCAATAACTTATAATAATAATTCCCAATAATGTGCATGTAAATTTTGGTGCAAATCCGTCGAAAATTGCGGCCATGCATTCGTTACAGACACACACACACACACACACACACTCATCCTGCCTTTTACATATATATATATATATATATATATATATATATATATATATATATATATATATATATATGTATAATGCATTTATTTAAAATAGCTTATTTTATTGCATTGAAAGTTTTATCGTGGAGAAGTCTATTTGAATTAAATGCCCCGTTTTTCTTTAGTAAATAGTATGCATTACGTGTATTGCCTTTCAGTTTCGAGAAATTTTCTTTATATAGTTTTCTTGAATTTGCAGTCTGACATGCGTAATATACACTATTTAATAAATAAAAAATCATTCATCTGTCTCTCTCTTTCTTCACATGCACACACACGCATACACACTTACATATATGTATATGCAAACTTTATATATTGAATTATCAAACACATTTTCTTCTGTTTCTACCTTAGGTTCAGCCTTTGAATTTTGTATTGTGTAATGTCATCACAAATCGTGCCGATTAATTTAAAGGTAAATTGATTATGTGCTATAAATAAGACGGTTGGTATTGTGTTGTTATATTTTAATCATTGTCATTCCTAGCTGTGATATTTAAAATCGTCTTCTAGTTCTAAAACATTTTACATTTGAGTCTGTAAGAATTTACTTATCTAGCTATATATTGATCATTCGTATGTGTGTCGGTACATAATTACTTTTTTCGATGTTACACTACAAGCAAATTGTTTGGAGTTACCTGCATTTCTTCATAAAAAAAACACCTAAAATGAAATATCAATGTATATTTTTTAAGCAAAAGATACAAATTCTATATATATATAGCGTATTTGTTTTTGACCCAACAGAAAATAACCACTTAACTATAAACAAAATCATCAAACATTTCCAACATATTTCGCTTTCGTCAGTAAAACAACCACACGCCTTAATTACTCCATCAAAATTCTTGGCATTCTTTCCAAGTTTTTGAAGGAAATATATATGACCCACCTTCTCAAGTATCAATGAAGCCGTCAAAATCTCACTCTCACTTTGGGTATTGCTTTCAAACTGTGCTGTCTAATTCATTGTATACTAATTCAATGAGATAGATTGCTGTGGCCACATTCTAATTTCCAAAATGTTGTTCCTTTTTTATTTGACTCGAGATAATTCTGATCATAATTTCTAAAATGTTGTTCATATTTTGACTCGAGATAATCTTGACATAATTTATAAATGTTTTCGATCGTTGGGTTGTTGAAAGGTGGTTTTTTTTTCCAATTTTAATTGAAAGAGATGGTATCGATTCTCTTTGCAAAAATCGGATGATATTTTTTTTCATGATTCCCTTGACCCGAATGAAATCCCCAGCCCGCTCTCTAGCAAATTACCTTAACACACTAACAGAACCACGACCATGCTTAAAAGAGAAGACTGTTATGCACAAAAAAGCATAAGAACTAGCAATTGAAAGAGTAGTAATTGTGGACAGATGAGTCCAAAGTTAAGCTTTTTGGTAGCAGGAGATGAAAGCCCGAAAATCTGTATGGTAAATGTGTGGTTCCAACAGTTCAGCGTTTACTGAAATTTTATAATTTACTTATAAAATGCAAAAATATATCATTTAAAGTTTTTACATAAACAAATACATGATGGCATAAATCATTTTGCATGTAGTGTTAGTCGTTTATATTTGAATATAGGAATTTATTTAGCTCCGTGGTGATCGTTCTTATTTGAATTTTTATGCATTTGCTTAGTTCGAGGATAGGTACATTCCAGACATTTATACTTGATGATATAAGTAATTTCTTGATTTTTTTTCTTCTCTGTGTCATGTCTTTTCGTTAAGGACATGGGCGTTTGTGTCTAAGCTTTCTCTCGCAATTCCCATTCTGGAAGCCTTCTTCCCAAGTTTGTTACGTAGTTCATTCGCTTCTTTCTTCTTTCACTCTTTCCCTCAGTATGTCCATTCAGTGTCAAATATTCTAAGTCGTCTTTCCTCAATACGTGTCCTAAAAATTCCAAGTGTTTAAAGAACAAGAAAATATTCAAATATGTAAATTTTAGAAGCTTTCTCAAGAAATAATTCAAACAATCAGAACTACATACATCCAATTCAAATGATGCATAAGACTACAGTATTTATTATAAATACAGTCTCTGAAGACTTTGTGATCGCTTGTTTTCAAATTCACGTCCATTATGACCCAGATATTGCTGACGACGAGTGACAACCGGCTCAGAAGCAGTAATCGTCATTTCGATAGCCTTATTGGGCATATGTGAAAAACTTCCATCGGCATTTCTTCCTTCACATAGCTTTTTGATATCTATGGTTTTTCGGAACGTTTCTTGCACACTTTTAGGAGTCACAGTGGTTGGTGTAATGGATAGCGGCTAGGACTGAGTAATCGGAGAGCCGAGTTCGAATACCAGTCTTGCTAATACCCTTATGAATACTCTTTTTCTCTCCCCACAAGCTATGGATAAATAGCAGTACATAATGGGTTCTATAGCCTTGAATCGAAACTGGTCTACCGCAGAAAGAAATGGCAAACTACTGCGGGTAAAAAATCTGCCTTTTCAATCATATATCGAAATATACATAATCGCCTAACCGTATATCACGCATGGTACATAACTGTCTGACTCTTGCATACATAGTGTGTAGTATTATCGACAGTAAAGTTGACTCTCATTTTTGAGATTGTAAGTGAGTGGATATGAATGAAACTCATTGATATCGCCTTTGAAAGTCAAACGCGTTATCGTACTTCCAGTCGCATTTCAATATGGAATACTTTGTTTAAATCTAAGCCCCAATGACATTAGTAGTACTGTGTAAATCTGAAAAGCAAGAAAGAAAAAAACTTGAGCTATAAACTTTAAAGGTATATATGCATTTTTCAGACAAACTGTATTAGTGTCTAGACGCAGTGTGCTACTGTGCGTTAATATTTGCGTCTACTTCTTTTGGTTACATCTTACCGCTCTTTAGAGTAAGTAATCTGGATATTCTAGGAACTACTGACATGGCATAATAAAGGCGAGTTTGTAAGATTTTCCACTATGAAAAGAATCAAAACGTATTGAGATTCATTGAAAATTTTAAATTGAACGGTTTTACATTTTCTTCATTTGAGCCAACAGAAATACGGCACTACAGAAGGATACTAAGAGTGGAAATGTGAGTTAAAACAGAAAGAAAAACCAGAAAACCAATTTTGAAATTTCCGGGCCCCATAATGAAAAAAAAAAAAAGAAAGATTGTGAATTTGACATTCACAGGACTTACTGAAGTCAAGAAAGGCTGGGCTGGACAAAGCATCAAATAAAATAACAAATTCGAGTAAAGAGATGATAGAACATGGAAGCTTTTGGTTGGTTAGTAAGTGAACAAACATTGCTGAGAGATACATGGGCTAGCATATTGTGAAGAGCCTCACCTCTCACTTCCTGAATCGATCAATAGTACAGTGCAACCAGGATATAAGAGACCCGGATATAAGAGAAACCCTGATATAATATAGATTTTCTCTGGTCCCAAATAAGAGCATAACTTACCTAAACAAAATAGACCAAACCCGGATATAAGATAAACCCTGATATAAGAGAGATTTTCTCTGGTCCCAAATTAGAGCCATACTTACCTAAACAAAATAGACCAAACCCGGATATAAGAGAGATTTTCGCTGGTCCCAAATTAGAGCCATACTTACCTAAACAAAATAGACCAACCCCGGATATAAGAGAAACCCGGATATAAGATACTTCTTATCCGGTCCCGACGACTCTCTTTTATCCGGGTTACACTGTAGATGGAATATTATCTTTATTATGTATTTTTTTTCATACAAATTAATTTGAATTAAATTCAATTATATCTAATGTTTTTATATATATATACAGTGTGCGGCAAAACTAAATCCATTTTTCGAGGTAATGTATATAGAACGACGCTGAGCAACTGAGTGACCATCAGGTTCAACAAACTTAACAATGCAAAACTTCTGTTTTCTTGTTGGGGTGTACTGCAAGGTTCGTGTATGGTGCTCAGAAATATTTTTGCTTACAAGCAAAACATTCCTAAATAAAGAAAAATAATTTCTGCTAAACTTTTTAAAAAATCTTGCTGATATGGTCCAGCGTTGTACTCAACATGAAAGCGTATTAAATAGTTTCTTAATCATAATAATCCTGTTTTGATGAGATAATACATATGAATTTTCTTACACTACAGAAATTTATTTTTGTTCAATAAAAGTTAATAAATTAAAAAGGTCGCTATTTTTGCCACACGCTCTATATTAAAATGAATCTCTTCTTACAATAAACTGAGTAGAATTTATTATTTACATAAATCTGAGCATCGTGATACAGAGGAATGCTTTCGCATATGGGTGACTATTTAAATGTTATCTATTTTGGCGAATCTGAAATATTCAATTCTTCTCTCGGTAGTATTTCGCAAGAAGCTCTGAGCGGCTATAATTTCGTTCGATCTTCACGCAATGATAATGCAGACTATTATTAATTGCGTATATCATCTTACTATTGAACCTGCTTATCAATGCTGACCCGCGAATAAAAGTTTCTCTCAACCAGATGACCTGGATACCCTGACAGTCTGCTGTGCAGTTTGGCGAGAGCTTAGCTCAGATTACCATGTACAGTTCTGTACAATTTCCGTTCAGAGGTCAGGTCTGAAGTCACTTACTCTCTGACGGCTGAAGGTACTTTTCATAAGTTAGTAAATTGGCGAACTGAAATACGTATGTATAATTATGATAACGGTCTTATTTAGACAGAACATCGACTTGTGGAAAGGTTTTTGCAAAGGTGTTGCGTACTGATGTTATCATTTGTCATATTTTTTATTGCTACCTCGTTTTGGAAACAGCAGCACGGCCATTATCTTCATGAACATAATCATCACCACCATCATCGCCATCAGCACCAACACCATCACCAGCATCATCAACAACATCAACATCACCACCAGCATCATCATCATCATCATCATCATCATCATCATCACTACCACAAACAAAAACAAAGTAATATCGTCCGGATTCTTGATTTCCTGCCAAGTTTGATCTTTAGGAATCAATGTCAATTATGTTCAAAAATACACAATACTTGTGACATTATTACATTATTCGAACTATTGTCTTTATCTTTGTCGCCATGTTTATCACAACGTCTCGGTCGTTGTACGCTCCGGCCTTCTTCTGCTGGTTGAAATGTCAAACTGTACCCTTTATTTCGCTCACTGGGGTAGACTGTTCTAGTTCCACATGCCATGTTTAATGGATGTCAGTTATCAGTTATCTCCTGCTAATTTCCCTCTGAAAGTTCGCCACTGCCTTAGCTGCGTATTGGATTCACACTCTTAGGGTCCTGTCACTTGATCTAACTAACGCCTTTATCCCCTGTGCTATGTATCCCCAAGGAGAAATTTGAGAGGGGGATTAACAGAACATAACTGACATCCATTAGACATGGCATGTTGAACTAGAACAGTCTACCCCAATGAGCGAAATAAAGGGTTCATTTCGACATTCCAACCATCTGAATAATGCCGGAGCGTACAACGGCTGAAACGTTGTGATAATTATGGTGACTAAGATGAGGTCAATAGTCTGAATACTGTAAATAATGTACATAAAAACTCATCTCAGAAATATATACAGAAATCTTGTGACGTTTTGAACCACGTATCTACCATCTTGCTTTTTTTTACCAAACTAAACGAAGTAATCTTTAAAGAATTCATCGGTTTCAATTATAATTCAGCATTATTTCTTATTTTCTCTAAAGAAATTAGGCGATTTAGCTGGATTCAAACATATATACCCCTTACATCTATTCATTATCAAATCTGTAGAAAGCTAGGGCCGGTAGATGTTAAAATACACGGTTTCAAAAACATTAATATATAATCAAACTCTTGTACCTACGAAATATAACGATTATAATAATAATAATAATAATAATAATAATAATAATAATAATAATAATGATGATGATGATGATAATAATATTAATAATAATAATAATAATAATAATAAAGCAAAATATAAAGACAAATAAAAGATTAAACAAACAAAAAGAGCCCCCATCGAATGCAAAAATTAAAGGGAGACGATGAGGAAACCAGATTTTATTTATCGATACTGGAAGCGATTTCAAAATTTTCAAACGTTTCAACACGAAAATCAAGAAGATCAAGCGGAAATATAAATTTAAAGAAAATAAATGAAATTCCACCAATAAAGGTAATTTTTAAAAAGAAACCATAATTAAAGTCACATGAAAAAAGATGATATGAAAAGCATTGTAGGATCTCTCGAAAAAAGTAATATATTTTCCAAACGGAATTCAAGTAGATTTACTGGGAAATTGGAAAAGCAGTTATACATGCCAAAAATCCACCAATCTATTAAAGAAGTGCTGAAAATTTAAGATAATATTTGTAGAAACCCAAAGGAATATAATCCCAATGCAGAGTTGATCAAACGAGGACAAGGACGAATAAAATATAGACCTATGCAAGAATGGAAAAATATAACTAGGAATAATGCTATGCAAGCACCAATACAATACCTCAAATGGAAATCCCCAAGAAATGACAAGGTAACCAATTTTAGGCTATATTAACTGTCTACAATCCAAACAAATTTTGCACAAACTTTATCAATAATAGTTTATAACCCCAAAGAGATTCCAGAATGAATCACTGAAGGAATTACATATCTTCTACTAAAAAAGGATGCAAATCTTTACAGGCGAATATGTTCACCACATATAGATTGATTATTTCTGCCCTGGCGAAGTGAACTTACTCTTTTCTCGATAAAAACAATATTTTACCCCAGGAATAAAATAGATGTCAAAGAAGTTTATAGGATTGCAAAAATCAATTACAAATCAATAGAAACCTGGAACATTACAAGAAAAGAGCAGAAATCTCAACACGGTTTGGGTAGTTTGCCATTAATCCTTTGATTGCGTGTCACACTCTTAAATCCTTAATTAGAAATGTACAGAATCTCTTCAGTGATAGTAACTTTTTTTTAAATATAGCATGGAACCGGTAAAAAAACATCACAGGAAAGGCACTGCCACTTCCAGTTCTTTGAATATCCAACGCGGAATCATTTAAGGAGACTCACTGTCGCCATTTTTGTTCCGTGTGTCCTTAATCGGACTTTGGCATGAACTAAACTGTAATAAATATTAGTTGGAGATTAGTTGGAGATTTCGGATTAGATAAATTTTCAAAAGTAACATTCAAGACAGTGAGAATTACGGAATCACAATTAATATATCTATATTTCCACACAAATAAATAATAATAATTAGCTGAATTCAAAACACAGAATGTCAACCATAAACACCTTGGCTGTCTCTGCCATCCAATACAGTTTCAAAATCCTCAACTGGACCATAGCTGATATTAAGCGAATGGATATCAAAAGCTTCTCATTTGCCACCGCGTGCGTCGTCCTAAGGCCGATGTTTATCGTCTGTATACCCCAAGATCCGAAAAAGGCAGAGTATTAGTTCAACTGGAACAGTCTTACAAAGCCACAACAATCGGTCTTCAGATACAGGGTGACCCCCCCCAAAAAAATGGAACTTTTTAAAAATCCAATAAAACCATGAGTGATGGAAGAAAATTATTTTATTCAAAGTAATTGAAACCTTAAAACATGTCATTTAAGAAACAATGATGGAATTTTCATTTTTTTTTAAATTACGTCCTGTAGATGGCGTCCTCCTGTACGAATGCATTCTTGAAATCTGCTGCTGAGATTCCTCATTGAGTGCTGCAACATCTCACCTGGGATACTGTGAATTTCATCTTGAATTCTAAATGGCGAAATGTTTACTTGCTCAAGATCACTGTCTCATAGTGCTGACACTTGCTCATTTCTGGCAATACGCACTTAAAAAATTCCCGTTTTTTTGTTTGGTCACCCTATATATCTGGAAACTAAAGAAGACTGAATAATAATCAGCGTGAAACAACATGAAAGAAATAAGAAACTTTATTTGTTAATAAGGGAAATCATCAAATTCAAATGGGATTTTCAGGTGGTTGAAGAAGAGCAAATAACCAATAATACTGCAGCAACAAAGGGTCTTAAATTAAAACAAATCAATATTCTGCCCCTAACAAAAAAGTCGGGGTAGTCAAACGACGTACCAATCAGTGGTTACATAGTGTGGGGTTAACAGATGAAATCGAATTCTTTATTCTTGCTGCACAGTACATATTCTTGCCAAATAGAAATTATCAAACACACGCGGGGAGAAATTAAATAATCGCGAAAATATCGGGAAAGAAATGACCATCTTGTTTCAGTTTAAACAGTGTTACCAAGCACTAAATATAAAAATACATATATAAAATTCCACATGATAGAGTGGGTCAATATAGGAAAATACGCAACTTTTACGGGAAGGAAACTGCATAGGATCCGGTCACAGAGATAGAGCCCGTATCACTTTCATGGGATTTACAATACACACAGACAGAAATAAGAATCAATGCTAATCTTCCAGACATCTGGACCAAAGAACAAAAACACAGAAAGTCCTTTCTTATTGACATAGCAATCCCTGAACATCGTACTGTATCACTGAAGATTTTCAAAACATACCAAAATACAAGAATCTTGAAATGAAAATCTCAAAAATGTGATATATGAGGACATCAATAATTCCAATTGCATTTGGAGCCCTCGTGTTGATTAGAAAAAATGTTTCTATAGACTCTTTAAAGTGATTCCTGGTAGTCAATGCCTTAGGAAAAACACAAAAGAATGTAAGTAGAACTCTCGCATTATGAAAGAATTTATATTTGTATTTTTAATTTATTTTTTACAAAAACGATCTGTAGAAAAACGTCATGAAGTCCTGTTTGACGTTAGTTCATTGGGTGAGACCCGGAAATAAATGTGCACACAACAAAAATTCCAAGGAAATAATAATAAAGGCAAAATCAAGGAAATACTTAAAGAGAAAAAAGCAATTAACTGCACGCAGAAAGATAAGAAGTAAAAAAAAATATGTTTTGTTAACAATATAAGATATTTCAAACAGACCTAAAAAAAAGAACTTACAGAAGTAAAAAGAACGGCCCTGCATTGAAGAAGTTCAAATGTTTGGGAGAATATTGCGAGCACTACAAATGAATATAATCTCAGTACATTAGTGGATCTACAGAGAACAAGAAACAATGAAGGATAAACTCGTACAAGAATGGAGGAAATATAACCAGGAATAATATGTCAAATTAATAAAATCCCCAAAATGGAAATCCACAGGAAATGAAAATTAACCAACCTTCATCACTATCATTTCTCATAAATCGACAAATCACTTGTGAAAATTTGGTCAATGCTAATCAATAATCCCAACGACACTCAAGAATAGTTCACTGAAGATATTACATATATCCTACTAAAAATAACAGAAAAAAGATGATAGACACTGATATGTCTGCCCACGACATAGAGTGTGCTATAAGTTTTTAGCCACCATTGATTAAAGCAATTTGGGCTTTTTTTAATAACGTCTCTTCTTTTTTTCAGACAATATAATATCAACTACGTTCATCTATGAACAATAGCTGACTTATATCTTGCTATGAAAGTTCGTGGAATTAAGGAAATTAGTGAAACTCAACAAGGGCAAATGATAGGATGGCATCAGTGTGGTAAGTCAAATAGAGAAATTGCTAGGTTAATCATCGAACGGTTAATAATATTTTCAAGGAATTTAATGAAAAAGGCCATTGTCGTATGGAACAGCATCCAGGAAGACCAAGCATCGTGTCTGAGCAAACGAAAAGGGCACTGAATAGGGAAGTCATCACAAAGCGTCGTCAGAGCCTCAAAGATGTCGCCAACAGTATGGAAATGTCGCAATGTGCGCGTGAAAAAGACTTTGAAAAAGCTAGCCTAGGATTAATTGATAGTGTACCACACTCTTGGATCCTTAAGTTTTGGAAATGTACAATGTTTCGGCGGTGATAGTAAATGTCCTTAAATATAGCATGAAACTGTGGAAAACCACATTATACCTAAATCACACTAAAGACTCTGGCATTTACAATGGTTTGAATATCCGACAAGGATTATTTCATGTTGTTCCTAATGACGGTCGTCCTCTAGTATAGAATCCAGAGGTTAGCAGTGAATATTTCGAAGACAGTAGGAAAGTTTTTTTCAGGTTAGCAGTGGATATTTTGGTAAAAGGTAGCAGAGCATAGTTCGTGCTTCTGTTTCTCTTCGCCTGACAAGCTGGACTGGACATTCGGGTAGAGTGAACAAAATGGCCGCCTTTATACATGACGGATTGAATATTCTACGTTTTCTGATTGGTTAACCTTCTATTGGTGGACTATAAAGTGATTCAAGTCATTTGGATTGGCTCACAAGTTACATAATATATACAAAAAACTGCAACATCTGTTTGGGACCCAAAAGGGAATGTGTAAACAGGAGAAATCAAAGGAAATAATAATAATAATAATAATAATAATAATAATAATAATAATAATAATAATCTGGTAATCGAAATATAAAGAGATGTGAAAATTGAAACAAATGATAGCTTGGAAATCTAAAAAGAAGGAACACAACAACGCATTGATAAAAATCCTTGGAAATCCCTGCTCAAAAGAGAAATACAAGACATAGCATTGATAAGACCAACCAACATTATAAGAGGTATTTTTTTAATGTAACACTAGTGATGTTATGGGAATTAGAAAAACAAATGATTAACTGTAGCTATAACGACACACCAATAGCTGCCATAGGTCTTCCCATAGAGTTGATATGTAATGTGACCATAGAAGAATTAGAAATATAATAATAATAATAATAATAATAATAATAATAATAATAATAATAATAATAATATGTATATGTGTGAGAAGTAATATCATTTGAGAAACTCCGCAGTCGTAGAACAGAAAGGGTGCTCCAATAACTTGGACCTGTTTTAAATGTGAATTAAATTTAAAATCGGTCCAAGTTATTGGAACATTTATCTTTATAGATCTTTGTCAAATATTGAAGCGTTTATAAGTAAATTTACTTTTCCTGTAATACGTGGTTTTACTCTTATACCATATGATGTATACACGTGAACATCGACATCAACACTAATTCTCGCATATATGGTGATACGTTAATTTGTGTCTGGTTTCAAAAAAAGGAAATACAGACCAAAGTCGCGTTAAGTGTTCATTGCATTTTAACCTCTTAGAATTATCGGCAGTATAATACTTTACCTCAATCAAAGTTTTCAGAGTAGTAACACTAGGCCAATTGAAAACCTGACGAATAAACATCGACTTTTTAAACGATTTAAGGTAACATTTATTTTGCGATGAAACGGAAAACTTTTATTTATATTATAAAGGAAATATTATTTTCAGGCTATTTCTATTCGGAAACAATGCTAAGTCAGTTACAAAATATATGTTCTATCCACAAAATAATGTTCAAATATAAGTAGAGCCACCAATATATTCATCATGCAAAGAATCTGCGGTTAATAATAATTTTCTAAATAGCCATCATGACTCATCATTAATAAACTATCATTTATATTAATATTGCGTATATACGTTTTAAGACTGGACTGTGATAGCCTGTTACATGTTTAAACGCATGCGGCAAAGCATGTCTGAAGAATGTGTTTAATCATGAAAGAAACAATACATATCTAGTGTTAATACTTATGTCGAAACCGTTTATAAATACGTAAAAATTAATCTTCCTCTGCCGGCAGATGAGAGCATAGGAAAAAAAAATCTCAGACTGACGCCAAATCAATCAGGTTTCGAACCTGGCTTGAAGCAGTCGGGTGCCAAGTCAAACTGATGAGCTGTGCTATAGCGAAAGTCTGTTTGTATATGACAGTATATACTTCCCCTAAAAAATAAATTTCGGTCGAGCACATTAGTGGGAAATGCGAATTTGTAAACAGTGAATGCTACTGCTGATAATGCAAAGCACTCTGAGATACTTCCCTGTTTATTCGAAAATAAAAACGTAAAAAATTCACCTTCCTCTCAGAAGGGGGATGATAGCTTAAGGAAAAAATCTTCGACTGAACACAAATTTCGATCCTGGTCAGAGGCAATCGGATTTCCAGTCAGACTGATTATCTGTGATACAGCGCAACAGCCTCTCCGTGGATGACAATATATATATATATATATATATATATATATATTGTATCTATGTATTTAGGCAGAATTTTTTCATTGATATTTGTTTCACTAAATAATATACACAAGTTTTTTTTTCTATTTTATGTAAATTTTATATAATAAATAGACAAAATGTGTCTATATTATTCAATGAAATATATATATATATATATATATATATATATATATATATATATATATATATATATATATATATATATGCACTTTAAAGATATGTGTTTATGCATATCTATAGATACGTTATGGGCATATGTATATGTGTATATGCATATGTCTATATGTTATATTTATGGGTGACAGTGCTCAATATCAGTGATCGAGCGCCTGTTAATGTATTAGTTCATGCTGAGGTCAGTCAACACACACACACACACACACAAACAACGATATCTATATATCTTTATCTCTCTCTCTCTCTCTCTGTGATACAGCGCAACAGTATCTCTATGGATGGCAATATATATATATATATATATATATATATATATATATATATATATTCAGTAATTATTTCTGCCAGACAAATATTCTTGAACTAGAGATGTATTATTCCTGGTGGTACTGAATATTTTTACGCTCACCAAAAAATCCATCATTTCCAAAAATACTTCTTTTGATATTTGCTAAATTTTTTTGTAGTTTGGTCCAGCTAGAAGAAAAAATTCAACACCTCGCATATGCGTGTGTACTCTGTGTATTTGTGCGTGTACCCTTACATGTGTCTTTGTGATTCCTGTGAATACATAGACTGATCTGAATGAGTATATGAAATTAAGAATTCAAAATATAACATTATTGAAATATCAAATTCAAATATCAAATTAGGAATTCAAATATATGCCACACATAGTTGATATGTGTCTGTTTATTCAATTGATTATAGCAGTTTGCTCTCTGTTCAACGCAAACGATCATGCAGGAATTTTATTTTTATTTTCTTTCTGGATTTTTTATCGATCTTCTACGCCATTGTCCTGGCAGTGAAATCACTCTTTTTTGAAGGATGGCATTTTCTATTTCCCATTGCAAAGGTTCACTGCTGTCATAGACAAAGTGAATTTTGGTAACAGTTCTAGAATCACATTGTTCCATTTTCTCTCGCTTCCATGCGTGTGACTTCGCCAAACAGACGCCGTTCTTGGACATTCGTAATTATGCTTTATTCCTTCGGGGAAGGTTCGGAACGGTCATTCTTCCTTCTGTCTGATTCTAAGATGAGCAAAGATGCAATACAGTGGAATATATGATATCAAATCAACTCTGTTTCCTTTCCGATTTTGTTATATTCTCCGGGCGATCGAATATAATTAATAGATAGACAGATAGATAAACCTGATGTAGATGTAACAAATGGGATAGATAGATAGATATGAACTAAATATATATAGCCATAAACCGACTCAGAATGATATATATGAGGGAGAGAGAAATATTTCCCGAATGATATATATATATATATATATATATATATATATATATATATATATATATATATATATATATATGATTCCATTCCTAGAACTGAAGGCACTACAGGGAGTGAAAATAAGAGTAAAGAACGGTGTTAGAGGAAAGGAGAAGAGAAGGGTGGGTATAAAGATCTAAGCATCAGAAAATGTCGATTGATATTACATTTGAAGATTTGAATATTATAGATGCCAAAGAAGCAAGTAAGAGGAAGGAAGTACCACTACCGGGAATTGCAAGAGAAGAAGCTGTTGGAGAAGATGAGCTGCCTATATTTAACTGTTTGGACATTGAAGGGATGAGGCCGAGATGCCAACCTAGTAGTATGCTTAAATGTATGCAGTCGGGGTACGTGTGAAAGAGCAGTTGCCCTGTAAATAGTTGTAGAAAAGACAGAGGGAAAACATATCATGTCTTTGAGAAAGTGATGTAGTTGAGATGTAAGGACAGGACCTATCATATTACATATCCATCTTTAGATTTTGTCGAGAATGAAAAACGGGGGTACCAGAATAGCGGGGGTACAGTATTCAATGCAAGCGTGAATGGTAGATTTGTAGATTTGAAGGATGAACTCATTCTTGAAAAACTTTCCGGCGAAGCACAGTCAACCAACTTTCCTTTCAGTAGATGTAGCTATTGAGTCAATGTCGACTTAAGCATCAGGCATGTTGATAGAAATCAGGGAAGTTTCTCTATGAGAGCATTTTGGTGGGGGTCATTAATGTTTACAAGCCATTTCCTTTTCTTGTCAACCACAGATTGGGGGTCTTTTACAAGACCAACGGCCAAATTTAACTTTGTCATCAATGCCGGATTTACTATTGAAATAGGAGTAAATGGTAGATGCCTACTTGAGAACTGATCACATCAGGAAGATCTATGATGAAGATCAGAAACAGTGTAGGACTAATGATAAAGCCTTGGGGAACACCAGCTTTTGTATGAAAGGAACTGGAAGAGAACCCGTTTAGGACTCCATTCATTTCACGGATGATTGGATTAAATCAAATAATCGTTCTGTAATACCTTATTCCCGAAGCTTACGAAGAAGGCCGACATGCCAAACCCTATCAAACGTCTTAGAGATATCTAGAGACGCAGATCGAGCCTAGCCCTTGCTATCAAGAGCTCGGCATATAAATTCAGTTATGGCTGTAAGCAAGTCAGCCGTGGATCGGACAAAGCGGAAACCATGTTTGTTGTTAGTGGGGATGTAAGGTGCTTGATTAAAGCCTCGAAAAATTTGCCGAAGAGTAGTAGGAGACTTATAGGACGGTTGATTGGTCTCCAGAGTTCTTAAAACAGTGACAACAGATGAAGACTTCCAACAGGCTGAAAAACAAGAGTCATTGAGGCAATATATATATATATATATATATATATATATATATATATTGAACAGAATTCCAGTCAGCTCAGGAGGACATTTCTTTAGGACTACGGTTAGTATCCAGCCATACCGGCTTGCTTTAAGAGAGTCTTATTTAGAGATGATGCCCAATACTATAGACGGGGTTATGTTCATCTCACTCATTATAGCCTGAGTTCTAGGGTTAAAATAATGTGTAGGTATTCTGGATGAGTCTAGTTTTAAGTTGGATGAGGAATCTCGAGCCAAGCATTCAGCCTTATCAGCTGAAGAATTTAGGACTTCGAATTGTCTGAATAGAGGAAGGATTCTAGATTTGTTGTTGGTCATCTCACTCTTGTAGAGCCGCTAATGATCTTTAGAAACAAACTTTCGAGATGCAAAACGTTGTAACATTCTGTCAGCAAATAATAAATTTGCTTCATTGAGTCTACGCTTGCACGCATTACGAACAGAGACAAAGAGAGATCTGTTTCAATCAGACATATTGCTTCGGTACAGATGGCAGAAGTCATTCCTATAAGCTACAGCGGCTGAGGAAGAAGATGTGAACCAAGGAGATGAGCGCGATTTAACTTTATATTTTCTTGCTGGGATGAAAGACTCGATGCCAGCTTTTACCCAGGAGGAGACCTCAGGCGCACATTTATGAACAGGTTAATTAAAAACCAGATTCCAGCGGACGTCGCGAAGGAAATCAAGGAACGACTCCCAGTTTGCTCGTTGATAGAAGAAAGATAGGAGGTTCTTCGCTTGAGGGGGAATGGAAGATGCAAATAGACATTACGGTATGATAACAGTTGCCAAGAGTTCAGAGCTGGGTAGCTCGACAAAAGTCAGGAATTTAGGTAAAATAGAGATCGAGAAGGGAAGCGTTACCGTCAGGGTTACTGGGGAAACGTGTAGGAAATTTAAGCACTTTTGTGATGGATTGAGTGATTGAAAATTTAAGTGTTTGGATTCCTGCGAGGTCGGTTACAGCATGTTTAAAGCACATGGTATGGTGAACATTACCGTCACCGAACAGGAATATGTTTGCAAACGGATGTAAAGAGATGACCTTGTCTATATTATCGGAAATGCTATAGAGTACACCACAGTCTTAAGAGGAATGTGAAAGATAGTGAAAAAAAGAGATAGCTTACTGAGTTGAGAAGATATAGAGGGAGACACATATATGAATGTTCAGGAGATTCAAGAGAGTGTTCCCTAACCAGCGGGAGATGATCGCGGACATAAATTCCCAGGACATGCATATGGAGTTTACAGTCATTTCTAAGGAGAGTATGATAGCCGGGAATCGAGAAATTAGAGTGGGGGATTGACGAGTTAATGTTAATCTCGCAGAGAGCTAGTATATCTGGAGACGTTTCGAATAGGAACGATTCCACACTGCAGAAGTTGCCGGGGGTTTTGGAGAAGGAAATGTTAAACGATTTAGGTGATCTTCTTTTAGCTGGTTTAGGTTTCTATTTTTGTTTGTTTATGGTCATGTTGAGTTATGTTGGTAAGGCAAAGGCCTAAAGTAATAGTAGCATGCGGTCGTCGTATGTGATATGGGCAGAAAGGAACTGACGCAGACTGCAACATAATATGCCCTCATGGCTGCACATCGGAGTTACGTGTAGGGAAACCCTTTCATGCTCGACATGTCATTGAAAGAACCCAGATATTAAACAACTGTTGATCTCAAGACCCTTCGCCAGAGATAGGGCTCTTAACTAACAGTCGAGAACAGTAACCACATAATTGCCAACCCTGTACACAAACCGAACACATCAAAAGAGGTTCACGACAGCACTACTAGGGAGGCCAGAGAAAAGGATACGGGACAGCTTCCTATACAGAAAAAAAATGGAATGAGCGTCTATTTTGTTCAAAAGAAGGAGAGGATAATTTATCCGGCGATAGGAAAGTCTATCTACTCCTATTACAGAGAAAATCTAAAAAAAAAAAAATGTAAAAAGTAAAAACAACAACAGTCAAACAAAAACGAAAAAAAAAAAAAAAAAAGTACACGGACAACTTGCTTGGCACCCAGAGCTGAAACTGAAATATAAAGTTTCAGCTTAGTTTAAGTGCCAACATCTACTTCCCGTTGAAGACGAACACTCAACGTGTGTGGGTCAGGGATAAGAAATAACGTCCAATACATACATGAGCCAGAAGAAAAAAAAGAGCTAATATTGAAAAAGTTTTCAAAAAGTGGCTGGACTCAATCCACTACTATTAAAAAAAAATGTAAAAAAGAATTAGTACCGAGTAAAGGGGAAAAGGAAGAGGTAAATAAAATGGTTAAGTATGAAATTCAAAGAGATACATATAAATAAGACGGGCGACGATATATTATTAAATATACATTTTTTCACTTAGCTTCGTAGACGAATATTAGCGAGGATTGACACACACACACACACACACACACACATATATATATATATATATATATATATATATATATATATATATATATGGGGTATATGTTATATGTATACACACATACACAAACGCATATGTGGGTATATACATATATACATACACACACACACACACACACACATATATATATATATATATATATATATATATATATATAGATAGATAGATAGATAGATAGATAGATAGATAGATAGATAATGCACCGAATGAGATATATATGAACCGAAAAAATTAAATAAGAACCTAATCAGATAAATAGAGATGAATCAAATGAGATAGATAGATTTGAGATGAATTAGATAGAAGATAGATAGATATATAGATAGATAGATTCTATTATGAAATTCAATGCTTTCGCTGTAAATCTTATATTAACCGAACTGTATTCTAAAAATCTTCCGATATATCTTTCAATTAAATATCATGTGAATTCTCAAATTGTTAACAGCCTATTTAGCAATTACCTGGTGATATTAATACTAACAATCATAGTGGAATATATATTGTTATTTATTATATATATTACATATTCTCAATAGAAAAATTAGATTTCATTGACAGGCTATCAGATGTACGAGAATAAAATATTACTTTACGATTTTAAATCTTAATCTGTTATTCTGTGGCTTTTTATTAACTTGTCTAGTTTTAAAACTTCAGCCTTGCTCCCAGCTGATTGTTTATTGCTGCACTGGAATCTTCTCTTGAATATTTTACATTCTTATGTATATAAATTTGTCATGGTGCCAAGCATTTTTACTTTTAAATTAATATCAGGTGAGCCTGCCGAAAATATTCAATTAATTTAGAGTATTTGAAACATTATTCGTCGGGGTGGACATTAATCACCACTGAAAGAGCCCCGTTTTCCTACCTCATACTAACTTCCGGTTTATTGCTTATAAATTGTAGCTCTCAAATATCGTCTTTTACATGAACTCAGAAGAATCCAATCCAATTATCTTTATAACCTCATCCATTTCGGAAAGACCTATATGTTTCCTACCTAAAATCTTATTAGGTTGGTGCAAAAATAATGACGTAATAATGTCGTTTTTGACGTATTTTTTAACGTCAAAAAACGACATTATTACATCATTATTTTTGCACCAACCTAATATATCAAGGATTTACTGCACATACAATTTCTGCTGTCTCCTAAGCCGGGTTGTCTATATAAAGGGCACGGCGTATCATTGGCAGAAAATGCAACCAATGTAGCTCGACATTAATCACTGAAAATTGCTGTTGAGATATCATTTTTCGTACATTTTAACTCAAATGTTAGGTTTTTCATTTAGTGACTTAAATTATCGGGCCATGGCTCCGATTTGGGATCAATGCCCCGCTGAATTCCCAATATGTTACACACACAAATATTTACACACACACACACACACACATTGATATTGATATAATGGAATATGCATACACCTGAGTTCTCCTCTCTGGAATATGGTTGGCTGGTGTCCGTCATAAATACAGACATAAGTGCAAGGTACGACACAGTTTAAGTCTATGACTCCGCCCATTGGACTACGCCATTGGCTATCCTATTGGTCTACAACTAGTACCTGCGACTACAAAAAGTACCAGTCGATTCCTGCTACCGTGTACTACTTGATTACAGTAGCCAAAACCGCTTAGCTACTTCGATCAAATATATTCCTTTCCGGGACATACCATATATATATATATATATATATATATATATATATATATATATATATATATATATATGTATGTATAAAAGAAGAACAGACCACTTTAAGGTACCATTATAATAATTTATTTCACCAGAGACCTTTTAAAGGACGCCGGATCATCAGATACCATTTCCAAAAATCTGGCGTCCTTTAAAAGAACTCTGGTGAAATACATTATTATAATGGTACCTTAAAGTTGTATGTTTTTCTTTTAAATATTAGCTCTGGTTTTACATTGAGCTCTCAGGACTAAACCCTCCTTGGGATTACCCATACGTATTACCTTGTTCTTTATAATTCATATATATATATATATATATATATATATATATAATTGTGTATTTGGGACGCAATTCTTTTAATTTTCATTAATGGCAACTGACAAGTTAGAGCAATTACAATTTTATTTAATTTTTCTTTTGTTCTTATATGTGTTATCCTTTCTGCATATAAAGTGTGTAAAAATTATTCAAATGTTGTGTATGTTCGATCACTTTTCAGTTATTGTTCCAGATATTATCAAGGATTTCTTCGGGAACATAGATTTTTGGGGAATCCTTACGACCTTTTCAGTAGCTGCAACTTAAGTGTTTCGCTGCAAACGGTTGTGAATTCAGAGTTGTTCTACCAACCACATATAGAATGAGCTGTCTACACTGCCATTTACGCCATGACAGGCGGATGAATGATGGATTAGTAGTCGACCAAAATGTATTTTATGATAAAGTGGATCTAACGAACTCGACTAACTGACTTTTCCTTCTGAGACATAAGTTATTCTCGCTCGTCCCAGATTAATCCTAGCAGTTTTAAAAAAGCAAATTTATAGAGAAAGGGAGAGACGGTCAATTCATGAGAAACTTGATACAACCGGTAAATTATACTGAACCATTTAGTGGGACATACACAGAAAACATTTTATAACAAACAAATACATACACATGTTAATATATACGGAAGATGGACACAGGTGGTTGGCATATAAAAATGTCAGTAGCTGGAATATATAGTTGTTTGTGTTTATTTTTAGGATGATGTGATAGCTTCATTTTGGGAGACGTTGACATTCGTTTAGTTAAAACTATGAACGGATGAGAAAAAATTTGAGTCTCTGACCAATTTGGGAGGGAAGAAAAAACAAGGAAAAAACTGGGTTTGTTGCTTTTTTATACGCTTCTGTGCGCGATTCTTTTAACAAGCCACGGAAATAAGTGTGACATAATGATTCTAATTTCAGCTAAACTCCATGCTATCTAACACAATTATTCGTTACTAGAAAAAACCAGTAAAAATGTCACGTGTTTTCTATTTATTTTCTGATGAATCTTAATTCTTAAATCTTAAGTTAATAAGGGAATAAGCCCATGGCGAGATCTGCGACAATAAAATATATATTAAAATGTGTAGAAATGAAAAGATGTGAAATTGTAACATTTTTCCATTACGCCATTAACATTTCTACCAACCGTTCTATATTTCTTTCTTAAATTTTCTCACAGAAAACAAGTAGTAGATTCCCATACGTCAAAAAAGAATAGTCCGTTATTTGTGTGGTATTTACAGGAGTCGTTAAACACTTCCTTCCTTCCTTCCTTTATTCCATTCTTTCTTTCTTTCTTTCTTTCTTTCTTTCTTTCTTTCTTAGCCAAACCCCGTCTTACGGACATTTCTTTGAATAATAATTTTAAAATAATTCTGCAGACAATGTTATTTTATTTAATTCATGGTAATTGGATTTTTTGTTGATTGGCTTACTCGGATTTTCTTCTTTATTACTATTCGTCAAAAAAAAAATGGCGCTTTATCGGGGTCGTTATCACTAACCTTTTGGCTATTATCAAACTGTATTATCTGTTCTTATCAGTCTAATCTGTTTTTCTCTCTCTACTTCAATCTTCCTTTTTTTTCTTTCTTTCATTTTGTCACTGAAACCAAATAATATATTTTACTCTCTTTCCCCGTGATCAAAACGCGGAACAGTCCATTATTTCTGAGTTGTTGGCAGGGTGTAAAATCGGGATAATTCAAGAAGGGAGAGGCAATGAGAATTATAATAGCATGATTTGGCCTATGATGAAAGGGACTTGTACACAGAATGTCTCTAATGAATGTTTTTAGAATGAAACATATCCTGTGTCAAATATACTCATGATCAAATGTCAGCTATATTCACAGATCACTCAATAGTTCAACATTCTATGTCACTAAACACGTTATGTTTAGCTTTATATATTGTTTCTTTAATGTCATTATTAGTGCCAGCAATCTCATCACACACTTGAGTGTTTTCTTTTTCTTTTCTTTTTTATCGTAAATCAATTAGCTTTCTTTTATCAGCAGTTCCCTTCATGAAACGCTTGAGAAAATTCGGTCTACAGAACACTGATATCGTCTAATACCATTAATGCTAAAAAAAACTTATCATATTTTCGGTGGGTCTAAGAGCTTTCAAACCAGAAACATAAATGAATAAATATAGATCCAATAAGTATAAATAAATATAAATATATTACGAATGAAAAACATTTAAGCTGAAATAAACAATACGTCAACAAAAAAGCAAAATATTCTATTTAGACTGAAACAACGTTGTTTCATATAGTACATGCAAAGAGTAATTTATACTAAAAATACCTGACAAATTAGACAAATCATAATACTAATTATTGCTTTGTAATTGTACACGAATAATCACGAACAGTAACTATTAGATTGGTGCAAAAAAATGTCGGTTTTTTGACGGATTTTTAACGTCAAAAACCGATATTATTTTTGCACCAAACTAATATTATAAATATGCAGTACCTCCATGAAGTCTTTCGAGCAGTTACTTGCCAAATATTATAGACGCTTGGATGAACATGTCTCTTTCAATTCATGACTGACTAGACAGAAGATTTGCCCGTAGTAGGCTTTTTAAAGCCTTTCCCCCCAAGCAAGGCGGGATGCCACTAGCACACAACGGGTTACAGAGAGTGCGAACGAGAGTAAAGAGGCGTGATAGAGGAAAAGATGAAGAGAAGGACAGGGAATAATTCAAGGCATCTGGAGACGTGGATTGACATTGCATTTGAATAGTTGGAGATTATAACTATGAGGGAAACAAATAATAGCAAGTGGATTCCACAGGCGGAAGTTGCGAGACATGAAGCTATTGGAGTAGAAGAGACAACTACATTTAACCGTCTCGACAGTGAAAGGGTGGGACACTGATGCCAGCCTAGTAGCACGCTTAAATTCATGTAGTCTGGGAACTAGTGAAAATAGCTCGTCGGAGAAGTTACCGTGAAAGTATTTGTAGAAAAGACAGGGAGACGACACTAGGTCTCTGAGGCAGCGACTGTAGACGAGAGGTCAGATCAGAGCCAATCACATTGAATAGTCGTCTCTAGATTTTGTCGAAGATCTTAAGATGAACAGCGGGGGCACCAGAGCATATATGACAGCAGTATTCCATGTAAGGTCTATTCGTTGGTTTATAGATTTGTAGGAGGGACTGTTTGCCAACCAAGGTTAAAGAATGCAATCTGTACTATCATTCAGCCCTTACATGGGGTGGGGGTGAAGTGATGGATTCGTACGTTCTCCAAGGGAACTTGTGTGTATTTGAATGTAACTCGACTGAAATTTGAACACTGCTCTAAGATTTCACATTCGGAGCCAATATCCTTTATCCACAACACGTATGAAGAATTTACTTATTTAGGAATCTTAGCTACAGATACAAAAGAACCTCAAAGTAACTAAAAAAAAGTGTGGAGAAATAATCTATATATAAAATTGTACTCAGGAAGCAGCCTATAATGTTTCAGTGAAGAGAGCTAGGGCACGTTATGCCACATAAGCTGAATGGATTCATCCTTATTCCCTGCATATTCCATTTGTAAGCAGTAAGTTCCACTCAAACAGCTGCTTCACCAGAACCATTGCAATATGTAGCGGAATCCCGACGGGATGATTCGCTGATCCCTACAAAGGTAACCTCTTCAAATCGAGAGTCAAACGTCATCTGTTTTACATAACTAATAATAAGCAACCTTTACTCTTTACCTATGCATCCTTACAACATCCCTATACAGTAACCTCCACTCTTGAGTGGCATCGAGACCTTATATCGGGTGAATAATAGTGGAAATAAACTGCTTATT
This sequence comes from Acanthosepion lycidas, assembly GCA_963932145.1. Classification (NCBI taxonomy): domain Eukaryota; kingdom Metazoa; phylum Mollusca; class Cephalopoda; order Sepiida; family Sepiidae; genus Acanthosepion; species Acanthosepion lycidas. Next base: position 90,977,500 of record OZ010582.1, on the reverse strand, counting down.
ACATACTCAGAAGACGATGTTATAATGGAAAAAAGTATCACGGATAGCGATAAAGATTTGGACCCTTGGGTGATCTATAATCTTTAGTGACTTATAAGCCCAAAATAAGAAAATGAGTATTAGACAATTTGCCTTGTTTTTTTTAATTAAAATATATCCTATCACTTTTTCTAGGAAGCATGTGACAAAGAATCTCCAGAGATTTCCTTTTCTTTTAGCATCTCAAATTTAGCAGTGAATAACGGACAATCTCATCAAAGATTGAGAAAAGAGTAAAGACCACCGAAAAATGGCTCTACAAAATGATGCTTAGAAAATATTAACAAAATGAACACTTATAAGAAAGAGACAATTGAATGAAGAAAGAGGTCTTGCAAAATTTGACAATCAGGAGATATATTAAAGCCTGGAAAGGCGGAGAAATCAACGCATGATTTATCTAAGGTCCTTGTGTAGATTGTTGGCAGGACAGTGATTAGGAAATATAGCAAGCACAAATTGACAAGGACCTACTAAGAACATTCAATTGTGGAGAGCCATGGTCGCTCACGTCAAGACGTAACACGACAAATATTAGGTTGGTGCAAAAATAATGGCGTGATAATGTCGTTTTCCGACGTATTTTTTAACGTCAAAAAACGACATTATTACGTCATTATTTTTGCACCAACCTAATAGAAGTTATTATAAGTTTATCGTTCATAAAATGGAGTGGTTGTCCATTAACTTCTGCGCGGTTTTCAGTTCAAAGCATTTCTTCTTCGAGTGAGCTTAACCATAAAAGCCCAGTCTATCCTAAACTTTTATACATAACTGAAAAAAGGAAATATAGCCATTCTCTTCCCAATGGCACTTATGCAAGAGTGAACGCATCCGACTGTTAATAATGGCCCTTTAATAGATCTTGATATTTGTATGAGATCTCTTAAAACATAATTAACATAGTGACTGCCAACCACAAGTTAAAATATGAAGATTAAATTGCAAGGGTAAATAATAAAGAACCATGATTCATAAACGTAAAATTATTCATTATAATCCATAAACTATTCTGGGTTATTGGAAATATGGAGATCAGCCATCTTTAATCTACCAAGGAACCTACTTGGTTACATTGTTCAGTCTGGTAATCCGACGAACTAATAAAACCATTTAGCCACGTTCGTTTCGCCGGGGGAAAATTCTAAAAGATTTTAACTTACACGCACATACGAATCACACACACATAGATATATCTGTCTAACATAAAAGCCTTTTTTTTCTCTTCCTTTTCAGCATTATTTGTAAACACCTGTATATTTTCTCTATTCTTGAATTGTTATCATTAACATAAACATGTAATATGTCATTTCTTCCACGTGGGGAAAATTATAATTTTGGATAATTTTGAATTCAAACTCTTTGAAAGTTCTCAACCTCAATATAACCAATTAAATCCACTGTCCTCCACTGCCACAAAGGTGTTCTAGCTTTAGGTTAACTAAATAACTGTCAAAATGAATCATCTATCTATTTTATGCAGCAAATACATATCTATATCACTTCCTTCACAACTATCATAATAGGTATATATATATATATATATATATATATATATATATATATATATATATATATATATATATATATATATATGTATGTATGTATGTATGTATTTCGGTTCATATATATCAGAGTATATCTGTAAAAGGACAATAGGAATAAAGAGAAAAGGTAAACTTATCTTATCCAACGCGTCTCGTCCTCTGAGGTAAATATGTCGGAAATGTTAAGTTTTTCTTTTGTCTATATATATATATAAATATATATATATATATATATATATATATATATATATATATATATATATATATATATATATATATATATATTATAAGTTAATAGACTTAAAATATGGTTTTTTGCTACACAGTTCCAACCATGTTTCAAAAATGGAAGCTGAAATCCCCGAATTTAATTTTGTACTTAAATTAAAGACATTAGTTCCATTTCATCCTCAAGAAAATTCGCTTGAGGATGAAATGGAACTAATGTCTTTAATTTAAGTACAAAATTAAATTCGGGGCTTTCAGCTTCCATTTTTGAAACATGGTTGGAACTGTGTAGCGAAAAACCATATTTTAAGTCTATTAACTTATAATATTAATGCTCTGTGAATTTACATTGAGCACTTTTTGGTAAAAATAAAAATATCTATAAGAACACCGGATTATATATCTTACTGTTCTTTCTTTTTATTAATATATATATATATATATATATATATATATATATATAATCATTTGATGAATATCAATCCATCTAAATCGGATCGCCCGCCGAGCAGAACATAATCGGAAAAAATGATTTGATTTGGTATCATAGATTTCACTATATATATTTACATATTTGGCTAACTTAGATTCTGCTATAAGTTACAACCACCGTTCCGTAAGTCCTCGGCTCCGAACGTTCTACGTTGAGTCATAAGTAATATCCGTTTTGGGGAAACATTGAACAATCAGAACATCTTAACTTATGGCAGTTAAGAATCAATTTGGTGTGCACTAGCCTACGAAAATCCTTAGCATAAAATAATGTGCATTTACCATTTTAAATCCACTCAACCAATCTTGAAACCTGAGCACCGTGAAAGAAAGGTAACGCTGTGCGAGTAGCCAGATTGTCGGTATAGTATTCATTTAGTTTTCATAAAAGGAAATGCAACACTTAATGCGCATTTTATATCCAGCGACTTGATCGTTTCTATAAAATTTGGCCCAAATGCACCCTGTGCCCGATACTAGCAAATCTCTTTGGGATCCACCACAAGAAAAAAATAACACACAAACGATCGAAATCGCTTGGTCTATTCAAACCAACCTGCTCTATTCAACATTGAATCAACCAATTATTATTTACACTATCTAAATTCTCCGGAATATTATTCTCATCCTTATCACATTCACAACGTTTCGACCGCTGTACGACCCAGCCGTCTTCATGTGTTATTTCTGAAAAATCGAACCGAACTCAGAATCGTCAAGAATCTATTACATTTTCTCCACCACAACACTCGCAAATATCGTGACAGTGATTGGAAAAGGGCAAGTTTATGTCGCACACTTTTTTGTTGCCCTGACATTCATAGACGTGAATTGTAATTTCAATACAAAAACCGTCACTACTGTTATAATTTTCGATCGCTGCAAAACGTTATGACGGAGAAAAAATTGCTGCCTGATGCATCAATGAAAATAATGGTGAATATGTAATTAAATAAAAATTTATTGTACATATTTTTAACGAATAACTTGCATTAAAAACAGAAATTGTTTATAAATCAAACTTATATCCATACAGCTATCTCTGTGAATGTGTCTCTTAGATGCGCAATAACGACCTAGAGATTAAAAGATAGGTATATTTATTTAAATGAAAACAAAATGCAACTAAGACATTATATATTGCAAAATTTAATATAGTTCCAGACGAGACTAAATCACCGGTAGAGACTTTCTCTTTCTCTCTTTCTATGTATATATATATATATATATATATATATATATGTATAGTTTATTCAACAATATGAAAGGAATTTACTTAAAAGAGACAAAACTGGTCTATAATATTTAATGAAACATGCATTAATATATATATATATATATATATATATATATATATATATATATATATATATATATATTGAGATAGAGAGATAGATAGATAGATAGATAGATAGATAGATAGATAGATAGATATTTGTTGTGGCCTGTTTAGGGGCCAGAAAGAAAGAAACGGAAGACGAAGGTAGGTTGAAAAAGTATATTGAAGATATATACAAAACAATAGTGTTAGTAATAAGTAGATTAGTACTGCGTCTACTACCGCACTCCTCTTCAACGTATCCGACTCTCGCAGTTTGTATTTATGAGAAAAGGAAGAGTTCATTATACTGTAGGAGGATTTACCAGAACATATATATATATATATATATATATATATATATATATATATATATATATATATATGTGAAAATATTGTAGAAAATAGGAAAGAAACTGGTTTGGTAAATAATCCAAAGTTCCTTAGTATTTTTGTAATTATTTTTAAAAAATAGTGCTCGATACGAAAGTAGAGCATAAATATAATTATTTATTTAAAAATATGATTCCAACACGCTACATAAGAGGTCTCATGTTTCAAAACAAGAGCCGAAAACTTCAAAATAATATTGTAGGCTCTTCAAGCGAAATTTTTTGGGACCTAAAAAATTTCGCTTGAAGATGGAACAGAGCCTACTTTAACTCAAGTTAATTCAAATATTATTTTGAAGTTTTCGGCTCTTGTTTTGAAACATGAGACCTCTTATGTAGCGTGTTGGAATCGTATTTTTAAATAAATAATTATATATATATATATATATATATATATATATATATATATATTGAAAAAGACATGAATGTTGACCAGATCATTACTGCGGTTTCGACCCCTACCGTCTCCTCAGGTGTCTTTTTTTACCCTAAACCAAGGTAGTGTTCTGGTCAGCATTCATATTTTTTTTGTAAATATTAAACCGCACTACAATAATTTCTAGAACATTCAGGCCGGTAAATATAAGTGCAGGCTTATATTAACATTCATCAGAGACGTAAGAGTCTATCTCTCTCTCTCACTTTCTCTCTCACTCTTAATCTCTCTCTCTCTCTGTCTCTCTCTCTCTATATATATATTTATGGGAGTTTTATTTTACTTGAAATAAAGTGCGGAATCGCTATGTGCTATCAATCTTTTTTTTTATAGCAGAGAACGCCTTTTAACCTCAAAACAAAACGAATGAAAGTGAATCTAACAGACATTGGGTTGAAAGAATAATACTGACAATTTTATGGATGGGGTAAGTAAGGAATGTGGTCGTTTTAAAGAAAATAGAAACGATAAGAACTCTTAGAATCAGAAAGAGAATGTTGGAATATAATGAGGAAGGAAGGCTTAGAAAGCTGAACTCTCACAGTACATATCCAGATTAAAAGCTTGTTTGAATGGCTGGCGGAATAGGAGGGAAGTATCGGTTCGATAGATTGGATTGTGGGAAGAACCATGATTGAACGCGTGATGAAAGCACACGGTAGACAGAAAAAATACTTTCCCTTCAAACTGGGACGATGCTACAAATTTGACATCGGTCTCCTGACAATTTATTTCAAGGGGCGCATTCTATCAGATATTTCGGAATCTTTCGATCCATTCCCAAACGACCGTTTGGCGGAGAAAAAAAAATATTGCTACATGATATCTCATTGTAAAAATTGGTGAACATGTAATTAAATAAATAGTTATTGTACATATTTTGTAACGAATAATTTAAATAAAAATAAAAAAGAAATTGTTTATAAATCAAATTTATAAACATTCCCTATCTCTGTGCATGTCGCTTAGATGAGCAATAATGACCTATAGATTAAACGATAGGTATATTTATCTAAATGAAAACAAAAAACAACTTGGTCATTATATATTGCAACATTTAATATAGTTCCAGATTAGAAAGTATTATGATAGAGACTGCTCTAACCATATCGCATAATAATCTCGGTGTTTTTCGATTTAAAATAGACTTTATATTGATACTAACAAATCAATAATATATAAAATCGTCAAGCTGTAACTGAGAATTTAAACAAACTCATTAATAATTTATGAACAACTTAATACGAGGGTGCTCAACGATTTGGAGATTTATCAAATTGGGAAAAAGCCTGATTCGCTACATTTTCATTTTTTTTTATCATATTAGAATAGACTACCAACGGATTTAAACACCAGATTAATGTCTCAGACGGATTAAGTAGAAAGAATACAGGAATTAATCATCATGCGAACGAAGATAAAAAAAAAAGAAAAGAAAATAATATATACGATAAGTTTCTAATCAAACTAGAGATTTAAATAAAAATAAAATATATATTGTACATATAATAATAGACGCCTTAAATATGCATATACTTTCACACATATACATATTCTGATAGATAAAAGATAACAAGGGATATCTTCCTAGTTAATGTTTTGCAGATATGTAACACGCCAGTGCATGTATTCCTGGTATTTGCTAATGAATATTCAGAAGTTAGTTTAGTAATATCTACACACACTTAAACGCCTTAAACTCCACTAGTGTACTTGATGTCTTGCTTTGTTAGATGTTAAAAAGCCGTGCTATATATATATATATATATATATATATATATATATATATATATATATATATATATATATATATATATATATATATATAGTGGACACTCCCGTCGATTTCGGCGTTATGATTGTGTTTTATGTGACACTTCCGTCCTGTTACGAGACGGCATATAAGTTCACATATTGTACAACGACGAGGACCTCGGACATAACAACAGGAATATTTGCTGACGATATTCGGCATTTTCTTTCGACTATTAGCCGGTCAATACGACTGATTTCAAAATTTATGTTATCACTCTGGCAGAAATGTCTCCAGTTATCGCTATCCGGAGCAGTTCGGAAGTGGATAGTGTACCTTGGTACCTCGGTGTCGCTCAATGTTACTAAATCTACTATAGTTAAATTTGGTTTTAATTTTCTTTGGTATTGTTCTTAAAATCAATATATTTCTTAAAATATAATTGTTAATGAGTTTCTCTTTTAATTTTCTTCTTAATCATTCAACCTACTCTCTGGATAATTTTAATAATTATTATCCAAGTGGTAATTATTCAAAATTCCTATCCTATAATTTCATGCAATTAAACATTTATACAGGGTCAGACCCAGTTACAATTGTGTGAATATGTGTAGAAACAGCCTACGTGTTCCCTAATAGATATATATATATATATATATATATATATACAAAGCTTATTCGACTATATGAAAGGAATTTACTTAAAATAAGATGTCAAACTTGTCTATATTTAATGAAACATGCATTAATATATTATAGATTCCTCAGGTGGCTTGTTTAGCCTAAACCACCTGAGAAGAATAATGACAATTATATGAATAGGATGAGTAAGGGGTATGGCAGCTTTAAAGAAAATAGAAACAAGATCTCTTAGAATCAGAAAGAGAATGTTGGAATTTAATGAGGATGGAAGGCTTGGAAAGCTTGACTCTCACAGGACATATCCAGAATAAGAACTTGTGTGAATGGCTGGGGGAAGTGTCGGTTCGAGAAATTAGATTTTGTGAAGAGCCATGATCAAGCGCGTGATGAAGGCAGTCGTTAGAAGAAGAAATAATTTTCCTTCAAACACATTTTCAAACTTCAGAGTGTGTAAACTTGCAAGAAACTACAAATTTGACATCGGTCTCCTGACAATTTATTTCACGGGGGCGCAATCTAACAGATCTTTCGGAATCTTTCGACCCATTCCCAAACGACCGTTTGCTTGCAGGCTACGTATTTCAACTTTTCGTCGTAAATGGACAACATTTGTTTCGCCATCATATAACATTTTTGGAAGAGTTACTTTTTCCACCATCTTAACGACTAGAGGCTATTGTCGACCGTTGTGTGTCGACATTGGTGAAGGCGGGAAAAATGATAGCGATCTAAACAGTTTTCAACGAAAATAACTATCAGATCAACGCAGACCCCAAACGCAGAGTTCTCTATCTCTGTCTCGTTCTTTCACCGTATCTTTTTGGTTGTGTCTTTCTCTCTCGAATTTTTTCCCTGCCCTTCTTTCTCTGTCTCTTACATATATATATATATATATATATATATATATGTGTGTGTGTGTGTATTTATGTATATTCATATATATATGTGTGTGTGGGTGTATATATATATATATATATATATATATAGACACATATAAACACACAAAAATATATGTGTGTGTGGGTGTATATATATATATATATATATATATACACATATATATATACACATATATACACACAAAAATATATGTGTGTGTGGGTGTGTATATATATATATATATATATATATATATATATATATATATATATATGTCTTTGTTTCTATCTCACTCTCCAGTGAAGGAAATGTTTCTAACACGAAATAACTACAAGCGTTCGGGCAATTACTTCCTTTCAGAAAAGCTCCTAGATGAACGAACCGATTAAACCCACTCTAAAGGTTAAAACATGTCGGTACATTTTATTTTCGTTCTTACTTTTAAATGCCCAAACTCATGTTAGGGTAAATGCGTAGACCTAAAGACTTAATTGCGTTAATCTTCAAAGGAACCCACTTCCAACTGCTTTTCCGCCTTGTAAAATAATAATTGAAAACTGGTTTACAAAGCTCTTGAACACTGATCCCTAAATCCATGTTAAGTCTAAAGCAAGGTCATTGCTTTCTTTTTCCAAAGAATTTAATTTAGCGAAACACATCGACTAAATGAAACGTAAAAAAAAAAACACAAAATAAAAATAAAAAAATATTCCGTAATTTTTTTTTTTCTTCCATGCCTATAGATACATCGCTTTTTAATGTGTAGTACAAGGTCCTGAGTAAGCTAGGTGTTCCCATTGAGATTTTAGCAGCATATCAGTTTTTAAAGAGGCGAATTTGCTAGCCAGTACTCTCAAAAATATTTGTATTCAGTGTCAGGTTGGTAATCAAATCTACAATGCCAAGCTTGGACTGTTATATTAAATCGCACGCTGTTGACAGAGAAGGCGGTTTCCGACATTTGTAATGGTTGATGTGAAAGCGTGGCCACGGCTGAAATTTGAAGTCGGTACACAAATCTCATTTGTTATCGCTACGACTTGTGTACATATCATTGCACATTTTGGCTTATATAAATCTGTGCCATTCATGTTGGTGAGAATTATAAGATTTATAATTATGAATGATGCTAAATATTTAGTAAAAATGATCCATATATTGGGCTGCAAAATGTGGACTTTGATTTGGTGCAATGGTTAGCATGTTTGTCTCACTAGATCACTTCTGAGGGAATAGTGAGTTCAATCCTCACTCGGTGCCCCGTACATTCGACCTTGTGCCACGTCTAAGATAAGCTTAGAAAATGATTTAGGGTACTTCAATGTGGGTTAATAGTTAGCAAGTTTCTCTCGCTAGATGACTTCCGACTGAAGAGTGAGTTTGATACTCACTCAGTGCCTCGTAATTTCGACCTTGTGCCACGTCAAATAGACGTTTAGAAAATCATTTAGGGCATTTCGATGTGTTGCAATGGTTAGCAAGTTTGTCTTGCTAGAACAATTACGAATGAATAGTGAGTTCGATCCTCACTAGATGACCCCTACTTTCGGCCTTGTGCCACATCTAAGTTGAGCTTAGAAAAATCACTATATTTGACTGGAAACTAATGCAAAATGCAAATCTGCGACGTTCAAAGTTTAATGAATCTGCTCTTAATAGCTTAACACCACATGCCTCTGGAAATCATGGACACCTGTCCGTGTTGACATCCATTTAGAACATGCAAGGTAGATTGGCAAGTATTTTGCTGCTTCTAAAATGCATTTTTCTCTATAAAATATCGACAGAAACAACCCTGCGTCCAATAAATCCAACGTCCGTGACAAGTGTTAACCTCTCTTTTAATTACTAAATATTAAAATAAATAATTACCATATATTTGGTAGTCCTTCTAACTCGGTGATTAATTTTTCCGGATAATCCGGTTTTCTTGCTGAAATTTGCTATTCAGAGGGAATAAAGTTTTATGAAGTACAAGAAAAAAATATTTTTTTTATGATTTCTTCTTTTAAAATTTTCGGTGGTCGTCTAGATGAAAACCGCACCTTATAACCAGCAAAATACTGTAGGTTTTTTTTTTATCTATTTATTCGTAGTGGATTTCCTTGCACAACGCTTAACCGGTTTTAAAATGAGAGTTATTATATCCTAGACTGGCCGTCGTCAAATTTAAAAGAGAAACGTTACCCTCTTATTTTACTTATATTTGCGTAGGTGGAAAGCGAAGAACATAATCCCTTCCATTTCCAAGAGCATTTATTATGCGAAAATAAAAACAAGGGAATCGGTCGAGATTTTAGCCAAAAGCCAGCCTCTGACAGTTTAAAAAGTAGTTTCCCTGGTGAACAAAAAGAAGGGAGATTCGATTCCTGATGGAAGGTAAGAGAGAGGGGAGACAGTTAGGAATTAGAAAGAGAAAGAGAGAGAGAAGAGATAAAGGTGCGGATGAAGAATCAACAATACATGGCGATTGCCAGCTTCACGGTTTAGTGCCATATTCAGAACGGCATACAAACAAGCGCACATATACATATATCCTTCAATAATATTTCTGTGGATATTTATTTATGATAGACAAGGTGCTTTATTTAGTTTTCGATACAATTTCTCATGTGAATTTATATTTTTTTCGGTATATAAGATCACATGAGAAATTGTATATAAAAATAAAGCACCTTGTCTGTCCTATCCAATGAAAGGTGCATGAAAGAATGATTGCTGCCTAAATACACATACACGCACACACGCGCGCGTACACACACACACACACACACACATATATATATATATATATATATATATATATATATATATATATATATATATATATATATTGGCTCTGTCTTCTCTGAGTGCTGACTTCAATGTTCAATTTACTATTTACACACGCTCTATCTACGATATTGAGCACCCATAAATATAGCACACCTTAAGACTATATATATATATATATATATATATATATATATGTCATAGGTTTTATGGCCTATTAATATTCATTTTCACGTATCTGTATCTCTCTCTATATATATGTATCTTTCCATCTCTCTCTCTCTCTCTCTCTCTCTCTCTCTATATATATATATATATATATATATATATATATATATATATATGAATACGTGCCCCTGAAACAAAATCTTCAGCTTCCAGCTTGTAATATATATATATATATATATATATATATATATATATGAATAAATACAAAAAGATAAATTTCTTAGCTAACGAGTTTCGCCCTTTCATGAAAGATCAACACAAATGTAAGTATTTTTTCTGCAACATTTATTTATAAAAAAAAGTAAAAAAAAAAAAAATAAGTCTTTGAGATTTTGAAATTTTAAAATTTAAGAACGCTCTTAAATTTAAGAAACGCTCAGAAATATTGATCAGACCAAAAGAAATTTCCGGTTAATTTACGGAGGATGCTAACGGACGGAATTTTAGGTTCAATAAACAAAAGTGGGAAAATATTTATATAATTTTATTTTGAGATTAATTCATTTATTATATATTTTAAATAATATAAGGTTATCAACTTAATGGATTCTTTTTCTTTTTTAACGTTTTTATTGTCAGGTCATGTAGGCTTTTTCAACTAATTATGTTATTTTCTATACATATGCAGCATTTGTGGATCGAACTTGTGTTTCCATATATAACTAATACATTTGAAAAATTGTTACCTATATGACACTTTTTGTGTACATAGATTCGTTTATTTCTAAAATTCATGCAAGTCTCCTGTATGTAAAGAGCAGTTGTGCGATTTTATTTTATATGTACCTGTTTCATAATGTTGTGGCTATTTTTGGTCATGTTTATATTCATAAATGTTTTGCATGCGGATGTAATTATATGCATATTGTTAATAGTGGATACACAGTTTTAGATAGTGGATCTTAAGGTGTTGGAAGGTAGTTTTATAGATCTGTTTTTATCTAGTCTATTGCCATTGATGTTGCTGTTAATAATGTTATTTTTTGCAGTTGTACTTTTTGTAAACATTTCTCTTAGCATTATGGAAGAAACAATGAGGATACTGGATGTTTGACAATAATTTGGATAAATAATAATGAAATAAATAATAACTCAAATAAAAAAGAAATCTCATCGGCGATGATGTCCATTCAAATGTCATTGGGTTTGTATCTAAAGTGACCCAATAAGCGACGATAATCCGTCAGTTTAAAACTAGCTTTACTTTCTTATATACAATGACATTTTTCATAAGATATAATTTTCTTGATATCAAATAGTAACCGGGAAATTGAACGACATATTTCACGGTAACTTTTATGGTTATAGATTAGGACGACGTTAAAATAAAAAGGCACTTGTTTAATCTAGATTAATTTAGGAAATATTAGGTTGGTGCAAAAATAATGACGTAATAATATCGTTTTTTGAGGTTAAAAAATAGGTCAGAAAACGACATTATTACGTCATTATTTTTGCACCAAACTAATACAAAAAACCTTTTATTTAAAACGACTACTGTACATCATTATCTATTATGATTTGCGAAATTTTAAAACGTATTTGTCAACTAAATTGATTTGTTTTGTACGGCTTATCAACATTTTCAAAGTTATTTAAAGTGATATATTTTTCTAAATTTTAGGATTTTTTTTTTTTTTTTTTTTGAGTGAAGAGTGAAATAAGAGCGATTCGGATTTTATGGCGATAATAATGACTTACTATTCCATCTAGTATTATTTAATCCAAAACTTGATAGAGGACGGGAAATCATAAATTTCCCTGGGGTATTTGTTCTTAAGTAAATGTAATGATCCATGCTGGACTTGGAAATCGGTTCTCCAAATTACAATTCCAAGCATTTTTGCATTACACCACTCGAACATCCAAGGTTACAGCACTTGATATTCCCACGCAGTTACCCATTTAGGTACTGGCTAGACTCGGCGTTGCTTAATTTCGTTGATCGCACGAGAACTGGTATTTCAATCTGATATGGCCGTTAGTCTGGTCGTCAACTAGAGACTCACGAAACAGCGACAGTTTAATATATACGGGAACGGGTGAAGGACGATAATCTATATATATATATATATATATATATATATATAGATAGATAGATAGATAGATAGATAGATAGATAGATATTTTAAAGATGATTCCATCGCTACATAGGAATGACCAAGGTTCATGAACAGAAGCTAAAAAGATCCAATTCAATTACAGAAATTAAATTAAAGTACCTAGTTATGTTTCATCCTCAAACGAATATTGTAATAAATAATTTTGGAATTTTTGGACCTGTATAAGCATATACATATATATTTATTTCTATGGATATAGATAAAACCAATCCTTTTAATAAGGGTCATTAGCGTATTCATTTTCATTGACAACTATTGTATCAACATATAAGTTGTTTTTTGTTTTTTTTAAACGAATGATTACTTACCTTCAACGCATATCGGTCTGGTCATTTTCAACGACAGTTAGTTTTTGGCACTTTTGTTACGTCGATAAATTTGTATATATATATATATATATATATATATATATTAAATTAAGAAAATATATTATACAATATACTGAAGGAGTTGGGAGCTCAATCCTATCAGAATTGTTTTCATTCCCGTTACGATTCAGCAAAAGTGCAACTTCTAAATATAACCATGTACAGAAAATGCTGATTAACGAATTTTAGAAAAGGCAATTTTACAATAATGTTCACCCTGCACAAGGCCCTGTTGTAACCCGATTTAAATGTCTACTGAGTAAGAAGAACAATTTTTGAAGATAGGTGTCGGAGATGAAAGCAATGCCTAGATTGAATGGATTATAATTGTAGTGATCGTGGAATCATCCTCTTGGAAATTGTTTATAGAAAGCAATGGTATACTGAAAGAAGATTTTCGAATAGAATTTACATCTCATCTATGAAATATTACAGAAAATAAGGATGATTCGTTACAATGAGTGAGGCATGACGCGGTTTAATCGTAATGTTTAGAACTGTCAAGACTAAGGTGTGTAGTTCGTCTGATTACTTTCCATGGAAATAACGTCAGGGCAGTGATATACTTGCGATGTTTCGTCTGCGAGAGAGGTAGTTTTTAGGGTGGGAAATAATTTGTCCCTTACAAGGACGAAGAGACGCCTTTGGAATTTATCAGGACTGGAAGGTGAAGACGGGGTAGCTTCTGTCCATATTCTTGCAAGAAAAAACAAAATATTCCTCGAATTTTGGAGCTTTTATCGACTGTGATTGCCAGACCGATTTGAGTGTTCCAGAGATTGTTGCTGAACAGAACAGAAATAATGGCGAAAGACGCCAAATATAAAGAAGTGCGCAAACAAATTTACAGTATTCTTCACTCTTGTGAAACGTTCTCGTCATTTTGGATATATGTATTATTACTATATTTTTTTTATCTCAGACTAGCAGCACGGCCCGGCGTTGCCCGGCGTTGCCCGGCGTTGCCCGTGCTTGATTCACAAATCGTATGACTCATACAGCAATCGCTATCACGTGACTTAAAATATTTTTGCGCTTGCTTGCATTTAAAGGAGTGTCCTTTGCCGTGCAGATGTTGCTACATGCCTTAATACTTGCCCATCTCATACTGAGAATTTTTTCTGAGCTCTATACTAAACATTAAATCTGTTACGAAAAAAGAACTAAACAAAATGAACACAAAACGATCAGCTTTAAAAAAAAAAGGACTCATAACTGGAAAAACCGAATGAAAAAAGAATGTTAACAATAAATACTTTTTCGTATCCAACCCAGTTCTGCGGAATCAGAACCAACGTTGAGTTTAAGCAAGCGAATGAGCCAAGTGGAATAAAGTGCCATGCAGATTTAAATTTTTCCCACTTGTGACGAATGCAGCAATCCATTTATTTTGCATGCTCGCTAGCTAGTTAAAATTCGTGTCAGACAGCTGTTGGCTCTCAAGCTGGCCAAGAGAATCCTCCTGCCTATTCGTAGCAGCCAGCTATAGGCTCTCACTCTGGTCAGTAGAAAATGGCCGCAAACTACATGAAAATTGCCGTAGAAGCATTAAAAAAAATCGATTATTTCCACTATTGATGGGAGTTGGGAAATGCAAAGTCGGTATTGGCCTTTCCACTAACTTGAAGCAAGTGCATGTATATTTTGGTAGAAATCCGTCGAAAATTGCGGCCGTGCATTCGTTACACACACACACACACACACACACACACACACACACACACACACACACACACACACACACACACATCCTGAAAGGAACGTATTCTACTATTTACAACCAAGCTAAGTGTTAAATAGTAGAATACGTTCCTTTCATTCTAGAAAAACTGATTTCCAAACAATGAAGGCGTTATCCCTAAAGGATTTTTCACAAAAATGCATGCAAATTGACAGATAAAACGAAATGAATTCTGGGAAGATCCGTATTTGCGCATATTCTGAACAGGGAGGTTTTTATGTTTAATTACATATTTGGTGTAAATCTAGCTATTTTAAAAGAAAGTTTAGAAATATAATCATTTGTAAATTTGATTCAGAAAACCGAGTCATTGTTCCTTTAGTAAATTCCCGTTGAGATTCATTCAGTTCAATTCAATTTAAATTTATGTATCCATTAACTGTATTTGTGAGATAACCAGACAAACATGCTAGAGGACAATATAATTCTGTACAACAAAGTCAACATTTTATATAAATCTTTCCGTTGTACAATTCTCGCTGCTGCACATTCTTAGTATTCTAGCCTAAGAAAACTCTTTCTTCGTTTAAAAAGTCAGAAGACATAAAATAAAAGCTGTTTAACCTGTTTTTCTTTATCGCGCCGATTTTATATTACACTGTGTTGTCTCTTAATTCAAGACATTTTTTTTTCTTCTATATCATTTCCCTTCTGTTTAAGAAACAGGAACATTTCGTCGGAAACAAAGAAAAGTGTCTTGAACTGTTACATGATATCAGAATTGAAGGAGCCAGATTTTGAGGAATCGCTGACGCGTAGTGTTACATATTGATTATTAAAAGAGTCTTATTACAAAATTATATCAGAAAAGATGAAAGTCTTCTGTTGTGAAAAATGAAATCGCTCTCTTCTTATTCTCTGCATTATGTTTCATTTTGACAGATTAATTCTTATTTAAACAGGGAAAGATGAAATCTAGAGTTACTACATTTGTTTACATGACAAAAGTATTGTGAAGCGTGCGAAAGATTGAAATTTAAACGCGTTTATCATCTTAAATACAGTCATTACCCAAGACATAACTTTATATCATGAACACTTAGTGTAGATGGTTTTAAATGGGATGATGCCAAGTAGTGATATCTGAAAACCTAAGGGCTTGTTGGTTTGATTAACTGTCTACACGTATCGGACCATATGGTTTATGTCATTGAAAAAAAGCTTATAATCGATTATTTTATGCTTTTCAAGTTCCTCCTACTCTACAAAAGCATTTATTCTATCCTACAATGCGTATATTTTTGTAATCATTTCGCTCACAAGCAAGACAATAAAGCCACTAAGATACAAGGCAATACTGGATGTGAAAGAATAAGAAGAAGAAAACATTGTGATGCAGAGAGAACAATAAAACAAAAGGAATCAAGAAGAGAGTTGATGACGACTGACGTTGCATACAAATTTTTGAAGATCAAAGTGAGCTGAAAAGAAAGAAAGCGAGAGAGAGTTCCACAGTCGGGAAGTAAAAGAAAAGAAACTTTTAGCAAAGTACTTATGGTTACATCTTGTCAATTAAACTGTAAAATGACGAAACCTTGTCAATATAGTACTGGGCTTATATTCATAAAGTCTAGGAACCATATAAGTTCATCAGAACAAGTAATATGAAAGTATTTATAGAAAATGCAGAAGGAAGCTTCATGGCGGTAGTAGGAAATGGCTGAAATCGGGATGCCTCTCAGAACCAGCAGCAATCGCAGATTTTTATCAAGAATCTCTGAATATATATCAAGGACACTAGATCTTACGTGGAAGCAATATTCGAAGCATGGATGAATAAGAAAAAGGAAAAAGTAAGTCAATGTTATTTGATTTGACAAATGTCTGAATTATTATATGACAACTTATTAATTCTGATACACTTGCCTGTATTTTAGTCTCCCAACTGGTGTGTCTATTTGCACTTATATCTTAGTCAGCCTATGAACTTCACAGCAGACCCCTCGTATATTGCTTATTTTTCGGAATTGAACATATAATACAGGAATTTGCCAAACAGTATAATTTGACTTTACCTTGGAATCTTTTTTCCTCCTTTTTATTATTTGTCCTCTGAAAATATTTTAAAAACCTTTTAAAAAAAAACATCACTTCAGCAAATTAGAACATTTCTTTTGTATTTAGCATTGAACAAATTTTTGTTTACCGAAATTTTAATTCTGTTCCCCGAAGCGATACAACGTCAGAATTTAAAACCAAACTAAAATTCACCGACAACGACGTAGGAAAGAAAAGGAGAAATATAGAGAAAGAAGGGGACAATATATATACATATATATATATATATATATATATATATATATATATATATATATATATATATATATTTATATATATATATATATTGAAGAATTGAAAATATGTTGGTAAACTGCTTTTTTCTTTTCTCCGTCTATGTTAAAGGAAATGGATTTTGTTTGTGACAAACGAACAGAAATTTGCCTGTAGACAAAACAAGTCCTCAACTGATTCAGCAATGAACGCCGTCCTTTAACATATGACCGATTTTTTTAAAAAATCAACGACTTGGAAAAACGTATTTTTAATTTCACCGCTAAAAAAATCTTTTCCCATACTCAATTTTTTATGGGGAACAATCCTTTATACTTTCGAACAAATATTTAAACAATCAGTGTGAATGTGTCTAAAAGAAATTAGAATAAGTCATTATTAAATATTTGATGGAGAAAAATATCTTGTATAATAAACGTCCCCACGCGATGTTGGAAATGTATCGTACATCCGAAATACTCTATATGCATATCTGATAACTTCGAGTAAAATCAAATTCGTCAACGTGCAAAAATCCACACTGATGTTATATAGAGAGATAAATGATATAGTGTGAGCTGATGGTCATAATACAACTATTTTTCTAAATAGTAAGCTTCATAGCTCAGACAAATTAAAATTTGCAGCTGCTCTCAAAAATGAGGTCCAAGCAGTTGTTAATTGAATTAGGAAACTACTTGTGAATTTTAATGGCTCCAAGATAAAACTGCAATCTTTTAAGCATCAAAGAGAATTACTTCTGCTTTCTCTCAGAATGTTTATTGTCCAAGAGAGCAAGTTATTTTGCCTTCTCCGTTTCGCGTTTTACAATGACATGAATTTGAGTGTATCAACTGCTAGGCCTGTTTCTAGGGAGTATTTCTATCTTGTATAGTGCCAGACAATCTTTCCCACCATAACCCATCCCACACATTTATTAATCGGCCGTTCATTTGTGCGTTGAATATTGCTTCACTCTCTGGCCTGGTGTTCCGGCTATTAAATGTCTTGAAATTCTTAACCAAAATAAAAAGAAGGTCTGTAATGTTACTCTGCCTGATTTGACCTTTCGTCACTCTCCCACCACCGAGATATGTCTTACCCCTGTCTTATCTTTAAATATTTTCATACCAATCGTTGTAAAGAGATCTCCTTATTAGTACAAAGCCGGCATAGATTTAAGTGTACTATTAGAGTTGCAAAGAGGTCTCATCGCTTCACTGATGACTTAGGTAGATGTAAACCCAAGGTTTTTAATAGCTTTGTATCTGTTAAACACTCTTCCTGTTTCTTGCTTTCTTACCACTACGATTTAAAAAAAAAAAATGTAGATGCAACGTCAATCACCATCTTCTGTCTTTCAGAAAACAGTTTTTTTTTATTGTACTTTCATCTCACTAAAGTCTTCTCATTCACTTTCACTCTTAGTAACTCCTTGCGTATTATCGCCATCTTAAATCTTCCTGAAACCTGTTCATTTATTGATTTCTCACTAATTTCTTCTAATTCTCTTTCACTCTCAGTAACCCCTCGTGACTTAGTGGCATTATCGCCTTGTTTGGGGTGAAATGATTAAAAAAAAAAAAACTTAAATGAAGAATGCTTATTACTCAAATTGTATTTTACGATAGAATATTTTAGATTTTATAGGAAAATAATTAAAATATATACCGTGATTCCCCATGTATAATACGCCTTCATGCATAATACACAACACCTAAAATTGTCCTGAAAGTGGGGGAAAATGCTTCTACTCAAGCATAATACGACCGCTGTTTGGTAATCAAACCGCACAAATTGAACCTCTCCACATTCATTACGGTCAGCGTTTCCTACACTTATCTAAAAATGGTTTTAAACATAGAATACTATTATTCTAATTTAGTTTTATGATATGTCTTATTTTATTTTATGGCGATTTTTAAAGATTTTTTTGTAGCTGTGCATAATACGCACCCTGATTTTATTTATTATTTTTAGAAAAAATGCGTATTGTTCATGGGAAATAATGGTAATTAAAAATTTATTATGATTTTTAATGGATATCTATTTTATTATTATTTTTTAATTATTATATTTGCTTGAAAGCTGATAACATAATCTACTTTTGAATAATACGCTTCAATTCTGATATAACAGTTGATTCAACAATAATTCTAAATGATTTATGATGAATAACTTTAAAGATTTTGTCGTGTTAAAAATTTAAGGACTACAATTGCTTTTAACTGAATTAATACGTACTTACCTATCTTAACTTCCACAAACCCCGCTCCGCAGAAAATGGGCAACTTCACTTCCAAAGTTGTACAGTAAGTAATTCTCCAGGGGTTACATCACCTGGTTTGGAATTCAGAGTTTTCCTTCTCGACTGGTTTACACATCCCGTCCACCATGTTATTTAGCCTATAATTTGAAACAAAAAGATGACTTCACACCTAGCCCGAAGGTATTCGGGCGGGAGGATTAGGGAATGGAAAGAAGAGAACTGGAATTCGACTTCCGGTAGCCGGCATTTTCTTCCGAGTTGTAACCTTCATACTACATGAACATCCTTAGTATATGCCCATTCTAAGTTAAGACGATATTATAAAATAATAAAAATAAAGACCTTCCTACTTAGAACCAAATACTTGTGGCAATCACGATTTGCAAAATTATTCGTAATACGGTTGCATTTATGAGTAAGCAATGAGTAAATACAGAAACAACATACAAGTATTAGGTTGGTGCAAAAAATAATGACGTAATAATGTCGTTTTTTGACCTTAAAAATACGTCAAAAAACGACATTAATACGTCATTATTTTTGCACCAATCTAATAACTTCTGAGAGAACACTGAGAAGCGTGATCGATGTTTGAAAAATTTGCCCACAGTGTTCTCAGAGATAATCAATGGAATCTGGTGGTAGTAGTAGCAGCAGCAGTAGTAGTAGTAGTAGTAGTAGTAGTAGTAGTAGTAGTAATATTAATAATAATAATAATAATAATAATAATAATAATAATAATAATAATAATAATATTAATAATAATAATGAGGTGGAGGAAGAGGTGGACGAACGATCAAAAAATAAGAAATATATCCACAGACATAACAAGTTTGCGACAAATGTTTACTTGAAGATATGCAAGAAGCACAAAGTCAAAAACCATTGAGAGATGGTGAGGACATCAACCAGACAGTTACCCAAAATATCGATGTGACTATTCTCTGGGACATACCAACTCAAAGTCATGGGGAACTAAAAGACAACGGACCTGATATTATCATTAAAAAAAAAGAAATTCAGTAAATGTATGCTTATTGATATAGCAGTAACATCTAAAAGGAACAACTCCATGGAAATTATCGAGAAATTGTCCAAATACAAGCACCTGGAGATCGAGATAAACAGCGTGTAGGAAATAAAGACTAGTACCGTACTAATAGTAATCGGAACTCTGGAGCTCGTGAGAAAAAAGAATGGACAATTTTACTAATAGTGTCTCAGATACCATCAGCATAGAGGTTGCCCAGAGTATCGGCCTACAAGAAACATCCCATGTACTAAGAAAAGGGCTATCAATTAAATGACAATTCTTCTATAGGTCCTGAGGACCATAGTTTGGAACCGGTTCTACAGGATGCAAAGTAGCAAACATAGCATATAATAATAATAATAATAATAATAATAATAATAATAATAATAATAATAATAATAATAATAATGCACATGGGAACATCAACTATCCATGTTGTATTTGGAGCCCTAGGATTGGTTGGAAAAGATTCCAGTAGACTAACTGAAGGGATTCCTGGAAGCCCATGCCTCAAAGAAATACATTAAATTCTTCTCACAAGTACAGGGCACAATTTACAAAGGGCTTTATCTATGTATTATTTTTTGTCAGTCGAAAGTATCATGATGCCATTTCTAACCTTAGGTCTCTGGGCGAGACTCGGAAAAAATGTTTACATGCCAGAAATGAAAGGGAATAAAATAATAATAATAATAATAATAATAATAATAATAATAATAATAATAATAATAATAATATGTGAATAAAAAGCAAAGACGAAATGATAGACAATTTCAAAGATTTAGAATCACAATTTTTGAAAGTTTAGGAAATACTACCACAGAAATTATTATGATAATTAATTATAAAGGTGATCATTGGAGCACTGGTTTGTTTTCGAAAAATGGGGAGAGAGAACATAACAAAGAATTTTCATCTGCTGGAAGTGGTATGTAAAAATAAAGTAATTATTAAAAGCATTCCTTTTCGTAACAGATAGGATATTTCGAAAACTATTGGCTACATCTTGGCGATGAAAATATCAAATGACTTGTTTTTATTTTCTTAAGTCACGAAAGTCCATCACAAATTAAACTTCTTACAAGCAAAGCACATTCTATGCCGTACAGAATTGAAATAATAATAATAATAATAATAATAATAATAATAATAATAATAATAATAATAATAATAATAATTGGTTAGAAAAGATTGCAATAGACTAATTGAAAGGATTCCTGGAAGCCCATGCCTTAAAGAAATACAAAAAAAATGTTCTCACGAGCACAGCCCACACCTTACGAAGTGCTTTGTCTATGTATTTTTTTCAGTGGAAAATGTCATGGTGCCATTTCTAAACTTAGGTCTCTTGGCGGGACTCGGAACGAAATGTGAACAGACTAGAAATCAAAGGAAACAATAATAATAATACTAATAATAATAATAATACTTAAAAAATAGAAATATCCGTGTGATATCCCGGGGAATAGATGTGTTCATGGGGAGGACGAGCGCATGATCCGTCCTATAATTGGTATCTTGAAATAAATTACCCCTGGCCAGTTTAGGATAAAACTAAAAAAAAATATATATATATAAATCTCAATATTTACAAAAAATTCATATCTCCTAAATAAAAAGAGTGAAACAGATGATCTGAAAATATAGGCCAATAACATGGCGGTTCACCAGATATAAATGATCACGCCTGTTCTGAAGATCTGTATTTGCTCTTTTCTCGATGAAATCATTATCTCCCTGGAGCAGAAGCGATATCGAAGAGGTTCATATGGTTGCAAATATTTACTACTAATAAATAAAATGATCTTAGATTCGATAGATTACCGTAAATCCTTTGATAGCGAGCCGCACTCTGAGATCCTTAAGGATTTGGCAATGCACACAGGCTCCTCAGAAAATTTCGTTATATATATCGTGGAACTGATGAAAACCACTTCATACCTAAATCATACCAAAGGCACTGCCATTTCCAATTTTTAGAATATCCGACAAGGAATCATTCCAAGAGATTCCCTGACACCCCTTCTCTTCTTTCTATCCTTAATCACACTTTCGGATTAACTAAAGAGTAATAACTATGGATACAAAGTAAAAAAAGAAATTGTTAAATCATCTATTCTACATGGATGATATCAAACTCTACGAAAGACGACAGTGTGTTGAAGATTGTTTTCAATCGTTTAAACACTTTCAGTGATTGGATCGGTATGGGTTTAGGATTCGATAAATTTGCAAAAATAACATTCAAGAAAGTGACAATTACAGAAACACATTCAATAGATTTAAATTTTAGTACAAACATAAGAAAACTGGAGAATGAGGACAGAGAATTGGAGATAGCAAATCCAAGAGAATAAGAAATTTTAAATATCTAGGAATTGGTTAAAAAGAGGACTGAAAATCTGGCAGCATATTCGCAGAGAAACAGGGAAATCTCGATAGTCACAAAGAAAGAAGTGTAGAACTGCTATGTGACAATAATATGTTCATGAATTCTGGGAAATATCCTCACGGATGGAGAAGAAAGTTGAGGCAGCAGCAGTCTACCAAAATGTGCTGAGTATACCATGATTTGAATATGAGAATATGAGAAGTTATAAGTGAATTAAAAACTGTTACAAGAGCTAAAACAGGATTTTGTGAAGATCCATAATCGTTAAGCTAAATATTATTGCATGATCATTCCATAAAATTAAAAGAACATTGATTCTATTTACTGCTTCAATCTGGATATTCATTATTTTGAAGATGATTTTGGGTTTTCCTCTTCTGAAATATAGACACTAAAAACATGTCAATTTTTCTACTACTTTTCCCGTAGTAGTTTTTTTTTAAGACTTTCACTCCAAGCAAGGCGGGATGCTACTAGCACACAAGGGGTTGCAGAGAGTTGGAGCGAGAGCAAATAGTAGTGATAGAAGAAAGGATGAAGAGAAAGATAGGGGATAGATCAAGGCATCTGGAGACATCGATTGTCATTACATTTGAATAGAAAAGAGGAGGGAGTTCCACAGGGGAGAAGTGCGAGACATGTAGCTATTGGAGTAGAAGAGACAGATACATTTAACAGTATCAACAGTGAAAGGGTGAGAGCGAGATACCAGCCTAGTTGAACGCTTAAATTCATGAAGTCTGGGAACCAGCGAAAGCAGCTCATCGGAGCGGTTACCGTGAAAGTATTTGTAAAAAACACAGAGGGAGGCGACGGCACGTCTGTGAGAAAGCGAATGCAAACAAATCGCCAGATCAGGGACAGTTACATTGCATATCCGTCTCTGGAAATTATCAAGGAACTTGAGATAAACAGAAGGGACTCCAGACCATATATGGAAGCAATACTCCATGCAAGGTCGAAAGGTTGATTTGTAGATTTGGATGATTGACTCCGGCGAGAAAAATTTCCAGGCGCGGCACAGGGAGCCGATTTTTCTTGCGGTGGACGGAGCCATTGACTCAATGTATTTGTTCCATCTCAGGTCAGCAGTCAATGTGAGACCGAGCGGTCGCAAAGAGGTGCTCTCGTGGGGGTTGTGCGACAGACATTCTAATGGGGGGCAAGGATGGTTCTCTGTGCTGAGTAATAGAGCGCATGTTTGTTTTCAAGGCATTAAAGTTAACCAGCCAATTCCTACTATTTTCAATTGGAAACAAAAGTTTATAGCGATTTTCAACACTTGTTTGAACAGGTGATTTCGTTTTACCAGAAATTAAATTTTATGGATATGTACGGAAAAACCACAAAAAATTGTCCTCAAAGATATCTGGAAATTACAGAGGAATATAAAAGAAATCCCGCGACTTTCTGTAAGATTCATTTGTAGGATGTGATGTTAACCTTTTTTTTTACGTTATAAGGAAATATAGAGAAAACTGAGTTATGTTTTTGTCGTTTGGCCGTCTTTTTGTCTTGAATGGATAAAATGCTGTACAAACAGAAAAAAAAAACATATACGCGCCATTTATTAAGATGGGTGCCATAGATTAGAATACAGTTAACTCGATTCAGAAGTGAAAATGATCATGTAAAACACCGTTTGGACAGGATTACAGTCCTTAAGAATAACTGAAACCGATGTTTTTATTCTTTTCTTTTTTAACAAGCGATAACAGGCGATGAGGGATGAATTGCTTATAAGAACATAAAGCAGAAAAATATCCTGGTGAAAAAAAGATGCACTTCGTTAGTCGCATGAGGTGATTTGATACCACAAAATAATGAAAGTATACGCAATTCCTATCTTAGCAATTTTTTGTCCCCACACACTACTCCCCTGATTCAGTGAGGGTTTGTAGTATGCGATGTCACGCAGTTGTAACTCATTTGTCGAGTGGGGTGCAGGATGAATGAAAAAAAATCACCTATCACAGATTTTGATAGGTCACATTTAGGCCAGCGTTCATTTTCTAAAGTCGCATTTATCTAAACCGACATCACCATAACCAAATTATTTTCTCTAAATTTCACATCTATATAATTCCCTCCTCTATTATAGTACAATTCTCTCTGTCTCTCTCTTTTATTCTTTTTTTTTATCTCTTCCTACTTCCCTTCCTTTACTTTTTCAATTTTCCGTGAAGAAACGTGGGAATTCATTCATTTTAGTAAATTTATTTGCATTGATTTGTCCAGGGAAAAAAAAAAACTTCTTTCTCCTGGACGAATTGATCATCTGCATGAGATAAATTGTTTGAATCTCATTAATTGCAATTCACTTATATGCTCTATAATAAAAATTATATTGAGCTTCTATCAGTTTTAAAATTTTGTATTAATAGGATGCACTTCGATTTCTTACCCACATATTTTTTACCTATCTATCTATAGATAGATAGATAGATAGATAGGTAAGAAATATGTGGGTAAGAAATCGAAGTGGATCCTATTAATATAAATTTTTAAAACTGATACACAGTAGAAGCTCACTAAAATTTATATATATATATATATATATATATATATATATATATATATATATATATATATATATCATTTTATATATATTAGGTTGGTGCAGAATAATGTCGTTTTCTCACAAATGTTACTATGTGATAAAACAACATTATTTTTGCACCAACCTAATACATATATATATCATTTTTTATATATATATATATATATATATATATATGTTTGTGTGTGTGTGTGTGTGTGTGTGTGTGTGAATAAAAATGACAATAGGAAAACTGGTAATTGCTGACGCGTTTCGTCCAATGTGGACTTTATCAAAGCAAAACGCGTCAGCAATTAGCAGTTTTTTTATTGTCATTTTTATTCATAAATATTGACTCTCTACTGGTTAATTCGGAGAAATTTTCATATATATATATATATATATATATATATATATATATATAGGGAGAGAGAGAGAGAGAGAGAGAGAGAGAGAGAGAGAGAGAGAGATGGTGATTACGAAGGTACGCCAGCTGGAAAAACTCCCTGGCTCATTCTGATGAGAAAAATACCCCCGAATTTGTTGTTAAGTACCTCAACACGGATGCATACACCAACTGATTTGAGGAGATAGTACTGCCCTAGAAGACCCTATGTCTGACTCCAGGACTCTGCACCATAGCAATAAGCAGAAGCTAGTCATGGCTGTCAGATAATTTATTCCACAACATCGCCCCTTACATCTGGTCGCCTACCTCCCCAGATTGAAACCTCGTTGATTATTATATGTGAGGTGTAGTTGAGTGAGACACCAACAAAACTCCTTGTCACACCAAAGGTGAATTAACGGAAGGGTTATTACAGATTTCTCCAACCTAACCAAGGAGAACGTCCACAAGAGTTGCAGGAGATTCCGATTTTGCCTGAAAGCCGTAGTTGAAGTCAATGTCGATTTTATTAAATAAATCTACTCACTTGTATTTCACGCTATTTCTGTGTAACTTTGGTAAATATATCTGGCAAAATGTCAATGTCATTTTCGCGTAATTTAGACGACAATTTATCCATGGCATACTATATATATATATATATATATATATATATATATATATATATATATATATTCGATTATAGGTGCAAATTAATTTATAATTACATGAATCATCCATACAAAAAACAAATATAGAGGTTAATGATGTCTGTAGGAACAGACGAAAGCGTGTAAAAATTAAAAAGACCTTATGCAACTGGAATTTATAAACAGGGATCATATCATTCATATACAGGTTCGGGGTTAATGTATCTTATTGAAATTGTTTGCGAGGATGTATTCTCGCCATTTAAATCATTAACCTCTATATATGTTTTTTGTATGAATGATTCATGTAATTATATATATATATATATATATATATATATATATATATATATATATATATATATATATATCGTTTTCGGTGAAAGCTATTTTATATTGCTTGAATAAGTGATGCTGTTAATATTGATTCACTGTTTTGACTATTTAATTAAGCGTTATTGCTTACTTCATTTAATTGCTTGTTCCAACATTCTTCATGAGGTATCCCTAATTACTGTTAAATCTGTGTCTAACCTTGTTTAATTGAACCCCAGATGCAGAACAAGTAATGATCTAACAATTTCCTTAACTGCTTACACGATTAAACTTTTTCTTTCAGTAACGTTCAATTTTTTTTTCAGACTGTCTCAGTGTACATCTTTTCAGAACACAATGACGTGATTTTTACTAAGTTCACCTCTTTCCCGTGATGCTAACATAGATAAAGATCAAACGATATTTAGTCAGCAGGCAGACAATACCGAAAATTCTTCTATTATTTTTTCTGTTTCCTCTTGCGTTCTTTAATCTGCTTCTGAATTCAATTTTCTTCTCCTGTCGAGCTTATTGGTATTCTGTTACGTTTTCCTTTATTTCTGCTCACAAAAAAAAAAAAAAAAAAAAAAAGAAATAATCAGAATTTTCGTTAGAAGGCGTCTTTTCGCCATTGTATGTGATTGGTTAAAACTAATTTTCCCGTTTCTTTTTCGTCCTGTTTTAATTTTACCAAAGATTCGGTACTGTATCCTCCAGCATTTCTTCCGTGTCTATGATAATGCAGAGAGTATTCGATGTTTTTTCTCAAGTAGCATAAGGATACACGTCACATCCTTTTTCTGATGGAATTGCGTTATAAAGTCCAATAGCAGCAAGTCATGGGATCAGCCCGAATTTCAGGACAAGATAATCTCAAGGATATAGAGAAACAAGAATCAGATGTGATATGTATGATATGTGATACGCACGTTATCCCAGCAAATACAGATTCTATAAGATTCAAGAACACATAATTGAATATGCACATGCAAAATGGTTTGATATATGAAGAGAAATAAAATAATAGAACGATAAATGAATTAGGGAGAACCAGCGAAATATAATGTAGTAAAAATCTTGATATAATGTATTTTCTTACAGTTTAAATATCAAATAGTTATTTCATACATTCATTTATTTAATCTTTCCGTTTCGTTTTTCTATTCCTTTTTTTATAAATACCAATTAGTTATTTCATGCATTCGTTCATTTATTCTTTCCGTTTCGTTTTTCTATTCCCTTTTTTATAAATACCAATTAGTTATTTCATGCATTCGTTCATTTATTCTTTCGTTTCGTTTTTCTATTCCTTTTTTATAAATACCAATTAATTATTTCATGCATTCGTTCATTTATTCTTTCCGTTTCGTTTTTCTATTCCTTTTTTTTATAAATACCAATTAATTATTTCATGCATTCGTTCATTTATTCTTTCGTTTCGTTTTTCTATTCCTTTTTTTTATAAATACCAATTAATTATTTCATACATTCATTCATTTATTCTTTCCGTTTCGTTTTTCTATTCCTTTTTTTTATAAATACCAATTAATTATTTAATACATTCATTCATTTATTCTTTCCGTTTCGTTTTTCTATTCCTTTTTTTATAAATACCAATTAATTATTTCATGCATTCGTTCATTTATTCTTTACGTTTAGTTTTTCTGCTTTTTTTTTTTCCAAATACCAATTAATTCTTTCACACATTTATTATTTCCATTTCATTTTCTTGGTCTTTTCTTTTAAATATCAATGAATGATTTCAAACATTCATTTGTTTAAACTTTTCGCTCTTCTGTTTTTTCTTTCAAATAATTATCAGTTATTTCTTTTATTCTTTTATTCTATCCAGTTTCTTTTTCATTTCTTCTCATATTTTAATTATTGTATGTTTTTTCTTTCAATTCTTCTTCCCGGGTGTTTTTAAACCGTTCTTTTCGATTCCTCCATTACTTATTTTAATCTTTCATTCGCGTTTTCTCTCCGTTTCATTCATTTATTTTTTTGATCTCTATTCATAGATTAATTATTTTATAGTTTCATTCGTATATTCTTTGCGCTTCGTTTTAATTTTTCTCTTCTTTAATCGTTATCAATTAATTCTTTCAATCTTTCATTCGGATTTTCTTCCAGTTTCGTTCAAATGTTTGCTTTCTTTTCAATTAATTAATTAATTATTTCATTCGTTGATCTAAGTCAACGAATTTAAAAGTTGACATAATAAAGAATTATGTCACCTTTTAAATTCGTTGACTTTCTCTCCATAATGAATATAAATTGCCTTAAGAATTTATCACTAATATAATATACTGAACAAAAGAGAAGCGATTATAAGAGATGAAACGGTGTTAAAAAATATACTATATTCACAAACGCAAATTAAATATATATATATATATATATATATATATATATATATATATATTTATTACTTATATAATAATTACATATATTTCTTACTCTTTGATATTCCTTTGCTATTTATTGTGTAAGTTTGCTCGTTTTTACAGCAACAATATTATTTGGATTATTGTACTTCAGCTATCTTTGACAAGTTATTACGTCAGAATAGATTGGGCGAATAGAATTACGATTTGATAAACAAACAGACGAATATAATAGTCTTACTTATTGTAATGACAAAGGTACGCAGGGGTACGTTTATAGAAAACTTTATTTAACTGAGAATACAAGGTTCGCGTATAGTGTCCTTTTATAGTCCCAGTAAACAGAAATATCTCTCTCAAAGAGGAGAGTAACAAAACAAGAGGAGACCACTCTTGATTATCATAACATTTCAAATCCATACCATCACATACACAACACTGATTAAAAGTTTAAATTAATTTGTAATCAGCATTTTATTGCTTATACAAATAGTCAACAGTAATATATTCTTTAATTCGGGAGAAAATGAGAAATATACCTCGTGAAATTTTTACTCTTACTTCACTACTCTAAAGAATTTAAGACAAGATAAGCCATTAAAATCAGTCTTTTTTTTTGTTAGTTCCAAACCTAAATAAATGGTAAATAGAGGAATTGCTTATATAGAAATTTCTCTGGGTTTTAATGTGAGACTTTTATTACAAATGTCTTGAAACTGGAAATTATTACAAATGTCTTGAAAGTGGAAATTATTTAAATGTGTAAAATTATTATGGGTTAATACCTTGTGTGAAGGCTATATCAGGCACGAAAATATAAAATGTGGTGGTTTAAATCTGATTTTAGAAGTTGGTGGGGGCTAGATCAGATATACGTCTTAAAAGATGCTTCCTCTGATGCTCTCATAAAATCAACATTTTTTAATACATTCCGTACTCTATGTATGTATATTTCATTTTGATTTTAAGTACACAATTTCGTTTAACATTTCATTTTATCTTTTTTCTGGAATGAGACTATACATTTGCAAGTTTCAGGAGCAAAGTTTTCATGAAAATTAAAAATAGAGTTTTCTGAATTAATTTTAACATTAAGGTCAGTAAAGATTGTAGAAAATGGTACAACTATGCACAAATACAACTACATACAGTGGCGTAAGAAAAGATTTTAGCCAGGAGAAATAAACTACATCCAATTTCAAAATTTATTTACGTAATCCCAGATCAACATAAATAAGCAGTATTTGGAACTATTATGGAGTAAGTCCTAAATTTGATAGTTTCCGTGCTTGTGTTCGATTTTTCATAGATTTGATCCTGTTATCAACAATTGCCTGATCCCTTTTTGCCACTCCTTTAGCAATGTTTTTTTAAGGGTTGCCACTGACGTGATTTTGATAGCACGCTCTCGAATTTTTCGGTGAAGGTGCTCCGAAATGTGCTCTATTGGATTCATGTCAGGATTTTGGGCTATGCATGGCAGTGACTTGATTTCTTGCGATTCCTTCCAGGCCTTTGCTACTTTGTTCATATGACATGGCACTCCATCTTCTTTACAAACGTAGACATTCTTGTCAATCTGATTGGTTTCAAATAGTAAGAGTAGACTTTTCTCTAATATTTGACAGTATTTTGGACCATTCAACAGCTTGTCAACAAGAATCAGCTCAGATTTCTCTCCAAACCAGACAGCGCCTCACACCATTATTCAAATCCCTCCATGTTTCACGGTCGCCTGCGGACATTTAGTGTTCCAAGTTGTATTCTGATTTCTCCAAACATAAACCTGTCTCGTGTTAGAATATTGGCAGTATTTACTTATTCTGATCAAATTATGGACTGCCAAAATTCATAATATTTTCTTTCGTATTCCTTGTCCATTCATTACGCCTGTTTCTGTTAACTTTTGAAATCAAGGGCGTCTTTCTTGAAACACTTCTTTCATAGTCTTGCTCTTTCAGAATCTTTCTCATCGCATATGCCGACATTCCCATGTTGTTTACGATACTTTGACGCTCTGACTGCGGTTTCTGATGACTTCCCGCTTCAGGCCCATGTTCATTTGCTCAGACACAATGCGTAATCTTCCTGAACATTGTTCCATATGACAATGGCCTTCTTCATTAAATTTCTTAACAATATTATTAACCGTTTGATGATTAACCTGGAAAAACCTAACAATTTCTCTATTTGACTTCCCACACTGATGCCATCCTTTTATTTGCCATCCTTGAAATTCACCAATTCCCTTCCTTCCGAGAACTTTCATTTCAAAATATAAGTTAACTATCGTTCATAGATGAGAGTAGCTTGATACTAACACTGTATTATCTGAAAAAAGAAGAAACTTTATTACACAAGCCAAACTTGCTGTAATCGAGGGTGGATAAAAACTTATCATAGACCATTGTAGGAGGAAACCAAGATGAAAATTTTTTAGATCTCTATTCTGTTGGGAATGAAACTTCCAGCTTCCCACCTTAAAGCGCAGTGGATCCGTCGGAGGAAAAATGCGTTTTCTTGGAAAACAAATCGATGGGAGTTTTGCAGTAAGTAAAATTCTGTCTTGTGAAAATACGACTTTTAACATATGTGGGCCCTAAGTGTATGTAAATTTGTCGACAAACTAAAATATCTCGCTCTGATCAGAAATCTTTGGGAATTTGGTTTTGTCATTTCTCTCCAAGCAAGGTGGTAATGCCATTAATAAGCAAAATGACAAAATGGAATATAATACGGAGAACAGGTAGGGCAGAGGAAAGGACAAATGATGAACGGGATTCGAGAAGACAGAATATGGCGAGTGAAGTTGCATTTAGATTTTTGAAGATTATAATTCTCAGGGAAGCAAGGAAATTGAAAATATTTTACACGGATGCGAAGTGTAGGAAAATAAACTTTTAGAGTTGAAGTAGCTGTTGTCTTTTGCTATTTAAACAGTGATATGCTGGACCTAATTGCCAGTCTAGTAGCACGCTTACATTCATGTAATCGAGCTACTAAAGAAAAAAAATCTCATCCGAGCAGTTGCCATGAGAATATTTGTCGAAAGGTCAGTAAGAAGCGTTGTCACGTTGGTGGAAAAGTGACCTGTTTTCGTCTGAAGTTGAACCTGGTCAATATTGTTGACCTTTTGGGAATACCAGGTTTTATAACAATTTGTAAACAGCAATTGGGTTAGGCCGTTAAACTGATTAATATATCAAAAATAATTTACGAAATCGCAAAATAGCACGTAATTTAACTAATTAAAAAACTAATCGTTAGTTTTTAAGACATTGTTTATACGAAATTGAATTTGCATCAATGTAATAGATTTATTGACGTATACATTTTAATTATGAATTGATTACATAACTGTAGTGATATGTAGATTAAATAATTAACTTATCCTGAATAGTGGGGCTATATTATGCCGATTAGGAACTGGCGGAGGATCTACGCATGGGTATTGAGTAGTAAAACTGTTATCGATAGAAATTCAAGTTGAATTTACTTCAACACTGTTCAACGAATTGATATCACCCCCTGATCTCAATCGGAATGGATAAGAGCACTCATAGTTAGTGCTATTATTTCGGACTCATCGTGTAAATAAGTTGTCATCTACGCCTGTCACTATTCTTTGGCACAGTTTTGTTTGTGTCTATGACTGTTTTTTGTTACATGTGCTGAATGGATATACCCTCCACTTTGGCGGTATCTTAGCAAAAGGAACCATTGGCCACCCAAGCACATACGGCGACATGGGTGGCAGACAGGCCTAAGAAGTAGGGACCGGAGTAATATAACAGCCTGAAGGAGCAATACGGCAAGTTTATTTCAGACAATGAGATAATTACTTTTCAGTTTTCTCTGGAGGCGATTAACACGAGGACCGTCTTCCTGCTGACGGCATATGTCAAAACAAGAAAACCAGTTGGTGAAAGAAAGGAGGTAATGAGTGAATCCCTCAAATTTTTGAGTAATGGAGCCAAAGTTTTGGCACGCAGATCCAACGCCAAGTGGGATATTCAGCTGGCGACGGATGTTGCAGCAAAAGCGTTGGTTGGTAATATCCTCATCACCAAATTACAAATATTTCAGACCGAATACATTGACACACAAAATACCTAGATTTCTTTGCATTAGGTGACCATGTACATCACAAAGGACAATCTGGCTCCTTCTTTGCAGACTATGGACTTGTGAATGAGGTTTCTTCCTTGAAATTCAAAATGGTTATTGCCACTAGTAACTGAAGAATCTAGCACCTCAGTCACAACCATCAACAAGTGCAGTGTAGAAAGAGCTACCCATGAAGGAGATAAACAGGAACGATGGTCCAGGTGAATGGACTGAGGTGGTGAAGATGGGAGCCAAGGCCGCAATTTCATCCCCACTCCCAGCAGGATGTTTGCTTTGGTGTCCTTCCTCCAAAGAGTCTATGTTGGACACTTCCGCCTACTCTAAGATTGGGAGGAGAGAAGGAATTGGGGGAACAGTCAAATAGATTGAACGCTGGGTCAACCGATACACACTCACTAGTCTTATAATACTCTTCTGTTGTACTTACTGTTTAATATATGATATATCTGCAAAACTTGTTTTATTTCTTTAACCATTTACTTGGTCACAAACACAGGCGCTGCGAAACCAATCCAAAAGCAAATTGAAAATAGGAGCAGCGGCAGCAGCAATCGGAACAATCTAAGAAGCACCAACGAGAGTCTGAGCAGTTCAACCAGAAGCAGCGACAACTGGATCAGCACGAGCAAGAGCAGCTTAAAAAGCGGCGGCAGCAGCAGAAACCTGGAGATGAGGCGCGGGAACTCCAGCAACAGAAGCAGCCAGAAGAGCAGCAACAGGAATTGGAATTGCTACAACTTGACCTATATATGGAGGTCGCGGATATCCCTACACATCGGTCCTCCTTATCGAGGGCTTCTTGTCCATCCGCTTATCTGGTGGCGCAATTATTTGGTCTGCGGAGATGTTCTTTCCCAACGTCCGGGTCATTGGGGGGGGGGTGAAATGACGCACGTGTTGCGCCATCTGTACCCTTCAAATTTGGCTTTCCTACGCCGCGCGTTGTTAGAGGACTCAAATTTTGGAGATAGTTTTAGAGACACTTTCACTAGCCTTACCATCTCTCCTCCCGTTTTAGAGTCTGATTGCTGTCGCAGGCACCAGAATCAATCGAGATACCTCCGAGTGTGTCGGGCGGCCTTGCGGTTTGTTTCGCGGTCCAGTGAGCTTTCACAACCTCGTAGGCTATTTATTGTGAATTAGTGGAAGGGTGAAGATGGACACTCTATGAGACCAACTCGGCTTGTCGACATCTGATCTTCGGTGCCAACCGCGGATTATCTCAGCAACCTTGAGTTTTCGCTTAACTGGTGATTCATTCGAAATATGCTTCCTCTCAAAGACATAACCTTCACATGGGGCTCGGTGGATCTGCCCGACTGTGAACTTGGTTTGGATGAAACGGCCTCGCTTGCCTTCTAACATTGTCCTCAGATGTGTCCGTTCATGGACCAAGTAGCTCGTGTTTATTGATCTTCCAATAAGTGTGCGATAATGTGTAACCCTGTTCTCTGGAGTGAAACGGATGGTGATTCTCACGTTGCTAGCCGTGGCATGGATGGTGGTGTGGGCGTGGCAGCTAGAGAAAATTATGTGATACGAACAATATTGTCATCGGATCTGGCTTGATTTTTTGGTTATCAGCTCAAGATGAAGATCACAACTGATAAACATTTGGTGTCGACAGATTTCAACGAAAGGTGGGTAACTATGGTGAGCCCGGTTTGATCTTTTTTAAAAATCCCCTTTAATGCAACGGGGCGGTTTCCTGTGAATCGTCTGCTGATTACGTTTACCTAGTTAATGTGAGTAAGTGTTGTAAGTAATGTGTTCAGTTTTGTAAGTGATTACGTTTACCTAGTTAATGTGAGTAAATGCTGTCTGTTCCTGGGAGTTGATTGCCATGTCGAGATTCCCAACCTCCCCAGTTAGCTTTTGTTCCTTTTCTTATCTAGACTGGATCAGACTTTGATTTTCCCACTCCGGCATTTACTTTCTCCTTCCCATTCATTGAGTGAATATGTTTCCTAATTCGGCAGAATACAAAGGCCACACTTATTATTTTGACGGGTGAACAGGTTATGCTTTAGTTTGTTTTTTGTTATGTTTTAGTTTATTTTTTGTTATATTTTAGTTTGTTTTTTGTTATATTTTAGTTTGTTTTTGTTATATTTTAGTTTGTTTTTTCTTTTGTTTCATGTTATCTCTTCTTATTTAATGATTCATTAAATTTTTATGTATTTAAAAAAAGAAAGACATTAATGAACCGTGCTCTTTTTACTTCATGGAGCCATTGTAGGTCCCCTGTGAATATGTGGTATCGCAGTGCTTGTAGGATTAGATGGTGATGGATGAGTTCTTGTTGTGAATGAGGAAACTGTAATGAATAAATGGTTCGTGAATCGGATTAGTTAGGTATAGGATAGTTATTATTGATCAGACTTAACCCCCCCCCCAGCTTTGGCCTTGTGCTACAATTTCTGTAAGAACAAGAATAAATAAAGGACATTGAATCGTAACACGAAGGACTTAGGACTTTACAGCAATGACGTTGTCAATAGGATGGTACAAAGCATAAAGATGTGTTTGAAGTTATGTTCACAACAGAAAGAGAAAATGTGTATCACCAGATATTCTTGCAGGATGAAATGTCTGACGAAGTAATGTCAACGGTTACCTCAATTAATGAAATGTCTGAAGATGAACATAGTGAAGTTTAAGGGGGAGAATATAATTCGAAAGCCTAGGTAGACCGGTCAATACATGAGTACGGTCATGATAACGAAGAAAAAAATGAGGTAGGCCAAGATCTCCAAGAGAAAGAAATAACTTAAGGTCCCGGGAAGACAAAATGATAGAAGACAGACAGAAGAAGACCCCGAAAAAAAAAAAAGGCACACACACTTTTGTTCCAGGCAAATGTAGTGATATGTAGATTAACTAATTAACATATCCAGAATATCGAAGCTATATAGCTACGCCGGTTAGGAAGGGGAGGATGAAAATAAGCATTAAGTATTAACACGAACGACTTAGGATTTTATAACAATGACAACATTTTAATTATTGTCTTATATTGATTTTCTAAGCGTAGCTTAGATGTGGCACGAGGGCGAATATATGGGACACCCAATGAGGATCGATTTCACTACTTAGTCGTAAGTGTTTTCGCAAGAAAAGCTTGCTAACCATTACACCATGCCGAGGTGTCCAGATGATTTTCTAAGCGTAGCTTAGAAGTGGCACAAGGCCGAAAGTATGGAGTACCAAGTGAGGATCGAACTCACCACTCAGTCGTGACAATAGTGCTAACCATTACACTATGCCGAGATATCTAAACGATTATCTAAGCGTAGCTTAAATGTGGCACAAGACCGAAAGTGTGGAGCACCCAGTGAGAATCCTACTCACTTTTCAGTCGTAAATTATGTGTCGATACAAAATTGCTAACTATTTCACTACGCCGAGGGTTCCAATCGATTGACTAAGCATAGCTTAGATGTGGCACAGTGCCGAAAGTGTGGGGTACCCAGTGAGGATCGAACTCACTACTCACTACTGAGTCGTAAGTGTTTTAGCGAGACAAGCTTGGTAACCGTTACACCACACCGAGGTGCCCAAATTACTTTCTAAGCGTAGCATATATGTGGCACAAGGCCGAAAGTATGGGGCACTCAGTGAGGATCGAACTCACGACTCAATCGTGCCAAGCTTGCTAAACATTACACCACGCCGAGGTGTCCAAGCGATTATCTAAGCGTAGCTTAGATGTGGTTCAAAGCCGAAAGTATGGTGCACCCAGTGAGGATCGAACTCACTTTTCATTCGTAACTGATGTAACGAGACAAGATATTGTTTTATAAATGCATTACATGCTTGTTGTCAAGATCAAGGTTTTAATCCTGATTTATACTGTTGTTTTCATTCGCCTTTTTTATGAAACTTTTAGATAATGATTTCTAATTCTGTCGACGATTATCTTTAGTAATGATATCTAAACTTGCTATAGTTACGCGTAGAACGTTGGCATCCATCTTTTATTCCCCCGACAAAATATGATGAACGCTTTTGAAGGGGATTTCAATTATATGTGTTAATAGTTTTGAAGTATATTTCCAGTCACCATCTTGATAAATCAAAATGCCATCTTCAGCTCCTTGTCTTCTGGTCAAGAACAGAGACAACATGAAAATAAACAGTCTGTTTTGCCTTCGCAATGCATAAAAGCTGGAAAAATTGTCTCAGAACTTTAAGTGGTCTTGCGGGGAAAAGTTCGTTTTATTTACTTTCTTTTTACTTAATTGGAAAAGTGTCTGAAAAAGATCAGGAAAAAAAAAGAGAGAGAGAGAGAATAAATGAAAAAAAAGTAAAATGCTGGAAGAAGAAAAACAGAAATAATAGCAATTGTAAAAGAAATTAAATAAAATGGTAACTGAGACGAAAATTAGGAAAATTCGGTGTGAAAGAAGAAAGAGGACGTGTTAATGGGAAAGTGTTCAAGAATGGAGATGGAAAATATGAAAGAGGAAATGGTGGTAGAAAAATGAAAATAAAAGATGGGTAGAAATGTTAATAGACGTTGGGTGTAGAAGAAAAAGAAAACGGTGTTCTAGATAAGAGAGGGGAAAATGAAGATAGGAAAAAAAAAAAAGAAATGTCGGTGAAAATGAAGGAGAGAAAAAAAGCAGACAAAAAAATGATAAAGAAAAAGAAAAAACAAAAACAATGAAGTATTTGTAGAAAAGAAAAAAAAAAAGATGTGAAAAAAAAAAAACGTAGAAAGTGTTTGTTTATCTTCCCGATTAAAATGTCTCCAATCTCTACAGTAAGTACTTTCGAAGGTTTTATCAAACTTTTCTCTCCTCAAGCTAAGTAGAAAAACGTGTCGTTGAATAACGTTGCTTTTCCATCAAAGTGTCCCATTGTCATTTCTACTTATTTACTAATATTCTTTGATTATCCATTTTTGTCATTTTATTTATTTATTTTCGGTCTCCACGACTTCTTCGAGTGAGTGATAGTAGACTACAAGTGAGACTGACCTGCCGAGTTCAAATTCCAAATGAAAACGTTGACTATGCGTTGGTAAAAAAAAATGCACTTTGGAAAATTATTTATCCTTCTCCTCCGAGCTCTACGTTTAAATTACAGGGTAGACTCCTTTTTTTTACATTTGGTTCGCCACCTGAAGACGCCACCACTCGTTCGCAACCAGATGACGAACAATCTGAATTCAGTACCTTATCGGGGAGGGAATAGCAATTCAAAACCGTAAAAAATATCCTTGCAATGGAAACTCCAGTAATAGTACCTAAACTTTTGAAGCGGTTACCCGATAATTCCCAGAGACTTCTATGTTAATTATATTCTTCTATTTTTAATAGATTGTTGAGTTTTTTTTTTGTTTTTTTTTTCCTGTATTAAAATATATATTAAATATTGGAAAAACGGTTGAGTAATGCTTTCCGGTTTAGAATGAGAAATCAGAGAGTAGAGTTCTAATTCATGTCGACTTCATTACATTCAATCACGTGATAATATTCTAGGAAAAGGCATGAATCCATCTCTTCTTCCCATCCCACTAACCATGGATGAAATAGAAGGACAGACAGGATATACAACCATGTGTGGTAACCAGTCTAGTGGAAGGAAACTCTTAATTCAACACTCTTTAATCAAATCAAAGAAGGTAACATTAAAAACAAATTCACCTCTGAGAAGTCGAATAGGATAATTTCAACGCCATGATACAAATTGAACCGATTGCACTATTCAGTCTTGAACGTTTCCATGAACCTAAATTGTGAGATGGATGTGAATGCTTGATCACAGCGGATCAAGTTGTGCTAACAGAATAAAATGAATGGATTAAAATATTGTGTTTTTGCATATATCCGTTTATATGGACGCGTGGCTAGCCCGTTTGCTTTCCGACCGTGATACCCGGCTTTGAATCACTTGGTGTTCAGTATTTCAGGAAGGTGAATTTTGATATTATCGACCACGGCAGACGATCCCCTGTGTGAGGCACTCTCGTAAAGTAATTGAAAGCCATAGCATTGGTTGGTCCTTTTGAATGAAATTGGTTACACATACCGACCGCTTAGCCGGTCGTTGCCCTAACACGATGTCACAAGTCATCGGACCGATGGGTTAACGTGTATTCGCCTTGTTCAAACAATTGAGCATGCCAGATATGACATTCCCTCCAAGAACACTGGGATTAATATCCGCTCAGTATAAGCCAATTTGATGTTATTTTTAATGAAGAATTTGTTGAAGTGAGCGAGGAAAGTTTCTCAGCACAGAAAGTAAGAATGACTTTTTTCCAAATGTGCCCGTGGCCTTCGCATTCGCAAAAGGGAACGTTTGAAAGTTATGAGTTTTCTTACTCCAACCATGTATGAAATAGCAGGATAGGCTAATGAAATAGCAGAATAGGCTAATGAAACTGCTGTGCTATGGTGAGATGACCACATTGTACACATTCTCTTTCCAATCTCTGATAGGACCAACGAAAATGAGCAAGAACGTTCGCAGTCAATCAGTGCAAGAACGTTCGCAGTCAATCAGTGCCAAGCTACATTTCGCTGAGTACCTGAGCTCCATTTACCTTAGCAACAGTTATGATACTTTTTGATCAATTCTCATAGTTGTGACTAATAATGATTAAAATGTAGCCATTCGTTTAATTCATGGGTTAAAGATAGCGCCATTTCTGTTTAAAATTCAGTCATTTCGTGCTGAGACTGGATTGACAGCTCCAGGATTCAGGTTAAGGAGATCGTATATGGACCTGTTGAACCAGTGCATATATAATTGAGTAGGCGCCTGGAAAAGTCATTGTTGTTTTGGCTGGCACAACAATGTAAACAATTGTTATAATTATTTTAATAGACTGAATTATTATTATTATTATTATTATTATTATTATTATTATTATTATTATTATTATTATTATTAAGAAATCCAAGAGAAATATGTACTAATATTTTAAATAGAGTGTATCGGATATTAAACGGATGGATATATCTTGGATACTAATCTATTTCTGTTTAAATTAAAGTTTGATAAGTATCGAAAAATTTTTTTTCATTTATTGTTAGCGGATAGACAAAACACATTTTTGATACTAATTCTATTCCAGTTAGAATTTGAAAATATTTTTTGCATGTATACAACATTTATCTCCCTTGTATCAGTTTAAACTAACGGATTTCTCTAAATATTTTCACTTATCACTTAAAGTACTTATTTTCATAATTTCAGATTAATCTTATAATATTTCCAATATATTTCAGTTAAATTATCATTTTTTTCAAAAATTACGGTTTATAATTATACTCTAGGTATATAGACAGAAAGAGACATTACTTTAAACTGATGTCAGGTGAGTATGGGTTAATGCTTTGATATTATTAGATAAAAGGGTTTGTAACGGCCTTGATACGAAGATTTCATATCATATATATCGCAGTGAAAACCTTCACATACCTCATCGCTTACGGCACTCAGATACATTAGGACAACCAAGAGGGGAATACAAAAAAGTGCTTTTTAAGTGACATCCAGCATCTATTTCTTGGTACGCTGTTAAGGTGTTGTTTATTAAATCAGCATAATGGCACACTAAATTCCTGTACAGCGAGCACGTAAGTCTCACATGCTGTAGGCAAAAGTAAAGACTACTAGTAACATAACATTTCAATGTATATAAATAAGCAATGTGCAAATGGAAAAGGTCGTAGCTTTTCAGCGGAATCCGTAGTGCAGATTCGGAATCACCATACTCGAAATAGACTAAAAATTCACCATCTGTCAGTCTAACAGAAAAGTTATTTTTTAGTATTATCATTTTGCTCAGTGGATAAATAGCAGGTAATATTGCTAATTTGGGATTCTATAAAACGCCAAAATCCAAATTGTATAAAATTTCACTGAAAGTTTCTCATGAATTACAATGTTGCGAGAATGTTCAGAAATGACCGGAGTTGTTAGAAGAGACACGATCCTCAGTCTCGAGTAATGGTCTACAGAAATTCGATATAAATATGCAAATATATAACATATGTTGATTGCTATACAGAAAAAAAAACACTAATGAATCAGTCATACAGACGCCACCATAGGGATTAGAGTTGAACCGCTTCAACATGATAAGTGTTACAGCTGTGTTTTCCGAAGTAAAGGGGTATTTTTTATGAAGTTGAATTGCTTTTCCTTTACTGAATTCAGATTGTTCTTCCTCTATCCCGGCATATGCTCCTACTTGAAAAATACAGTCTATTTTTCTGAAGTACGCAGAGTGAAAACGCTTGGCACAGATTGAATATGAACACTCTCACGCATCCATAAAACGTTATAAGTTCGTTGGCCCTTGGAAGAACAATGTATAAAGTGTGGCTGTTAAACCATAACACAGGGGTTCCATCAGTGACCAGAAAGTCAATCTGTCCTACTACTTTACCTAGTGCAGGGAAACGAAGAGTTTGATTCATACCTTTCCAAAGTATATTTCTTAAGCTAACACCACGAGCTCGTTTGGACATTGAAGTTGGCATGTCAAAATCACTATTTGATGAACTCACATCGAAATTCTTGATAAACAATGATATTAAAATGGAATCTTACACAATGAATACTCGTAAAAAAAATGATGTGATTATAAACCCATCTGGAAATTAAACGCAAGAAGTTCGTTAAAAAGTTATATAAAGAAACAGTAGAAATGATGTATTATTTGTGCAAATAATTCGTGACTAGTATTCAGCCATTTTGTTAAATGTAATCAATTCAATTCAGAATTTATGCTCAGCATATAAAAGAATAGTATGCATTAAGACTTTGAGCGTCAGGACATTCGGCTCCATCAGGGAAGACTGGCTCTGATGTCAATGAAGAAAAATGAATAAGTAATATTGATGTTGCGGCTGTTCTGTCAGATCATAGGATGAAGAAATACTGCAAACATTTGGAACACCGACGGGACATTGCTCGAGAACTTAAAAATGAACTCTAATAAAAAAAAAAAAAACAGAGCTATAAAAAAAGAAAATTACAACAGATAACAATTCGGCATTTAATCTCCTTCAAAGAAGTTCACTTCTAGATTCACACACATTATCCAGCACTGTTTCATTGATGAAAGCATTCATGGAACCCATTTTTGGGGATAGGGAGCTGCTGTCTCGTCACATTTTCTTTCATTCCTCTTCTGGTTCCTTTTAAGTGGGATATGATTTTTGGAAAGATATCACAAGGGGCGAGATCTGAGCAATATGGTTCTTGTTGAATATCGAGAATGTGGTGTTTGGGTAAAACCTACTGTATAAGCCACTGGGCTGACGAATTCTATCTAACCGAACCTTCTGGTTAAGAAGCGTCAGTTTTCCGACTTCGCCCATTCTCCGGCTTGGAGCTAGGTTTAGTTATCACAGGCTATTAGCGATGCATACCTTGTAGTTTGTTCCCACTATCAACCCCAGCTATGACAAACTCTGGAACATATATATATATATATATATATATATATATATATATATATATATATATATATATATAGTGTATTACAAAAGTGAGTATACCCCTCACATTTCTTCAAATATTTAAGTATATCTCTTCAGGGGACAACACTGACATAATGACACTTTGATAATGAAAAGTAGCATATATAACAGAGTTTATTTTTCCCTCAAAATATAGCCATTAAAAGCTAAATCCCTGGCAACAAA
Source organism: Acanthosepion lycidas (assembly GCA_963932145.1). NCBI lineage: Eukaryota > Metazoa > Mollusca > Cephalopoda > Sepiida > Sepiidae > Acanthosepion > Acanthosepion lycidas. The sequence continues at coordinate 90,934,499 of OZ010582.1, read as the reverse complement.
AGTGAGTACACCCCTTAGGAAAAGTTGTCAATATTAACATACAACATGTCAACTGTCAATATTTTGTGTGGCCACCATCATTATCCAAAACTGCCTTTACTCTTCTGGGCATGGAGTTTACCAGAGCTTCACAGGTATTCACTGGAATGCTCCTCCACTCCTCAATGACGACGTCGCGGAGGTGGTGGATATTTAAGACTCCGCACACCTCCACCTTCTGCTTGAGGATGCCCCAAAGATGTTATATTGGGTTCAAGTCTGGAGACATGCTTGGCCAGTCCATCACCTTTACCCTCAGCCTCTTCAGTAAAGCAGTGGTTGTCTTGGATGTGTGTTTGGGGTCATTGTCATGCTGGAACATTGCTCTGCGACCTAGTTTCTGGAGGGAGGGGATCATGCTCTGCTGCAGTATTTCACAGTACATGTTGGAGTTCATGTTTCCCTCAATGAAATGTAACTCTCCAATACCTGCAGCACTCATGCAGCCCCAGACAATGACATTCCCACCACCATGCTTGACTTTAGGCATGACACACTTATCTTTGTACTCCTCACCTGGTCGCCGCCACACATGCTTACGGCCATCAGAACGAAACAAATTAAATTTCGTCTCATCAGACCATAGGACATGGTTCCAGTAATCTATGGGCTTGGTTGAGATGTCTTCAGCAAATTGTTTGCGGGCTTTCTTGTGTATTGCCTTCAGAAGAGGCTTCCTCCTGGAGTGACAGCCATGCATACCAATTTGATGTAGTGTGCGGCGTATGGTCTGAACACTAACAGGCTGAATCCCAATCTCTTTAATCTCTGCAGCAATGCTAACAGCACTCCTACGCATATCTTTCAAAGAAAGCCTTTGGATGTGACGCTCAGCACGTGCGCTCGGCTTCTTTGGACTACCTACCCGAGGCCTGTTCTGAGTGGACCCTGCTTTTTTAAAATGCTGGATGATCTTAGCCACTGTGCTGCAGCTCAGTTTCAGGGTGTTGGTAATTTTCTTGTAGCCTTGGCCATCTTTATGTAGTGCAACAATACGTTTTTTAAGGTCCTCAGAGAGTTCTTTGCCATGTGGTGCCATGTTGGAACTTTCAGTGACCGGTAAGAGAGAGTATTAGAGCTGCACTACAAATTTGAATACATCTGCTCCCCATGAAGACATGGGCATAGTTACACTAATGAGTCACATGACATTTTGGAGGGAAAATGAAAAGCAGTACTCAATTTAGACATTTAGGGGTGTAGTTTCTTAGGTGTTTACTCACTTTTTAGGGGTGTAGTTTCTTAGGGGTGTACTCATTTTTGTTGCCAGGGATTTAGCTTTTAATGGCTATATTTTGAGTTATTTTGAGGGGAAAGGAAATTAACTCTGTTATATATGCTGCAGACAGACTACTTTTCAGTGTGTCAAAAGGTAATTTTTTCAGTGCTGTCCTATGAAGAGATATACTTAAATATTTGAAGAAATGTGAGGGGTGTACTCACTTTTGTGATTCACTGTATATAGACATTAAATATTTTGTGTTTTTCTCTCCAGATATTTACACTTTCTGATTACAGCTTTTACCTTCAAAACATAAATGTCACTGATTTTTATCAAGTTTTCATCAAGCTTTTGAATGTAGATATCGTAGATGGAACTAATTTCTCGTAAAAATCATGATAGCATTTTTTCGACATTCGAGTGTAGACTATTGGATAGTGATCCTATATAACCCCTTTGTCATCATTTCCAAAACATTTCTGGTTGATTAAAATCAAGGAATAGCACACACCACTGAATCACTGAGCTACGAAAGTGTTATCTTTCTAGAATTTCAAATTACAACATCTTGAGATTTTGTTTGTTGCAATTCTCTTTTGTTTACTTTGGAATTATGTAGTATTCTATTGTGACTTGTTATCTCATTGATGACAATATTCGGTTAAGTTTAATGAAACGGCATTTTCCTCCCCTTGCAGTTAAGCTTCAGGACTTGAGCGATATTCATTCTCTACAACTTATTGTATTTTGTAGATCAGATCAAGACTTGTTGCGACTATCATCCCCTGCTATGACAGTCTTGATATATATATATATATATTACGTGTTTTAGAAGCTCAAAAAATTACTTTTTTTAATATTTTTATAGCATACATAGGGACGATAATGGGATAGTGAATACTGTAAGTGGGCCAAAGTTAGAGATTCTTCTACAGCGGTGCTGGTCAAACTCTCTGCTTCGAGGCAGAGAGGATCCCAAGACGGAACTATGTCGAAGTGCAGAGTTTCATCTAGGAAACAGCTATTCGACCCCGTTTCATACGGGGTCTACGGGGAATTTTGGGCCGAGCATATGGGCTCGCATACCCCGCATTCAATTTGGCCTTTTGCCACATTTTCCCGCAGGGAGCGATTGGTAGATATACTAGAGTTAGAGATTCATTGTGGAATTCACTAAACTCACTTTTAGCAGTTGACTACTTATACTAAGCGCTACTGGCGAATCTTATATGTGTTGTTCGTATCCTAAGTATTCATTACCAAATTTCGTGTGATTATTCTATTCAGTAACCATCCCTAGGTTACAACATTTTAGAGACGATGATGAGATAAAATTATAAGAAATATATAAAACGTTAAAAAAATAAAATACGTTTAATATAATTAGTAATGATTAGAATGACAGTAAATATGCGCTGTTATTAGACGTATTCGAAAATATTCTAATTAAAAATGAATACAGATCATGGTTGCAAGCGAAAGCGGCTGATTCTCGTTCTTCTTCTTCTTCTTCTTCTTCTTCTTCATCATCATCATCATCATCATCTTTTCTTCTTCTTCATCATCATCTTTTCTTCTTCTTCATCATCATCATCTTTTTTCTCATTCTTCTTCTTCATCATCATCTCTTCTTCTTCTTCTTCTTCTTTTTCTTCATCATCATCATCTTTTCTTCTTCATCATCATCATCTTAACTTCTTCTTCATCATCTTTTCTTCTTCTTCGTCATCATCATCTTTTTTCCTTCTTCTCCTTCATCATCATCTTCTTCTCGTCTTCTTCTTCTTCTTCACCTTTATATTTTCTTCTTCTTCTTCTTCTTTTTCTTCTTCTTCATCATCATCATCATCATCTTTTCTTCTCTATGTGTTGTGTCTATTCAAGACGTTGGCGCTCATGGCTCTCCCCAATTTTTAATTTTTCGTTCTTCTTTTGAAAATTTGTCTCTTTTTTGTCCCTCCGAATTTCTGTTCTGCCAAACTGTTACGCATGCACACCAAGTAGATTATGCGTTGTTTTCTCTGCCTCTCTTGCCTACAATTATGCCTTGTCTGTCTCATATTTCTGGGCCATATCCTCAACTCGTTCCCTAAAAATTTCAGCTTTCCATTTCTAATGTTGAATATAAGTGTCCTTTTTGTTTATATTTTTTCTGAAACTTCCTAAGTGATCAGATGTTCAGTTCACTCTAAACATCCTTCTGTAGAACCACGTTTCTATTATCTCAAGTTTATTCCTCATCTGTGATAAGATTGTCCAGTATCAACTTATATAGGAGGACTGATATTACATAACAGGTAAGTATTATTTTCTTTGTTTCGAAAAAGATTTTCCTGTATCTTACTTCTTTGCTTGGCTTTTGGAAGGCATAATTCGCTAGCCCAATGCACGTTCGTATTTCGGTGTCGCACTGTCCTTTCTGTGTCATAACACTTTCTAGATATCTCCAGTTTGTAATTCAGATGTTAAATTCTACTTTTTGCTGATAATCACACGTTCTTTAAGTCTAAAATTGATATTTATATTTAGTCTTTTCTTCTCGCTTTCCTTCGCTACTTTCTGTAGAAGTCCACGTATATTCCTTTCTGTATCTGCTGTCAACACTGCGTCATCATCCTATCTATTAAATGCTGTTAGAATATTCATTTGAACCCTTAAGAGAGATTATATGAGAAAATTTACAATAACTTGATTTCCAGCGAGAAACGTTAGATTTTACAAGTGGATAAACGTAAAGATAATTTAATATAAATTTACTTGAATTGTAAAGGAATATTTTAAAGAGGACATTTTATCAAGTCCAGTTGTTTAATAATAGTTTTAAAACCTAACGTGGAGTATAAAAACATAAATCAGGCTACATTCGAGAACAATCATCATTGTCAGAATCATCGTGGCCGTGAGTCTCATAGTCGATTGTGGTCAGAGGGACATGTCGCAATAGTGTACCAGAGCAATTACCTCCATATATTTTAGGTGAAAGCTGGACAAATATTCATTTATGCGGAGTATGTATACGGCTACTAAAACAGGCGGAACACATTCGTCTGTACGTCAAACCACAGTAGATGTTCACCAACGTGAATGGTTGATATGATCGCGCATACATGGCCGATGATCCTCGTTGGAGAAATCCATTCTAGACATCCCTGTCAAAGAGGATGCATGGTGGAGTAATGGATAGCGGCTTGGATTGAGAAATCGGAGAGCCGAGTTCGAGTTCCAGTGGAATCCATTACATTCACTTCACTTCACTTCATTCACGGAAAAGGTGTGAATCCTCTTCTTCTCCCTCCATGGGTAAATAGCAGAACAGACTGGGTTCTATTGCTTTGGTTGCTTTGGATGGCAACTGGTCTAGGAGAAGGACGACTCTGAATTCAAAACCTCCGGACGGTCGTTTCGGGACCTTGTGGCACTTCAAATAGTGTGGATGGTCCTGCATGAAACCTTCATTACTATAATCAAATCTCATGTACTATACACGCGTGTTGAGGACCGCTTGTGAATTCTAAATTCCTATGAAACCCCAATATTGGAGCCGGCTCAGCCCAACTCAGGTGAATGCCGTTACAAGAACAAGAGAAAGATTCCATTGTGTTAGATGGCGGATGAGGTCACAAGAAGCTTCAACCGCCTTATTTTTAATGTTTCTGGGAGTCTAGCTACTCTTATGACCAGAATAGCTTGGTAGTATAACCAGTTTAGTCGCATATTACCCAACCATGTAGTACTTATATGTTTTCAATAGCTCGCCATATCGGTTGGAGCTGTAAAATACGGCCCGTACATCTCTGCAGGATGTTAAGACACCTCGAACGAATGATTATTCCTGAGTATGACGATAAAAAATATCCCGAAAAATGTTCCCTGATCGGGAGAATGAAGGTTCTGAAGAGCGTGGAACCACCTATTATTTGCTGTAGTTCCCAGGTCAAATGCTGATTCCTCATCTGTTGGGGTCTTAACTATAAGCAAATAGTGAATTCCCAAATAGAAATCGAAATATTAAGAAAGTATAAAAATATATTTTTACGGTAAAAATACCAGCAATATATTTTTTATTAAAATATAATCAACAGTGCATATTTGTAGTGAAAATGTCAGATATATATTTTATAAAATGTTACCAATAACTCATTTTATTTATAAACTATATATATATATATGTAAAAAGAAAGAATTTTACCGTGAATACGTAAAGTCATGCAAAAATAGCTGAAGCTGAAGTCATAAAATTGCGTACAAAATATTAGGTTGGTGCAAAAATAATGTCGTTTTTTGACGTTCAACTTTAAAAGAAAAACGACATTATTTTTGCACCAACCTAATATTTAGATTTGGCATCAAATAATCCAAAGAGTCTGATATTCTGTTAAACAAAATCAAAGGATCAACCGATCGATCACCAATCCAAGTGGGAAAACCGTGTCAGTAAGTTATAAAAATAGGATTTGTTACAATTTTATGGGACTATACAATACACATAGACAGAGCAATCAAAGCTAACCGTCCAGACATTGTTATTAGAGATCGCGCACAAAAATAATGCCTCCTTATTGGTAAGGCAGTCCCTGCGGACTGAAATATATCTTTGAAGATCTTCAAAAAGCTATCAAAATACAAGGACCTTGAAATCGAAATCTCAAAAATGTGGCACAGGGTACGATCAACAATCACTATTGTTGCTTGGGCCCTCTGATTGCTTGGAAATGATTCCACTTTGGCTAATTGAAGGGATTCCTGGAAGCCCATGCCTTTACGAAATACAAAAAAAATATTCTCACGAGTACAGCCCATAACATACGAAGGGCTTTATCTATGTCATTTTTTTTAAGCGTTATGCACCCTGATGCCATTTCTAGACTTAGGTCTCTGGGCGGGACCCGGAATCAAAATGTGTACACACCAGAAATCAAAGGTAATAATAATAATAATAATAATAATAATAATAATAATAATAATAATCTAACCTATACACAATAACTTTGTCTATGTCTTCGTATTGCGAACTATGCGAAGGCTTCTGCTTCATTTTCTATGAGCCATGCACTTCAGAACCTTCACGATTATGGCTCTCCATAATTTCCTGACATTTGTAGTTCAAAGTAAATGCTGTTTTTTTCCTATCTCTCCTAAAACCTGTTATGCCAACCGTTTTAAACAAGCTGATAGGTAGGTTTTGCGATGTTTTCCTTTGTCTGTCTTGCTTCAACATGTTCTGTGAGTATTAATTTTTCTAAGTTATCTTTACGCGTTATGTGCCCTAGAACGTTCTACCGTTTCTTCCTGATATTAAGTACAACTATAAGTATGAAATCAGGTAAAAAATTGCGTACAAAATATTTAGATTTCGGCATTTAATAACCCATACAGGTTGATATGAAGCTAAACGAAATCACAATAACCAAACATTACTAATAGCACTCGTATAGCGATCAGAAATAAATGTCTGAGAGTAAGCGAATTAAGTTACCTTTCTTTTTAAAAATTTACACAAAATTTATCCAGTCAAAAAATATGTTATTATTATTACTAAAGTAAACAAAAACGGAAAACTGATGTCTGTAAAAGAAAAACAAACACATGTTTCCTTTAAAATATTGGATCAAAATTATATAGATGTTGATAATACAAGTGAATATATGGAGCATATCTAGATATTGTCACGTAAAAATAAAATAAAATATATGGAAGCTGAAAATGATGTCGAGGTTCAGATCAGCTCTGGACACAAACCTGAGGGATCATGTTAATAAACACACTCAAATACCCACAGAATGACAAACAAAACAAAAAGAAAAAAAAAACAATTGAATTTCTCACATCAGTCCTTCTAGAGGGCAACGAATGCTAGACTATTTCCTCGCAAGCAAGACGAGTCAACAAAGACGTGGTTCTACAGAAGGCTGCTGAGAATACGATTAGAAAAGCATCTAAACAAGGATGAATTTTCAGAAATGCATGACGATGAAAAAAAGCTTTTGGGTAATTGAAACCCGTAGGACATATTGAAGGCCAGATGCAAACTGAGCATACGCTACCTAACGAGGTTGTTTAAATAGATGACAGATCATGGAGTGGGAGGGGTTATAAAAAAAAACAAACAACAACAACAAATATTGGTATGATGTAAAAGAGATAAGATGTTGCGGAAAGCCAAGAACAAACACTTTCTTCACTGGAGAAAACGGCCAGCCTGACATCCGAAAATTCACTTATCCAAATCGAGAACTTTATCAAGACTCGAATGTTAAATCAGTGTCTATATTAGCAAATACACAACTCTCTCAACCAGAAAATACCTTTCCACTGCAATAATAATAATAATAATAATAATAATAATAATAATAATAAAAGAAGCTGAGTTATATTTTCTTCCCAATTCCGTACATGTATAAATCGGTAATGTATTGCTTTCGGCGAGACCTCTTCATCGTTTCTCGGCAAAGATTTTTAGATTGAATTTATATGGAAACCCATAAAGAGGTGTGGCCCGGAGGCAAGAGGATACGCCGTCCATTTTAAAGTGTTCTTTTTATCTTTTCGTCCTCATGCGAGCGTGGTTCAAGTTTTTATTATTCATACCGACACTCAGTAATAAAGGGGCTTGAAAGTGTCTCGCTGTCGTCGAGGAATCTGTGAAATATGAAGGCAATTAAACGGTTCCATGCATAATGTTTTAGAGGTAACAAATAATGCCTGCACAACAGGGACATCTTGGATTTTGAAAGTAAGCTCAAGTACTAGCAAGGTAAATATAAGCGATACTTATAAAATATTTAGAGAACTCGAAAAGCGAACGAAGCCAGTATGGGCATAGCGACAACATTTGTGAATAATGCCGTTTTTTATGTTGCTAGATAGCAGTTCGCATTAAGGAACTGATGAGCCGAGTTCGAATTCCAGTCGAGTTTATTACATTCTATTAGATTCTCACGTTGTGAGCCAACGCATGAGTATTCTATCGAAACATGAGTCCTTTCGTGGGAGTTGATACCAATTCTAGAGCCACAAACCGCATTGCAGACATTGCATTGATAAAGTGGTTTCTGGGTGCTAATGTTTGTTTTCCTCTTGGCACGTTTCTTAATGAGTCCGTGTTCTTAAAGACATCGATGCCCTCTTTGCAAGTTCTTCTCCAGGTTGCACAGGCTTGGGTATTATTGGCTTGTGTAGTAATTTCCTAGCTGCTAAAACCGATGCCACATCTTTTGAGATTATATTTAACAATGTCCTTGTAACTCGGTTTGGGTGTGGCTAGTGGTCTAATTCACTGGAGAATATTGCTTTGGGAATTCTTAGGTCTTCCATCCGATATACATACCCCATCCCTCGAAGCTTTGCCTTGATTATCTGGCTTTCTATGGTGGGTACAACACATCGTTCTAGGACCTCGATATTGGAGTATTTATCCCGCCATTTAATTCTACAGATGGATCGCAGCCAGCGTTGCTGGAACTGCACGTGAAGCTTAATGTGGCCACGATGAAATGTTCATGTTTCGCAATCATACAAAAACGTGTTGAGGGCCACAGCCCTGTATATATTGTTTTGGTTCTCTCTCTCACACAATATTCACCCCATAGCCTACGTCTAAGCATTCCAAAAGTGTTGAAACTTGACTAATGCATGGAATAATAATGCAACACAAAATGAAGTTAGAACAAAATGTATTGAAACAAGAAACTGTACACAATATTTACATATAGTCTTTTGTATATTCCTTGGAAGACCGTTCCTGGAATGTGTGTTGACTGAGTCGCAGTCGGGCACAGTCTCTGGTTGAATCTCTAGATGAATCTCTTCCCGGTACCAGCCATATTTATATGGTCGGTACTCCGCTATGCAAATTAGGTGGATCCTACCACAACAAAAAGAACTGTTTGCTCTTGCAATCCGTTGTGTGACCTAGTTGTCTATAATCACAGTGTTTGAGAAAATTATTCCTAGATGGCAGAAATTCTCTACAGATTTTAGAGGAATGGTGTTGATATAGACAAAGAGATTGATGTAGCTCTTGTCAAGAGCTGGTTGATACATACCTGCAGTCTTCTTTATGTTAATAGTCAAGCCAAATCTATCTGACGCCCGATCAAACATAGACGTTATCAACCGGATCTATTCCATGGAGTGGGACACGAGGACTCAGTCGTCGGTATAAAGTAGCTGACGGATCAGCATTGTCGTGTTCTTTGTACGAGCTTGAAGTCGTCTGAGTTTGAACAGGCCCCCGTCTGACCGAACTTTTATGTAGACCCCATTGGCTAGGCTGTGGAATGCGTCAAGCAGCATAATAGAGGAAAAGACAGAGAACAGGTTTGGAGCAAGAAAACAACCATATTTGTTACCATTGGAAATAGGGAATCGACCAGATAATTCCCCACACTCATGTACTCTGACTAGAATCCCCTCGTGAAAGAACCTGACTACTGAGATGAACGTTTCGGGGATGCCGAGTTTCTGTAGAGTCGTCCAAAGGCCACTGCTGCTGATTGTGTCGGAAGGCTTGGTCATGTCGATGAAGACCATGTAGAGGTGCATGTTCTGGACCAAGTAACCTCCTCCACTACCGCAGGAGCGACCATCAGAGATAATAATGTGAGATAATAATTGTTTAGTGATGCATGTTTTTTCAATTAACCCATAGTTCTATGGAAGGACAGCTGGATCCAAGAGCATTGGCGTGGAAGTGAATATAACGAACCCAACTGGAACTGGAACACGGCTCTCCCATTAGCAATTCCAAACAATTATCCAACAAACCACCCGCACATCAAAGCTTACAGCAGCTGGTATTACCCAAACGGCCACCCATCTACGAACTGACACGTTTTAACCGAGGTGATCTGACGGAAAACGGTCTTTCAAGCTGACGTGTCAGTAATCCTGGGAATAAAAGAAAAAATAACTGTTACAAAAATTGAAGGTTAGTAGAATAAACCAATAACAATTTTGGTATGGCCATTGTAGACGTTATTATTATTTTTTGCGCCTCGTCACGTAATTATTTCTCTTTGGTTTCTCCAATAGTCTTGCTGCGATGTTTTTCGTTTTTGTAAGGAGGTATGCTTTTCTTTTTCTTCCTTTAAATACAATGCCTATTCAGGACCTAGGCAATCATATCTCCATACAAATTCTTTCTCTTTATTATCTGTGATTTTTCAAAGCTAATGTATTGTTTTCTCCCCGTTGCTTTCATACGATTTGAATGAGGAATTTTCCTTTAGAGAATTTAGCACACAAGGCGAGATGGGCCAATGTACCCGGCTATTGAACAAATTTTAAGCAGGAAGACATGCAATTGTGGCGCGCCATGATCACAAGACGCAAGAAGGAGAGAACGATTCATGCTATTTCATCAAGGGTATTTGACTCAATGAACGCAACAGACAAGGACGATTACACTTACCGCACCCATAACCACAACGCTACACTCACATCGATTTTACTTTGTCCTTCCTCCACATAGTCCGTTACCAACTGAGAATCAAATCGGCGTATCTTCTGCCTTGATGTGTCCGCTCCCTGCTTTTTTCTCTCTGTTTTACGAAGAAATAAGTTGACACAATAACTGAAGAGTCATTGTACAGGAGCATTGATTGCCTCGTTCTCAGATTAAGGATAATCGTTTTATTTTCTTACTTTCTCTTCTAATAATGGTACTCAATAAGTTTCTACAGAGACTGCACGAATTATTCTTTGTGATTGGAGATATTCCTTTAATGACTTGATTTTATTGCTTAGTCAGCTTCCTTTATTGGAAGGTATAATGCCGTTCTTTTGGAAGATTCACGGCATGATTAGGTCATTGTTATATCAATGAATTCAGCTGTTATTATTACTGCAGTATTACTAGTAGTAGCTGAACTTGCACATCAAGTTTATCCAGGTTTTTATTGCTGAGATCAAGTGGCAGTACGTAAACAATTGAATGGACAGAAACGAAAGTAGACTTTTCTGTCTACACTAACTTTCTATAATTGTAGACTAAAACACTTTCATAATGCAATCTTAGCTTACTAATTATTTATACACGAAGATGCTTTGGATGTTATGAGACTGTACATACTGTAATTGATTCGTCCGATTAGCTTTGTTCTATCTATACTTAGCGTTTTCATAAAATTAGTCAGTTTGGGGGTAATAAATATAAAATATATATTTCTGCCATGACTTTCATAAAAAAAAAACAAAAAAAACATAATAATAATTTCGATCATCTGTGAATAGTTTCTCAAAGTTTCATTAACATCCGACAATTATTTTTATTTTTGCAATATTTTCCAAATTAATGTGTCATGCAAAAACAAACAAAAAAAAAACATGCTAAAAATATTATGTTTTTTTACAAGTTCCGGTGATACAAATAGAAACAAGGTTGTTTTTTTTTTTTTTAAATCAAAATTTAGAATGTTCTAAAAAGAAGGAAACATTTAAAAAATTAATTAAAATAAAATTTGAACTTTACTCTTAATAATAACATAAACATTTAGACGAGAAAATTTTGTTTTCGTCAAATTTGGCGCCTTTCCTCATGCTATGCTCTTTTTTAGCGATCTCATGGAGTTACCTATCTATACTTGTTCATAGCACAAACGAACCAATCGAACAAATTCAGCCTCTTGACATCTTGTCGGAATGGCTCTGCATTCTTTACGATTGCTGCTAATTTGTAACAAGCTGCCCACGGGAAATTTTGCAGAATGTTCAGCAAATTTGCCACTATTCTGCTACTAAATGCAGTGGTTGAATACAACGCCTTAATACTCTGGGCTATGTGTTCGTGCACAAAATTGTTGGTCGAATCCAGTGACTTGATCCAAACAATTGTGTGCCCAACAATATTAATAGTGTACATTATTACTATACCTAGTCTCAATACCTAGTGTCAGAAATATAGACTGATATTAACTGTATTTAAATCCATAAATAATTCATATAGCGACATATTCGCATGACGTTGCAAACATGGAATTTTTTTTTAAAAAAAGAAATTAAATCCTGTTCACGGGTAATCAAAATATTAAAAAGTGAAAAATGTCGAATAAATTGTATTTGATATCTTTACAGCTAAGTTTATGTTTCTGTTTGTACTTTTTATATATATCAATATAGTTTTGAGATAACAGAAATGTGATTCTCCAGAAGAATGCAGAGAAAACCATGGATACCAAGTGTGTAACGAGTAAACTTTAAGGAAAAGGGAAACAATAGGATGGATATTCTTTAAATGAAAAATACATAGATGAAAGGTGTCAGTCGCATATTGAGAAAGGAGGGCTTGGATAATTTAACACTCACAGGGCATATTGAAGACAAATGGTACGGAGGGAAACAGCGAACAGTCTACGTAATGAGCTTCTGCAAATGGATAACAGAAAAAGGTTTAGGTGAGAGAGCATATAAAAATGCCTTACTAAGAATTACAAAAGAAAAAAAAAATATGGAGAATTATGATCGCCACGTACTCAACTAAAACACCCCACGAAAAAAGAGGATATATAATACATAAGATATATTATTATTATTATTATTATTATTATTATTATTATTATTATTATTATCTCTTTCTTATATTGTTAGCACGTCCCGTCAATACTTCAGACATAATGGACTATTCCATTTAGACCGCGACGAAGAACGAAAAAGACACAGAGATTCCATTTGGTTTCAAGAAGTAAAAGAAGGTAAAGCTGCTAGAAATAATCGCCCTGCCAAAGCCTGCCAATAAACAATAGCTTGTTCCGTTTTGATCGCGAGAAATGACGGAAAAGATATATAGGGGACGCTGTTTGAAAGAAAGAAAGAAAGAAAGAAAGAAAGAATGAAAGAAAGAAAAGAAAATTCAAACGAGAGACCGTGAAATGTTCACTGGTACTAGTACGACTAGTACTATTACTACTGCTAATAATAATAATAATAATAATAATAATAATAATAATAATAATAATAATAATAATTATTATTATTATTATTATTATTATACTGAATCTACAGTACGATCTTCTTGTCATCTTCTCACAAAGAGAAGACCAACTACAAAGATAGAAAAATTATATTGGCTTAAGCCTAGATGTACATAAATATATGTCTCCCTTCACATCATCTGCCAACCATTAATGGCAATATAAAGAATATTCGTATTCCAAGCAAAACCTTTTAGATATTCTAGGCAGCATTTAAGAACTGCAAATCGCTATGTCAATCTAATAACCACTAGTGCGCATATCCGGTAACTGGACCAACTATTTCCGGTTCCGCTTTTGTTGTAGTTTTGTCATGTCAAACAACATGATAATTTCCGTTAATGGCGTAGTAGCGAGAGAAAATATGTGGATTTTGCAGCTAGTTCAAGCGTGCACATTTGAAGGGAACGAACAATGTCAGAAATAGACAATGTTTGCGTAGGTCTATGTGTATTGATTCTCCGTAAACAATGGGGTTATAAGCGTGTAAAACATATCGACCAGAAAACACTACGCACCTCGTTTTAGTGGAACGATTTGCTAACTTTTGTATGTATATATTTTACCAAGATGGAGGTATAATTCCAGCAGTGCACGGTCACAATAAAGAATCTGATATTGGACGCAGAGTGAAGAAAAGGCATTTAACATTTAGAATATGCTAACGGTATCTTTCCTCGTTTGTAAAACGCTCTTTCACCTTGATTTCAATTAAACGCTGATATTCAAAAATTTAAATGGAATGTCAATCGTTATCTTCTGTCTACTTAAGTCCTGCTATTTTATTGTTCTCGATTTCTTTTTCTCGTATAATCTCATGCTCAGGTCTGGTCTCGTGCTCCTCTTGTATATCTCGAGAATTTTGACAAAAGTCTAAGAAGGATGTGAAATGCAATCGATCCTGTCCTGGCATCTCGACTTCAAGGGATTTCGCACCTCGTTTTAGTGGAACGATTTGCTAATTTTCTGTCTTCGATAAGCATATTGTTTACCTACATGGAGTTACTGATTTCTTTTTCTCGTATTCTCTCACGCGCAGTAATGGCTTCTATCTTACATATATATATATATATATATATATATATATATATATATTTCATCATTTATTGCTTTACTCAGGGTTGAATGACTAAAATAAGATAACTAAAATGCTCGAATTAAGCAGATAACTTCAGTAATATTCATCCAGGTATTCAGTACGGCAGTAATATCTAGTCTGGTGCTCCTTTTAAATATCCCTAGAATTTTGACAAAATTCAATGAAAGGTGTGAAATGTAATCGATCCTGTCCTAGCATCTCGACTTCAAGGAATTTCTCACAAACGTGACGTGACTTCTCTCTTTTTCTGTCTTCTCTCTCTCTCTGTCTCTCTCTCTCTCTCTCTCTCTCTATATATATATATATATATATATATATATATATATATATATATATAAGGTTGGTGCAAAAATAATCTCGTTTTTTGACGTAACGTCAAAAAATGACATTATCTTTGCACCAACCTAATACATACATATATATATATATATATATATATATATATATATATATATATATGTATGTGTCTGTCTGTCTGTGTGTGTGTATATATCTATACACACGCACACACAAATATCTATATATATATATATATATATATATATATATATATATATATATATATATATATATATATATATGTATGTATTCATGCCAATTAATGGACTTTTTTACCAGGTACCTTGTCTGCCTGAATTTAAGTGTGCTACTCGACTGGCAACTAGGTTTCACCTTTTTACTTTTAAACAATTTAGATGTAACCAGTACCTGTATTTAAACAGTTTTTTCCTCGCACTTGCCGCCTGTGGAAATCCGTCTGTTTATTTGCTTCCATGTCCCCTTCAATCTTCAAAACTTTAAATGCAACGTCACTCAACTTTCTCTGTCAACTTGAACACTGTCCCTTTATTGTCCTGTCCTCAATTTTATTAAAGTCTTTTTATTTGCTTTCACACTTTGTAACTCTCTGCATCTTATTATCGCTTTGCTTGAGAAGAAAGGATTTAAAAAAAAGATACATGTATATGATAATGAACGATAATCAATGTATTAGGTTGGTGCAAAAATAAAGTCATTTTCTCTCATAGTAACATATGTGAGAAAACGACATTATTTTCGCACCAACCTAATGTGTTTTATCTGTTAAGTTACGAAAAAAAAGTAACGTGATTTCATTAATCCTTAAGCTGTGAAAAAAAGTAATCATGAACGTGCATGACAAAAGATAAAAAAAAAATATATTTCATTAAAGAAAAGATTTTATGTGTATTTATTTTATTTTTTTTTTTTATGTCAAATGTCGTCTTATGATAGTCACAGCTAGGTGTGGTCATAGTTTCGTGACTACCACATGTGTTTCCGATTAAGTCTTCTGTCAATGTCTTCTCTGCTCACGCTGTGTTTGAAAAATCCAAAGAAGGGAGATGTTACAATATGACCGGAACTCCTTGACGGCCAGGATAATCGGTACGAGTTACTAGAAGAGTAAAAAAATTAAAGCTTAGAGCTACTCTCTGTTAACAAATAACAGAAATATTTATTGTAACTCGATTGGTATTATTATTATTATTATTAGTAGTAGTAGTATGGATAGCCACTCATATTCGAGGATACCAGTCTACTAGGGCGGCTAGCCAATCCCTATTGCAGACGCTTGTGTTTATTCAAAACCCACAGCGCCCACCTGTTTTATACTGCAAATATGCTAAGCAGAGCTTAATTACAGTTTCTGGGAAAGGGCGTATTATCTAGGCTGATCAACAATTTGAACAAAGCTAGCATACTTAAGCCCCGGCCACAATGATCTTTAACTTCGTTCTAGTACATTTATCGACGGCACCCAAGTGTTTCTTCTACCCAATTTTACTTACAAGGCTTGGGTCAACCCGTGGTATAGTTTCAGACACTTTCTAAAGGTGCAGCACGTTGGGATCGACAGCTTCAATGCGATAACATCGTCGTCTTCCTGACAAATCAACCATCAACAGGTCTCATCGTCAGAATGCGAACGTTCTAACCAATCGGCCAAGATATTTTCATGTTAATTGTTCTGAAGAAGTTTTTTCTTTGGTAACTATGAATTTAAGCGCAGTAATAAATGTTTATCGCACATGCTAAGCAAAATACAAAAACAGAAAAACAAAACCTTAGAAACAAATAAAAGCGTACTGTGACGTGATATCTGTCCTCCTATATGGCAGCGAGTGATGGACATGATGAATCAAAGATTTGAAGCATCAGAAATGTGGATCTACAGAAGGATGCTGAGGATACCAAGGAGCGAATATATGAACAACAAAGAAATTTTAGAGAAAATTGAATCAAAAAAGAAATTTATACTCAACATCAGGAAGAGACAGTTGAAATTTCTCGAGTACATAATGAGGAAAAAGGGATTGGAAAATCTGATACTCACAGGAAAGATTGATGTTAAGAATGACAGAGGAAACACAGGCTTGTCTTTCGTTGAGGAAATGGATGGCGGAATAGGGTTTTAGAAGAAATGACAAAAATGGAACATTTCCTAAGAGCTATGAAGTGTCGGGAATCACGATCGCCTATTACAGAAAGAATGCAATACATAAAGAAGAAGCAGCAGGAGAAGAAAATGAGTAGCAGCAGCAGAAGAAGAAGAAGAAGAAGAAGAGGAAGAAGAAAAGAAGAGGGAGAAGAAAAAGAAGCAGAAGAAGAAGAAGAAGAAAAAGAAGAAGAAGAAAAGAAGAAGAAGAAGAAAAAGAAGAAGAAAAAAAGAAGAAAAAGAAGAAGAAGAGGAAGAAGAAAAAGAAGAAGAAAAAGAAGAGGAAGAAGAAAAAGAAGAAGAAGAGGAAGAAGAAAAAGAAGAAGAAGAGGAAGACGAAAAAGAAGAAGAAGAAGAAGCAGAAGAAGAAGAAGAAGCAGAAGAAGAAGAAGAAGAAGAAGAAGAAAAAGAAGAAAAGAAGAAAAGAAGAAGAAGAAGAAGAAGAAGAAGAAGAATTGGCTAGATGGAGCCGTAAGTTCTATGCTAACAGTTTCTTTTCTTGTACTTCTGTCGTATGGAAATCTCTTCTGGCTTCTTGCTTTCAAGACATTTTTTCTCTTCAAGAATTTAAATGCAATGATAATGTTTATCTATTGCATTATTGATTCCACTTCTTATATTCTACTTACGCCTTCACAATGATTTAATTTTTCTTATTCATTCACACTCAGTAACCACTTGACTCTTACTGATTTTAACGCCCGAATTCGGGTGAAATGATTAAAATAAATTTTCAGCACCCCGCTCATAAAACATGGCTAGTTAGATGATCTTGGTGGGAGAGCGCTATTTATTTCCGCCAAAAGGTTTCTAAAAGTTTAAGCTTAAAGCTTGACGTTGGAAAGTTTCAGACGGCCACCTCACTTTGCATCGATGCAAAAGCCAGTGCCGCTGGACTGTCAAATGTCGAGACTGGACATGATGCAAGCAGGCAACTGGACATTCGCTTCGTGCAATCCGCGCATCAATATACGGTTTCGAAAGTAAATATTTGACAGCTGGAATGTCATACGATCGCATGCGTCCTCCCATCTGCCTCGTCTCACGAAATCGTTTGAAATTTCTCATCTCTTGATATCGTCTTTGTTTCTTTCCCCCTCCCCATCTTTTCCCCATTTTCTTTCTTTCGAACTTGTTGGCTTTAATTTAGACTTTCTCTTTGCTCTCTTCCTTATAAACATTTTTCTCATATGTACATTATCTTTCATTTTTTTTCTTTTAATTGTTAGTATATTTGGTTGATTTGAACTTGCTTATTGCTTCCTTGTTTTTATTTGAGTTTCATAATTTATTTGATTTTCCTTTCTATTTTTCTTTATTTATTTGTTTTTCCCTCTAAGTTATTAGTTTGGTGCAAAAATAACGACGTAATAATGTCGTTTTTTGACGTATTTTTAACGTCAAAAAACGACATTATTACGTCATTATTTTTTGCACCAACCTAATATATATTATTTCAACTGTTGTATTTTTGTCTGTCTTTCGTTTTTGTTTTATTTATACCTTCTTTCGTTACTTCTGAATTTTAACTCTTTCTTACGTGCATCTCATTAATTTTAGTTTCTTTCTTTCTTTCTTTCGTTCTTTCTTTCTTTATTCTCTAAACACTTTCTATTTTGCTTTCTTTACTCTTACTTTGCGCATTATTCCATATGCTCATCTTTTTTCTTCCGTCCTTTTTTCTTTGTGTCTGTCTTTCTTTATCTGTGCCTCGTCTATAAATCATTTCTTTCAAATTCTTTATTTTTGCTTGCCGTTTCTCTTTGGTTCAATTCCTTTCGTTACTTCTCATTTCTAACTCTTTCTTACGTGATTTCTATTCACTTTGTTTTCCATTCTTTCTTTCTTTTTCTTTCCTTCTTTCTTTCTTTCTTTCTTTCTTTATTTATTTTTCCCCCGCTTCACACCTTATTTTTTCTTTTTCTTTTTTCTTACTTTCTCTTCTTTTGTCATATATTAATTTTTTGGTTTTCTTACTTTGGTTCATTTTCTCTTTCTTCATATTTCATACTTTTTCTTTCTTTCTCTCTTTCTATATATCACATTTATATTCATTTTCTTTTATTTCTTTTATCATCATTCTCTTTGTTACTACAATCCTTATTCTCTTTCTTTAGTCATGGTATTATTTATTTCGCCTTTCATTTTCTGCCTATATTTCAAACAGAGGCACGATAGAGTAATGGACTGCAACACGGACTGAGGAATCGGTGACCCGAGTTTGATATTGCACTTGAGTTTCTTACAGGCATTTACGGTCTAGTAAACTCCGCCACCCAGCTATGGATAAATAACTGGACAAACTGGTTCTATACCCTTAGGCGGCAACCGGTCTAGGAGAAGGAAAATTCTGAATTCATAATTGTATGCAGTACTGACGAAGCATATACTCCGCAGCTAAGAAAAGGATCGTTCGCATTGACACGATGTTCTGGATTACGGTCGATTCTATAACAGACTATGTTCTATAGCCTTGGGTGGCAGCTGGTCTAGGAGAAGGAAATACTGAATTCATAATTCTGCTAGTACTAGCGAAGCACATACCCCGCAGCTAAGGAAAGGGTCGTTCGCATTGACCCGATATTCCACACTAAGTTCGACTCCTTACTAGGCTATATCTTACAGCCTTAGATGGCAACCGTACTAGGAGAAATAAAATTCTGAATTCCAAATCGTATGCAATAAATGGCGAAGTACATACACTGGAGCTAAGTAAAGTGTCGTTCGCATTGACCCGAAGTCCCCGACTATGGTAGGTGATTTTTGTTATTCCTTCTTATTTTCTCACTTTATTATAGGCTGTTTTTTTTAATTTATTTATTTTGCTTGATTGACTTTTTTATTCGGTGTTCTTCCATTCTTGGATGGGCGGTTAGTGCAATGCATAGATCTCAAATGAAAAATCGGAAATTCGAATTCTATATCAAGTTGGGTTCACTTACGAGCTAATACACCTGGAAAACGCATTAACTCCCCCAGCTATGGGTTAAATAGTGAAACCTGTTACAGTTTTTTGTGTATATATATGTAACTAGTGAGTTAGTCCAAATGCTTTGACTCACTTTATAGTCCACCAATAGAAGGTTAACCAATCAGAAGACGTAGATCATTCAATCCGTCGTGTATAAAGGCGGCCATTTTTGTTTACCCTACCCGAATGACCAGTGCCAATTTGTCAGGCGAAGATGAAAAGAAGGAAGTACTACGTTCTGCTACTTTGCTGCGATATCCACTGCTAACCTGAACTACGCTTTCCTACTGCCTCCGAAATATTCACTGCTAACCTCTGGATTCTATACTCGAAGACGACCGTCATCTGTAATAACAAAACCTGGGTCTGGAAAGAAATTATTGGTTTTCTCATAAGATTCAATCCCAAGAAATCGAATTGTTGTTAGTATCCAAAATGAATGATATAAAACAGAAATTTATATCTCTTCTATCCATTGCGTTCTTTAAAATTCCTCTCTGCATTTATTTATATTCTATATTTCTTTCTGTCCTTTTCATTCTCTTTGAGTTCTTTCTTAGAGTTGCTTCCTAACGTGACTCTCTCCATTGTATACTTTTCATTTTATATTGTCGTTTTTATCTTCATTTATCTGATTTTTTTCGTATCGCACATACATTAAAGTCATCATTTATCTTTCGTTCGCTGTCAACCGTGTTTAATGTATGAAATTTTAGTATCCTTTCTTTAATTTCTTCCATTTCAATTCTCATAAAATATTAGCTTACATTTCTAAGGAATTTGTAAGAAGATGAATTATACTGTCTACTATTTGATGCAATACTTGATTGAATGAACTGATGTGACAGTTAAATTGTCGCAACATACACACACACACAGACACACACACACACATATATATATATATATATATATATATATATATATATATATATATATATATATATATTGTATAGCACGACACACTGAGTGTTGATGTCATGCTCAACTTGACTTGACGGGCATATTCACTCATTTCCCCTTCATTATTTTGGATAGGAATCATTTTCTTGTTAAAATTTAAATTTAAATTTAATTTAAATCAAAGGGGAAAATATATTAGTAGAAGAGTCTTTGCTCCCCACCCCGAAACACGGTTTGAGCAAAAGAAAATAAACTCTCCAAGTACCCGGGTTAATGTAATTTCACAATATATGTGTTTACGGGGGTGGGTCTATCTCCAAAACCCTAGGCGGAGTTCGATTACAAATATACGGACATAGACTACAAACTTATATATATATATATATATATATATATATATATATATATATATATAGAGAGAGAGAGAGAGAGAGAGAGAGAGATAAGGGAGACAGAGACGGCTCGATAATTTATATATAACACATGCGTTGGCAGCCTATGACACGCAGACTTCATGGTGCATGTTTGTTGATTTTATGCAACCCGAAATATCATGAGAACCTTTATAATTATAATTTTAATATTTTAATACCAATTGTGTTTGATTTGATTTCTTGTTCCACAAATTGTACGGATACCAAGCTCGTTACATCCCACAGTGGGCCTGCGTCAATCCCTAATCCTTAGCCCTTGGCATCGTACAAAATGACGGTTGAGTAATGGATAAGCTGCTTGGATTGAGGAATTGAATCCATTACATTCATTTTCGTGCTAATACCCTTGGGGGAAGGTGTAAATCCTCTTCTTCTCCCTCCATCTTTGGGTAAATAGCAGGACAGACTACTGGATTCCATCGACTTGGATGACAACTGGTCTAGGAAAAGGACAGCTCTGAATTCAAAACTTTTGCACCAATCCTGCACGAAACCTTCACCACTATAATCAAATCTCATGTGCTGTTATCGGTCTGTCGGTTTCCTGGGAACTGATCTGCTTGACCCTCATACGTCAAATTCGACGGGGAGAGTCTATCTCTCTCTCTCCACATATATATATATATATATATATATATATATATATATATATATATATATATATATATATTGAAACTATTAGTGGTCAACACACACAGAGGTCTGATGAATTAGATCGTGATTACAATTCCAACGTAATAAATTATAACCATGAATTATTAGTGTTTGGGCCTTTTATATTTTATTACACCGACACAGTGGGACTAGACATTTGACTGCTCCAAGCGGGGATCGAAATACGAGCGATTTGACATTAGTCATAGACTGTTACCTCCATGTTATGCGCGGCAGAAAAATGTATTTTAACGCATTATATACGCGATATATAAAAGCCATAACGCCCACCATAGCGCTCAAGACTTACGAAGAGCGATGCATTAATGAAGAAACAGCCGTTAAAAATTTCCTTTTCTGCATAGTGTTCAATCGGCGAACGAGAGCGTTTGTCTTATTACATAAGATAAAATATAACAGCTGTTATATACAATATATTGTTGAATCTTCCAGAGAGTAAACAAAAAATCATGAAATTAAGATCTCCTATATAACAATTCACCCAATGCATTAGTTACATAGAGAAATAATTTCAATCAAAATTTCCACCCAAAAAAACACTGTGCTTAATATATGAAAAAATAACTTTCGTAGACGAAAATTGCTCTAATATGTTATGCTTGATTTTTCTAAAATATTCATTACATCCTGGATGTTTCCAAATATCTCATTTCTTAAAAGAAATACATCTTTCTCAAAACAATTTATGTATCGTCATAACAATTTAAAACATTAAAAAGTACTAACTACCAATAAAATTCCCATTATAATTCTTTAGTACGCCTTGCCACTACCTAATAAATAAAGTACTATTTTGTTTTGATCGCGTGGATGGAGAGGAAAAGACAATATTTGGTTTCACTGAGAAAATGAAAGAAAGAGGAATAAAAGAAAGAAGTCAAGATGGAAAGATTAACGTCTGTTTCAGTGAAATTAAACTTTTGAATTTCAAATCTTTTCATTTATATCCACTTACTTTTTTTAAATAACGACCCTCATTTATATTGGTAATTGTCATTTTAATATTTTGTTATTGTTATTAAGATCCAATATTTAACGACGGGATAGTCTAGTTTCTACGGATAATTTATTGTCGTACAACTCGCTATGAGTTTACTGAAACATTAGCTTAAGAGTTAAGGTCCACCATACAATCAAATTTAGAAAACCGTGAACATTTACCGAGTTAAAAACTAGTAAAAATATATATTAAATAAATACATAATATAAAATAAACATACAGAATGATAAATAAATAATAATTACATAAAAAAGAGATAACAACAAAACAATTCATTTTCGTTTCATATGCAAAAAACCTACGTCGCATAATCTCCGTTGTAATTTAAGATTCCTTTCGAAGCATTATATAATTCAAACGTTAAACGCCTAACCTTATTTTCTGCACGTTAGTTTTGTGTAGAAATGTTGGTTATTAATAAAATTTTCACAATTACCTTGCTAAGGTTTCTGAAGGCACGAAACCCGTTGGAATAATTTATATATTTCTTTTCATTTTCTTTCTCTCTCTCTCACACACACACACATACACACACATTTCAACAGTAAAAGGAGAGCTCTTATTGCCAATATTGTAGCAAATTTAAATTCATTTAGTCGGGGAACCAGGGAAAAGAAAACTCGTCCAAGCATGTACCATGCAAATATTTGCAGAACGGAGAGAGGGAAGTCACGTCACGTCGGTGAGAATGTGTCTGGACACGAAAACACCACGTTAGGATCGTTTGTATTATAAACGCTTCTCTGGAATGTGTCAAGAATCTCGAGAAACACATTAAGAGCACTAGAAAGGATATGGCAAAAATGTGCTCAATACACGGAAGAATGGTAGATTTATATAAATGTGTAAGATGGATTCTGACTAGAAAAATACATTTGGCACGGCACAGTGAAGGTAACTTCCTTGCAGCAGAGACAGCAATTGATTCGACATAGTCGCTCCACTTCATGAAGCCAAGAACGTGTAGAGTGTTGCTCTACTAGAGATAAGAATCATCCATCTTACAATTCGCAGAAATATTTATCTGTGTTGATTAAATCAAAACAATTTTGTTTTCGAAGGCGTTGAAATTTAGAAAATATCCTTAGGTAAGTATTGATCAAAGTTACTTTTCATGAATAGTTGCTAGGTTTATTTTGTCGGGTATGTTGGATTTGCTACTCAGGCAGAAAGAAATGACAGTTTCATCTGCATAAATATACAAACAGGTTTGATTCATAAGACATCTTCAGACTATATTGTTTGTCTGTGGCCTCGTTTCCAAAAGCCGTTACACATGTCACACTAGATCATCTCAAATATCCCACTTCTCAAAGAATACTAGGATGAAGACTAAATGATTGTAACTACCACACAGACACCACATTGGTTTATTATAATGTCTGCAAAAGTTAAAAGTACTGGTACGAAAAAATGACAAAACATGAAAATCAGACAGTTTATCCACAACTTCAAGGTTAATATTATCCAAATATTGAAAAAAATATAATAAAAAAAATAATTGTCGGTTCTTTAAAATCAGTCATATTTGGATAAATATTGCTACCTAAATATACCTTATATATATATATATATATATATATATATATATATATATATATATATATATATATGTGTGTGTGTGTGTGTGTGTATGTGTGTGTGTGTGTGTGTGTAAATTAAACTCAACATTAAGAGGCGACAAGCTATTCCATGCTGGACGCAGTCGTCGCGTATGCAACCGAAGTGTTGAATTCAATGTTCTCTTTTATATTAATATTTACATACGCCCCACTTTGATATTGAGCAATTTCATCCCATAAATATAGCACACCTTAAAACTATATTTCTTATATATATATATATATATATATATATATATTAACTTGTGCAGCTTATATTTTATATGATTAAGAAACAATTCATACAAAGATTTGAATAGCAATGTTAATACCATTCATGGCGAAATCACTTCGCTAACAGGACCTCATGAGTCATTAACTTACTATCAATTCGCTGAATAATGAGATACTTATATTCGAGTTTTTACCAAATGGAAGACGCATGCCAAGAACGTTGGACATTTTCAGATTGTCATATTCAGGCCGCATTTTTTACATACGCTGAGAAAAACTAAGACAAAATATATGTAGAATGTCAGATGTTTTTTCTTTAAATTCTGCTCTTTATTGACATTTGAATATGTTTTGGGATCGTGCGATGTCTCGACGCTGGAGTTCTTGTCCAAATCGATCAAGTGAGACATTTTTTTGAAGTTTGAAAATATATGAATCCATGAAATGCACACACACACACGCACAATCACACAAATAATATATATATATATATATATATATATATATATATATATATATATATATATATATAACCAATAATCTACAAGAACCTTTAAGAAAAATTATTTTCGAATCACACTCTCGTACAATTCTCATTATTAGTGAAGAATTACTGATTAAATAACAGTACCATGCTACCAATATTACACTGGTAAGAAGTGAGGAGCGCGTGTTAAAGGTTTTCTAAAAATAGAAGTGATGCCCAAGTATTGTTAGACCGGAAACTACCTCACAATAGACTATTCCAGGCCGATATTAGGTAGGCGACATAACACTCTACAGAGAGTGATAGAGAGTCTCGTACGACTACCAGTGTTGGACACTAACTTATAGTAAGCTCTGCTTACACTATCTCTGTAACTTTTTGTTAATATATCTTTCTTACATCTAATCCGTGTTCCGTGTTTTACTTCTGTGGGCCCAACTTTGGCACCCACATCAGTGGCGACGAAGGATTCTAGAAACGCACTCACAGCCAAACCTAAATACCTTACCAATCCCACATCTGGGTCGACGAAAAATTCGAGAAACGCATTCACGTCGAAAAACCGCAATACATTGCCAGTCCCACAACAGTCGCGACAGAAAAGATTCGAGAATTTCGTTCTTACCGTATTAATAGCGACATTACTCGAAAAATACACAAACTCCACGCGTTCCCACAGCAGTGTTGAACGTGAAATTAAGCTGGTATTACTACATTAGCGATTTAAAACCTAGACACCCAGCGTCTACATATATTCCAATTTTTTGTACCTCTATAAAAAAAAAAATACATAAGTTTGGTGAAAAATAATTCAATTACGTTAAAATTAACGGAACCACGGGAAAAAAAGTTAAACACACATAATTAGTTTAGTTTAACTAATTTTCTGTCCATATTTTTTTTCGGTAAAAGAAAAAAAAGGAACAAAAACCTCCTTTGTGTACCTCCTCTTAGTACACGTGTTTCAAAGCAACAAAATAAAGCGCTGTCATTTTTAAATATGGAAGATTTGCAAAAGTAGTTGCCCAAATGTTAAAACTCAATTTGGACCAGCAACCAAAATCAGAAGAAAGACAACAACAACTATTTTTGGATTTACATAAACAGCAAATAGAATCCCCAAAAATTACGCTTCAGAATGCTGAACTACAACAGAAACAATTTAAAGAATTACTCGTAAATGCATTAAAAGGCTCAAACTCTGAAAAAGATACAATATTCTCCCAGAGTATAATCTACAATTCAATGGAAACATTTGAATACGTACCAGAGGAAGATAAAACGTTCCAGGCTTTTTACAGGCGCTACGAAGATATTTTCAACGTAGAGTGCGGACAATGGCCCAGTAAAAAAAAGGTACGTCTTCTATTGAGAAAACTAGGAACTACAGAACATAGTAGGTTCGTAGACTTCATACCACCGAAGAAAACGACTGACTTGGATTTTTCAGAGACGATTAAGGTCCTATCGGAATTATTCGGGCCTAACACAACCTTGTTCCACAAACGTTGGAAATGCCTGAACCCAGTCAAAGACAACCAGCAAGATTTTCTAAAGTTTGCAGCATCGGTAAACAAGCTATGTAATGATTTTAAACAAGCTGAACCGACTGTTGATGATTTTAAGTGCTTAATTTTCGCACAAGGTCTAGTATCTGCAGAAGACACCGAAGTCAGACGACGGGTACTGACTAAGCTTGAGAACGAACAAGGATTGACTCTCCAAAAACTGGCAGAGGACTGTCAAAGAGTAATATCTGTAAAGTGTGACTCAAACACTATCGAGGAATCAAGTGTGACTCAGATTAATAAAATCAGAAATAAGTCTACCTCCTATTCCCTTCAAAAAGAAAAAAGGCGAATCTCGTGTCCTAAATTCCGCAGTAACCAAAACCCAAATAAGTTAAAGAAACCGCCCTGACCATGTTACCATTGTGGTAAATGGCATTGGATGAAAGTCTGTCCAGTTAAGAACAAAAAATATTGCAAAAATTGCAATAAAAGTGGGCATACTTTAACTTCGTTCTGGTACGCCAACAGAACGAGAAACCCCAAAAATAAAATTAGGCAAGCTCAATCTGAAAATATGTAACTGTGGATATTTTCAATAAGTCCATTAAATTCCAGCTTGACTCGGGTTCTGATATTTCAATTATTAACTGGCGTACTTGGCAAAAATTGAACAAGCCGACCTTATTAATAACGGATAAAACAGCAAAATCCGTAACTGGCGAAAATATTAACATTTTAGGCGAGGTAATACTTAGAGTAATACTAAATGGCGTTACCAAAAAACTCAAAGCTTACGTATTAAAAACTTCAGACAAATTATTTGGAACTGATCGGATAGAAAAATCCAATCTTTGGGATTGCCCAATGAGTACATTTTGTCGCAAGATACAAAGTACAACGTCCAATTTGGTAAATATAAAAAAGGAACTCAAACAACAATTTCCCCAGATTTTTTCTGACGGTCTTGGGAAATGTACTAAAATGAAAGCTAAGTTTAAGGTGAAGGACGGTGCACAACCGGTATTCAAAAAGAAACGGGATGTCCCTTTCGCTGCTCTAGAGCAAATCAATAAAGAGTTAGATAGACTCGAACAAGCAGGTATTCTGTGAAAAACAGATTTCCGCGAGTGGGCAGCACCTACGGTCTACGTAAAAAGAAGCCCAATCAAATACTAGTATGCGCAGATTTTTCCACAGGGTTAAACGATGCTTTGCAAGATCACCACTATCCTCTCCCAAGCCCTGAAGAAATTTTCAATAAACTCAGTGGTGGAAAAAAATTTTCTAAAATCGACCTCTCGGACGCATACCTTCAGATAGAGGTGGAAGAAGAAAGTTCCAAATTGCTCTGCATAAACACCCATAGAGGGTCGTACAAATACAACAGGCTGGCGTTTGGAGTAAGGGTTGCGCCTGCAATTTTCCAGCAGGTCATGGACGCCATGCTGGGTGATCTTGACTACGCAACAGCCTATTTGGATGATATACTAGTTACTAGTAAAACTACGGCAGAGCACCGGAACCATATAATAAACGTATTCAAAAAGATACAAGAATACGGATTTAAGGTTAAGGAGGAAAAGTATCACTTTTTCTTACCAGAGATTAAATACTTAGGACACATTATAAATAAAGATGGTCGTCGGCCGGATCCAGAAAGAGCCAACGCGATCAGAAACATGCCGGCCCCAGATAACGTTCAAGCGTTACAAAGCTTCCTCGGCCTAGCTAACTTTTACCAAGGGTTCATTAAGAACATGCAAAATTTGGGAGGGCCTCTAAACCAACTTTTAAAAAAAGGACAAACCATGGTCATGGACCCCGGAATGCCAAGACGGATTCGAGAAGATCAAGAAAACTCTTACTTTAGACCTCTCCCTCACATATTTCGACCCTAGTCTCGACATCATAGTCGCAAGTGATGCAAGCTCGTATGGCATAGGCGCTTGCATATTACATAAACTGCCAGACGGTTCGCGAAAAGCTGTGGCTCACGCATCAAAATCTCTACTTCCAGCTGAGAATCAATAAATACCAAGAGGAAAAAGTATTAACAGTTTTATTTTTTCTCTCCTTTTCAAAAAGAAAACTCTTTGGAAGTGGGGTATTGTGATACCGGAAACTACCTACACAATAGACTCTTCCAGGCCTATATTAAGTAGGCGACATAGCACTCTACATCTAATCCATGTTCCGTGTTTTACTTCTGTGGGCCCAACCTTGGCACCCACATCACCAAGTCAACCAGTATTGCTTAGCTCGTGACCGCCGAAATAGACATGGACTCCTTCACAGGTCTCTACACAGCGAAACTACTATCTAGAAGACACACATCAGTCCCATTATATCAAAGCGACAACGTTGATAATGGCTATAGAAGTAACCGAAATCACTTACAATAATATGTAAGGAAAATCTTTATATTATTTAACTCCTGAAAAACGGAAAATATTAGAATGCTGGAAAAAAAAAATTAAATCTTTCTTTTTGGCTGTTTTCAATGATAGATGATTGAAATGATAACGTGGATAACGATATACGTTTGAATTTTTTTTTCTGATCATTTGGTTTCGTGACTTACAATTTCTGTTGTCCTCAACAAAACGAATGCGTTTAGCAATGTTTTATTTTTACGAGTGTTACATTTCTGGGAAATGCCTGGTTGATGAAGTTACCAAACTTGAATATCAATCTTTATTTTTCATGCTTAATATCCTTAATGCCCACGACAGTCTTAGGTAATTCGCGTAGCTTTCTGCATGTTTAGACAATTCCGAGCATTAACGTATAGAAGAAAAAGAAAAACTCACACATATTTGAACGAACATATTCTATTTCTTATTTCCATTGACATTTTTAAGATGATGCAATAGAAAATTACTGCTCATAATTAAAATTCGGATGGGAGAAATTTGTTTTGTTTTTTTCTGTCCTAAATTTAATAATAATTAACCGGATCTTTCTAACGGATAATTAATCATAAGTTCTTACAAAACAAATGATTTCTCAGAAGATCGGGCTAAATTTTTTTTTTAAATGAGGAAATATATAAATTCTGACTCTTTATAAAAACATAATTGATTTTGTATGTATAAAATGGAGAAAATATTTTTATGTTCTATTTAAAAATATCTTAACTAGCTAAACCTGTCGCGTCTTTGCATCGTTGTTCATAGGGAGATGTAGTATTGAATCATCATAATCGAAGAATTGTAGACTATTTTTAGGTTAGAAGGCGAAAGCAACTAATTTTGTTACATCTCGATACGGGGAAACATCCTCAATCAGAGACCGTCTGAATGAAGTTCGTTTCCAAGCCGGAAGGCGGCTTTGACTATTAGATTCAATGTTATGCGCTGATTTTTTTTATCAAAACCTGTCGTACGTTTGGAAAACATTTGATTCTTATTCATGTGTTCCGTGTACCATTTTGAGGCAGTTATATAATACATTCATTAGGTATATATTTGTAATCCAAAATCACTTTGTTGGTGTGCTAGTCTCGACCTCAATAACATAGAATCTAGCAGAACTGGCCATCGCATCTAATAATTCAACTCGGTAAACAATTTTACAAATTTCAACTTCTGGAAGTATAAATGAAAAGGTCACGACATTTGAAAGCGACCCCAAATTAACTCATCTTTTTCTTATTCTATATGACGCGTCCTCGTAACATTGTAGCATGTTCGTTTGTAAAGTGTCGTTTTTTCTAATCGATCCCTTGTGGCTTATGCAATGAAAATATGTCTTCTTTACCCAAGAAAATAAAACCATGAGACGAAATTGTAGCAGTCGGTACTTTTTTTTTTTTTTAGTTATACCACCTTTTCTTTTGAAGGCGTGCGAGAAAAAGTCAAGTGAGGTGAGCGGACAAAAGTTCTAAGTGGCGTGTAACTTTCATACGCGTGGCGGGTGAGCATTTCTTTTTAGTTTAGGCTGCTAGAGACCACTGTCTTATAGAGAACAGCCTTCTTCGTCGTGAAAGTTTTCGACTAAAAATGTAATTAATAAAAAATGCTAGGTTCTTTTTCGGCTACAATCAAGTGGCCTTTTGTGTCAGGGTCAGCTAACCTGATTCTTGTGATTTCCGCTCCTCTCAGCTGACATTATTTAAGTCTATAATTGCCAAAACGATTTCTGTAACATCCTGTAGATGTATCCTTAACAAGATAGCAGCTGACAACTTATATCGTTACATCTTGACAGAACTTTGGCGATCATGGCTCTCTATGATTTCCTGTCCTTCGTAATGCTTAATATATTTTTTTTTCTATTTCTCCTAAATCTGTTCTTCCATCCATTTAATCAAGACCGCGATGTAAGTTATGTCTTGCTTTGCTGTGCACCTCTTCCCTTCAGTCTGTCTTGCGAATATTAAATCTTCCAAGCCCTATTTCCGTATTGTGTGCCCTAGAAATTTAAACTGTCTCATCCTACTAATTATAAGTATCACTTTTTTCATTTTCTCTAAAACTTCATCGTTAACATGTTCACTTCATAGTATTTTCAGCATCCTCTTGTGGAACGATATTTATAGAAACGATAAACACATTGATAAAATCTTATATCACTACCTGAGATACAACTATTTTGTGCTTTCGAGAATCTCAATTATTGGACAAAACAATGTCAATCTAATAACTTTACTAGTTTTTCAAGAAAAAGAAACAAGTGTTATAACAGATCTCATATAAAAGACTCAACAAATTATTCGAGGATGCAACATATAACGAAATCTGGAAATAATAATAATAAGAAGAAGAAAAACAACTTGCAAGAGTCAAATTAAAAATATGAAATGGTGACAGTTTACCCTTCGCACCATTTACATGTGTGACGTCATAAACTGCGGTGCGATTTTCGCTTCCCGCGTCTCGTATGCATGAGTATGTCGTTGCTTGGAAATCTTCCATGTAAACAAAAATATACTAACATTGTTTTGTCCGTGTATTGTTTAATATATTATAATGTAATTGTCACATTTGATAATGGCTTATGTAAGCCGAATGTTTAGATAGGATTAAAATATATATATATCAATATGGTGATTTTCTTTCGCCTTTTAATGATGTTAAGTTTATCAGATGATATTAAAAGAATTTACATAAAATAAATATACAAAACTTGTCTATATTATTTAATGAAACCTGCATCAATATATATATATATATATATATATATATATATATATATATGAAGAAATATAGTCTTAAGATGTGGTATATTTATGGAATAAAGTGCTCAATATCTGTTGAAACTTGACTAATGCATGGAATAATAATGCAACACAAAAAGTACTTAGAACAAAATGTATTGAAACAAGAAATTGTACACAATATTTACATATAGTCTTTTGTATATTCCTGGGAAGACCGTTCCTGGAGAATGTGTTGACTGAGTCGCAGTCGGGCAGAGTTTCTGGTTGAATCTCTTGTTTCCTACCCTCTCTTCCCGGTACCAACCATATTTATATGGTCGGTACTCCACTATGCAAATTAGGTGGATCCTACCACAACACCCCCCTCCCAAGCCTTGGAATCCGTTTTGGATTTCAAACTGGCTTACTATATGGGTTGATGATTATGGCTATTTCTTTGTAGATCCATTTGCATACTTCATATGCATATGTCCATCCGCTTAATTTTAATATTTTTTCCGTTTTGGATTCACGCCCAATGGGTCCGTGAACTTTCGTTTCCTACCGGATCTTCTCGGTTCAGGAGCATTCTGCGGAGGTTCTACTTGAAACATATCATACATTACATCAATGGGAACTTCCTCCTCATCCGGTATACTCTCTTCCTGCTCTAGAACGTAACATTTTTTTTAAGTTGATTCTGGTGCCTTTTATGAGTATTCTTCGGCCCTTTAATTATGCAAATCAGATCACCGATTCTCTTGTCCACTATGCCTCGCTCTCAGAACTCAACGTTGTTTTTGTAGCACTTGAAAAACACCTTCTCTCCGGCGGTGTATCTTTTTCTCGCTGTATACATAGTATTCTTTACTCTATTTTTTCCTGGCAAAAGCTTGTCAAACACTGACTTAACTTTCCTTGCGAACATTAGTTCAGCTGGTGCCATGTTTGAGTCTGTTCTCTGGTTTGGAGTGATTCTGTATACTTGTAGGAATTGCTGAAGCGCCTTTTCCGTTGGAACTCCTGAGGCTTTCTTCAGCGCGCGCTTTAAAGTATCGACAAATCTTTCTGCGAGTCCATTATACCTCGGATGATCGGCGGCGTCGTTATGTGGTTAATTTGATATAACTCACAAAATTCCTTAAATTCTTCAGAAATGAATTGTGTAGCATTGTCACTCACAATACACTCTGGCACACCGAACCGTGCCAATAGTTCATGCAAGGAAGTTGTTTTATTGGACGTAGGCTTTTTGCAGCGTAGTACTTCCGGTCATTTTGTAAAACTATCTGCCACTATTAAGTAGTAATAATCTTCTACTGGACCAGCGATATCAATGTGTAATCTTGTCCACAGATGATCCGTCTTGGGCCAAGGTTTGTGTACTATAGGTGGTGCCTTAACTGCTAACTCACACCCTTTACATCGATGAACCATCTTTGCGATATCCACATCCATTCCTTTCCAATATAAAAAGCTTCGCATTAAGCTTTTTGTTCTATTAACCCCCGGGTGACCCATATGAAAGTCCCGTAGTATTCTTTTCTGCAACTTTTTTGGTACTACTAGTCTCTCACCATATAATAAAAATCTGTCACAAATTGAATAAATCTCCTGCACTTTTTGGTCATTTGCTACCATTTTGCTTTTTATTTCTAAAAAGGAATCATCACTTTCAGCTTCTTTTTTGATTTCCTTTGATGTAACCGGTAGCTCTCTTAAAATGTTGTTTACCATGCTTTTCACCTCATAATCTGCTCTGATATTTGCAATAATTGATTCTTCGAATCTTTCTTCTCGACTCGGTACGAGTCTTGATAAACTATCCGCATGAATTATATTTTTGGATGATAGGTGCTTTATGTGAAAATCATAATTGAGAAGAATGTTTCCCCATCTCAACAGACGATTTGCCGTATAAACGGGTAACCCTTTCTTTGAACCAAAAGTAGTGATCAGAGCTTTATGATCCGTTTCAAGCATAAAATGTCTGCCGTGGATGTATCTGTGAAATTTTGTTATGGCAAAAATTATACTCAGCGCCTCTTTTTCGATTTGTGAGTAACTTCTTTCTCCTGGGAGTAAAGTTGTCGAAGCATGTGCAATTGGTTTTCTAGAACCATCTGGCATTATGTGTAGAATACACGGTCCTATCCCGTATGAACTGGCGTCATTTGCCACTACAATATCAAGTTTTGGATTGTAATGGGTTAAAAAGAGGTCGGATGTAAGAATTTTCTTTATTTCATCAAAGGCTTTCTAACATTCTACCGTCCATTCCCATGCCTTGTCTTTTTTTAGTAGTTCATTCAACGGAGCTCTTAGAGTGTACATTCCTTTAATGAACGCTTGATAATAATTTGCGAGCCCCAGAAAAATCTGTAGCATCGCCACAGTTGGCGTCGGCATGTCTCTAATCGCAATGGACCTTTCAGGATCTGGAAATCTGCCATTTTTGTTGAGTATGTGACCTAAATACTTCAAACCAAATTCGCACTTTGACTCTTTGACTTTAAATCCAAAGTCTTGAATCTTTTTAAATACTTGATTGAGATACTCTCGATGTTCGTCGACGGTTGCGCTCCTTACTATGATGTCGTCTAAGTAGGCGCACGCAAAGTCTAAATCATTCAACATGACGTCCATAGCTTGTTGAAAAATGGCTGGTGCCACTTTAATACCAAAAGGAAGCCTGTTGTACTTGAATAACCCTCTATGCGTGTTTATCCCTAGTAACTTCGAACATTCTTCTTCGACGGGAATTCGGAGATAGTCATCTGATAATCGATTTTTGAAAATATAACTCCACCATTTAGCTTGTTAAAAATCTCCTCCGGACTCGGTAACGGGTAATGCTAGTCCTTGATTACCGAGTTCAACCCTGTCAAAAAATCAACACAGACTCTGATTTGGTTTGATTTCTTTTTTATGCACACAATCGGCGCAGCCCATGAATTAGATTCTACTTTCGAAATAATTCCCATTTTTTCCCACCTATCAGGTTCTTCGTTAATTTTCTCTACACTTGCGAAAGGCACGTTACGTTTCTTTTTAAAAATCGGCATAGTATTTTCCTTTAAATCAAATTTAGCTTCAAACTTGTTACATCTTCCAAGACCAGGTGTGAAGGTTTCCGGAAACTTTTTCTTTAATTCATCTTTAATATCCTGTCTTGTTTGCGTATTACTTTCTACTTTTCTGCAGAATGAGTTTAACGGTTTATCCCACAATTCGAATGTTTCAATAAAATCTGTACCCATCAAGTTTTCTCCATTTTTCAGAATGAAAACCTTTATTTTTTTAACGAACCCGTTCAATTTCATGGGAAGTACAACCTCGCCTTTTAATTTCCTTTCCAGTTACCGTTCGAGCGCGTTTCGTTGACTTCATTATTGTAGGCCTTTTTAAAATTTTCCATGTTTTATAGTTCATTATTGTGAAATCTGAACCCGAATCGTGTTGAAATTTGATATTCTTTTTAAATATTTCCGTCGTCACATATTTCCTCAAATCTCTATCTGATTTGATATTCGAATTTGTTTGTCTAATTCGGCTATTGAATTTTTTTGTTTTACAACACGATCCTTTGTGTCCATTCTTGTGGCACACGGAACATTTTTTATTTCTATATGGGCAATTTACCCCCCAGTGTCTTTCGTTGCAACGTCTACAATTATATGGTGGAACCTTTTTTTCCCTCTCGTTCTTCTTATTTAATTTTTCTTGTCTATTTTTAAAATACGCCGAATTTTTACTCCAATTTTTTTCTGATGGGTAATTTGACTGTTTTTATATTTTTTTAACATAAGCAATGCCAGCTTCTTCGATTTTTTGAGACTCTTTCTTTAAACTTACGGCCCGCTGACACTCCTCTGCTAACTTTTTCAGGGTAAGGTTTTGTTCAGATTGGAGTTTAGACAAAACTCTACGTCTTATTTCGGCTCTCTTACTGGATACCAGTCCTTGAGCAAAAATTAAACACTTGAATTCTTCAACCGTAATCTCTGCCAATCTGAAATTGTCACAATGTCTATTCACTATAGATGCATATGTTAAGTAATCCTGATCGTCGGATTTAGCGACATTCATGCATAATCATCGCTTATGCCAAAGCGACATATTTGCTCCAAACAGCTCCTTTAGCAATTTCACTGTTTCCGAGAATTCCAATTCATTCGTTCTTCTCGGTAGAATAAAATATACAAATTTGCTATGTTCTGCTGTACCTAGCTTTCTTAGTAATAGACTGACTTTTCTTGAATTCGACCAGTTTTCACAGTCTGTGTAGAAAATATCTTCATATCGTTTAAAGTACGCTTCAAACGTTTTTTCTTCGTCTGGCACATAGTTGAAAGTTTCAAGCGAATTAAATATGGTGTTATTAGAATATGAAGAATTTCCCTCATTTGCCTGATTGTTGTTTAATTTCTCCATTGTTAACCTTTGAATTTCTAAAACCTTGATCTGCATTTCTTCCTGTTTTCCCAGTCTTTCTTCTTGCTTTTCTTGATATTTTTGCTGTCTTTCATCTTGCTTTTCTTGATATTTTTGCTGACTTTCATCTTGCTTTTCTTGATATTTTTGCTGTGCTATCTGTTGTTCCCTTATTAATAAGGCAAACTGTTCATTTTGACGTTGCTGACTCAACTGCTGGGATTTGAATAATTCAGATATGACTTTGGATAATTCATCCAACTTTAGCTCATAGTGTTCATGCAACAAGAATATACCTTTAATTTGTGTATCTATGGATATAATATAAGGTGACCAGAAAAATCGAAACAACTTACGACTTTTTTATTTTATGTCTTGCTTTTACATTCAAGCCCGTGATAATCAACTTTGGTATTTTTTTTTTATTACTTCTGTTCGCGTATTTCAATGACAAACTTCTGATTTTTATTATCAGAGGTAAATTCGTCACTATAAAATATTGTTGAGCAAACAAAAAAAAATAATTTTTTAAAAGTTTGTTAACTTTCAAAATCGACACGGTGTATTTGTGCGCCTTTTAATTCCATGCATGTTTTTGTAGTCGGTCAGTTTTTTTAACCAGTGTCTCGTTGTAGATAACTTTTTCAATTTAAAATCACCGTTATTCGCTTACGACACCTTTCAAATTTTTCTGAGTGAACGTTCCTTTATGCTTAGTCGTCCTTTAACGAGTTCTAAATATTCAGAAATTCAGAATCCTTCGCCGTTCCGTTAGATGTTGGACTTTTAATTAATAATTTTTTCCTTCAGCCTGGGTTCTTCAATGACTTGTCCCAATTGTTGAAAGCTATCAATTATTAATTCTTTTTTTTTCCGTATGGTTCTTTCTACCTCGTCGCCATTGTTGAAACTTGACTAATGGATGGAATAATAATGCAACACAAAATGTACTTAGAACAAAATGTATTGAAACAAGAAAGCGTACACAATATTTACATATAGTCTTTTGTATATTCCTGGGGAGACCGTTCCTGGAGAATGTGTTGACTGAGTCGCAGTCGGGCAGAGTCTCGGTATTTATCAATACACCCACGAGGATCGAATGTGGCCCAAGGCCGTTTTAATGTGGGTATCCCCGAGCCCGTAGGCTCGCACAAAAATATGGCCTTTCTGAACCCACCTAGACGGGTTCAGGCCCTGTCAACCTCCCTGGACAAAACCTTGCCCTTCGCCAAAGCCTCGTCCAGGTTCCCCTCTGCTAATGTAGAGAGTTCGACAGTCGCTGAGAGTCTGTCTCTCGGTCTCAGAATCTCTTGATTCCTGTATTTATCAATCCACCCACGAGGATCGAATGTGGTACAAGGCCGTTTTAATGTGGGTATCCCCGAGCCCGTAGGCTCGTCCAAAAATATGGCCTTTCTGAACCCGCCTAGATGGGTTCAGGCCCTGTCAACCTCCCCGGACGAAACCTTGCCCTTCGGCAAAGCCTCGTCCTGGTTCCCCTCTGCTAATGCAGAGAGTTCGACAGTCACCGAGGAATCTCTTGATTCCTTCCCTCTCTTCCCGGTACCAACCATATTTATATGGTCGGTACTCCACTATGCAAATTAGGTGGATCCTACCACAACAATATCAGAGAGAGAGAGAGAAAGAGAGAGAGAGAGCGTGTGTAAATATAAAAGTGAACATAGAACTCAACACTTGGAGGCGACTGTATGTTTCATGCTAGATGCAATCGTCAGGCCACGAGTGCTGTTATTATTCTCGGCTATTCATATATATATGGGTCAGTGGTGCATTGTAGGTAGTCTATTTTGGCGGTTATTTTATTGGAAGTCGTTTATTTGTTTATTTATTTATTTGGGTTAAATTTTTTTGCTTGTTTTTTAGTCATTTTTATTTTTTAATTTTTTAATTTCTTATATATTTTTTATTTTAATCGGTGTTTTTATTAACGTATATATATATATATATATATATATATATATATATATATATATATATATATATATATATTATTGAGTAAATTACCACAACTTGGAGTATATGTACAGTAATGTGAATGGCTTTAAAACATTCACACCTTTACACCTCCTTATTCTGATTTTTGTTCATGAAAATAGTGATTTAGGGAAGTGGCACTGACGGACAATATTTCCAACCCCAGGCAGAGGATATGTATCCCTACGTTTGTAGAAAAACCTGCAGACCTATCCATCGTTTAATTTCTATTTAATTTAATTAATTCCACTGATATTTGAGTGGATCGTTTACCCATCAATAAAATCGCCTGCTGTCGTGATAATAAAATCATTGTTGAACTAAACAATTTTTTTGCTGGCTGAATTGGATGTGCTTTGCCAGTGCTAGATAAAGTTTCGAAAAAAAATTTTCTTCTTCTAGGCTGGTTGCCAACGACATCTAAACTATATTTAATCTATAGCTAGATGTAGATGTCATTGATTCATATCTTTCCCATGGGAATTTTTTCAAAAGTGAAGGTAAAAAAAAAGCTCGACCGGATTTCAAACACGTTATCACCGATTTCTTGTTGCGGGCCGCTGGCAATTGCACTGCGCATCTGTTATTGCAACTAGATTAAGTTGGTCAAATTGTTTGTACTTACGGCTATATCACGTAGAAACCGGTTTCCATAAAATTACCGAAGATAAGCAACATCTAGCCTACCCAGTATCTAGATTGGTGACCACTTGGGAGTATCAGGTGCTGTAAACTTGGATGTTCGATTGGCTTAATCGATAATAGCACGGATTTTTCCCCGTCGGATTCGATATATCCAGTAAAGCGTAAATAACCCTGGGAAAGGTATGAATCCACCTCTCTTCATCCAGCTATGGGTTAATTAATATGACTTGTATCGCGAAATCATTACTATATCCTCGCCACTAAAAAAAATTCTTAAAATTTAAAAAATAATTTCGTCTTTAAAAAACCTTCAAAGTGTTGATAAACCGAAAAAAAGTATCAATCAATCAATTAAAAAGCTTCGTTCATTTATTAAGTAGATAATCTCCCTAATAAACCAAAGATTTTGGCCAATCCAATATTTTAGAAGTGCGCTTAACGTCGCCCAGCAATCAGAAACCTTGTCTTGCTGAGCGAATCGCTTTTTATCTTAAACTTTCTTCTACGGTGTTGTGGCTTTGTGGCAACTTAAACAAGGCCCAGAGTCTGTCTATATTTCTGAGATGAGGTATTATGTACAGTATTTACATTAGTCTGACTATTGTCCTCATCTTTGTCGTCATATTTGTCACAACGCCATGTGTCCTCAAGGATACATGACACAGTGGATAAAGGCGTTGGTTAGATCCAGTGACAGACCCAAAGAGTGTGAGTTCAATACCCGGTTAAGGCAGTGGAGAACTTTCAGAGTGAAAATTAGCAGGAGATAACTGATAACTGACATCCAACAAACATGGCACGTGGAACTAGAACAGTCTAACCCAGTGATCGAAATAAAGGGTTCAGTTCGAAATTCCAACCACCTGTAGAAGGCCGGAGCTTACAACGGCCGAAATGTTGTGACAAATATGGCGACAAAGATGACAACAATAGTCCGACTAAGGTAAATACTGTATTTAAGCAAGGCTCTATTTTATTATTCTCTTACCGATCTTCGGCGATCTTTGGCGATCTTCGGCGATACTGGCTAAATAACTAACTTCTTCAATACGTTGTTAAACGGAAACATATGGAAAGTGGCGAGTTTTCAATTCTTAAATATTGATTCTCAATATAGAACTTTTTAATCAGGATAGTTGGACACACACAATAGCTTCACCATAATTTACTCTAATGCGGTTCCTTTTAAATATCTCCTGTAATTGTGGCGATATCATTAATTTCTTTTCCTTGTGGTTGGATATTTCAGTTGAGATTTCAAAGCAATTACTTTGGCTGACATTTGTATGCGCTTATACCAAGAAATGTACAAAGTATATTGTAAGTTGATTGAATGCTTCCGTTTAGTGGCATACCAATATCTCTATGGGTTATTTGATGCCGAATTCTAAATATTTTCAACGCAATTTTATGGCTTCAACTAAATATATTTTCAACGTAATTGTATTTATTCAAAAACAGATAAACATGTATCGTTGGTCATTTTTATAGAAAACACATTTTGCTGGTATTTTTACTATGAAGATTTTTAAACTTAAATAGTGTTTTGTTTTGGGGTTCATTATTTGCCCCTAGACGGGATTCTGATAGGTGATACCACCATGGGTCATGGTGGGTGTGGGAACAACAGCAATTAAAATGTGATCCCACGCCTCTCAAAACCTACAATCTCCCGATCAGAGACCGTTCTGCTGGATGTGGTTTATCGTCACACCCAGGACTACATACTGTAATAAGAATTTTACAGAGAATTCACACGAAGAGAATTCAACATTTTTAGATCAGTCTTTTTTAATAAATACTAAATGCTCAACAGGCGCTAAATATTGAGATTTACTTAATGTCTTGTGCGATATGAATGTAAGTAAAGGCAGAAGGATGTGATGATTATAAGTATATAGAGGATAAGTATCGACTGAGCCCTTATTAAAGTGGCTAGGCTTGTAGTGTTCACAAAAGTATATACGCACATTTTTCTTCAACCAAATATTAGTTCCCAAGAAAAAAATATCGGCGGAGAATGTCCTCTTTGGAAAAGAAAAAGAGAAACGAGGATAATTCGACTTTATGAGAGGAGTAAACTTTTTCTAGTTCTTAAGCTGGAATGATTGAACTAAAGAGTAGAGCCTTGCCACAGAATTAGCGATAGAGATAAGAGAAAACGTTAGTAGAATTTAAAATGCCATCGCCTACTAGTTTACGTGCGCTATTTGGAATTTATTTAAGATGGGAATTGCCTCTTATTTGATTCTTGTAACGATAAAGGATGTCAGAATGAGTCAGGTAGATGAAGTGAAATATTGAGCCGAAGATTTTCCGGCATCTTTTGCCATTGAATTTGGTAAAAATAAGTTAATCACAATGAAACTCGTTTATATTAGCAACGACCCGAGACGATATACATTCAAATAAAACAATGGGAACTAGCAGAAAAAAAAGCTTCTATGTTACACGTTCGTGCCTCGTAAAGACTTCTTCACGCTAGCATGGATTCATCGATGGAATCTTATGTTTTTATATGGGTGAAGAATAAATACACCGAATGCCTGGTTACAATTTTACATCAGGTAAATCTTAATATACGGGAAGGGTTAACTTTAAATTAAAAAAAAAGAAAATCAATTTTTTCGCAAGATCTACCTAGATACACAAACTAGCCGACCTAATGAGGTATTCTATATTTTTCGTTGTTTTTATTTCTATTTTAAATCTTCCAAACAATTCCATTTTTGTTAGGAAAGAAGAAATACAGTATGATTCCGAAATTAGAGAACTTTTCATATATTACACCTCAATAAATTACGATCTCTTTTAATTAAGATTGCATAAAACACATAAAACAGTTTTTTTTTTTTCTCAAATAAAATCATGAGACATTAGAACGGCAAAGATCGGGGTGTGGTTTTAAATATCTTGAAGACTTTCGACGGGGATTTGGCATGCTGCCTTTTTCCACAAGGTCAAGTGAAACTGGAAGAATATTTGACTTACCAGTTGTGAATAAAAATCCTGAAGTCGCACTTCAAAATCATTTCGCATTAAATCGGGGGTCCCCAATGGATCTGCCCTTGAATCTTCGTTGTTAAATGTCATCAGTTCGCGATTTGGTATTTATACGGATGACACAACTATTTACTATCTAACAAGTCCGACACAATATAACCAGCAGTTGTCCTCTCCAATCAGAGTTTAAGTTGGGTAACGAATGGCTTACAAAATTTAACGAGAGCAAAACAAAACTGCTATCATTTAATCCCAATAGAGAAGCTTTTTCTGCTTTAGTAGCGCAACACTTTCAACCTTCTTGGATACATTTTTTTTAAATTGATAGTTAAGAGAAGTGATTATTGCCAGGTCACTCTTTAAGGAATTTGGTTTACTGTGATAAACCAGGCAGGGTAGAGTAACGGATAAGCGTCTCGGATTGAAGAATCGGAGAGCCAAGTTCGAATTCCAGTCGAATCCATTATATCCACTTACTTGCTACTACCATTGGAAAATCCTTCTCTTTTCCCCTCCCCTAACTATAGGTAAATAGCAGGTCAGCACCTGGATGGCAACTGGTCTACCACAGAAATAAATAGCAACCTCCGCCGAGAAAAAATCTGCCTCCGATACACGCTGAAGCGATCGTGTATATTTCGATACATGATCTCCTAAGCGTGTATGATGCATGGTACATAACTGACTGACAGTGTTATTCCAGGCATTTCCACTCGTCAAAATACATGGTGCATATTTATAAATTTACTGTTCGTCTTTGAGTTAAATATTGCTGCCATATCTGCTCAGCTACTTCAGCTGTATGTCTCGCGATTCTTGACAAAATCCGAAGAAGGGTCTGTAATGTAATCGGTCCTGACTTGGCATCTCGACTTCAATCACTTTCTTACCGCTGTGATATGAATTCCTTCTGCTTTTATATAAATATTCCTACATCATTTTTTTCTGATTAACGTCCCTTTATGGTGCCTAGAAAGCATCAGTTAAACGTCTTACTACACCGGCAACTAGGTGATAAGAGAATTTTGCTTAATTATGCTTAATATGTTTACTCATTGTTTTTCGAAAATAATTACATATTTTAATTTCTTTTAATTAATACATTATTTGTTAAATATTTACTTAAATATTTCAAACCATTATTTTTGTTACATTTTTCCAAGGCAAACGTGAAAAACCTTTCTACTCATGATTTTCACTCTGTTTTCTTGTATGTGTCCAATGCGACATTTTTTATTTCTTCAAACGAATAAAAATCTCGGATTTAAATAAATTCATAAATTCATTAGAAACGTGTTCAATGGATCGAAAGCTATTCCTATGCTTTATTCCAGTTTTCCCGCCTTTGGAATACTCTGTCTGCTAATATCTGATATAAAATTCCACTCGCCATTTTCTATCTTCCTTGATCGAGTTGTTTTATTGTTTTTTTCTCTTCGCTAAAATATTTTAATTTGTTTCCCTCCAAATGCGAAGGCGCATTGGGATAACGAATGATGACTTCTAAATGTTACGAAAATCTTTCTTATAAACAGTAAAGCGTATTGAAATCATGCGCAATATTGGGCTTCCTATATGGCAGTGAATACTCAACAATCTCATATGTCAAGATTCGCGGCATGAGGCCCTCTAGAACGGTGTTAAAAATACGATAGACTGAACAGGTGAGCGACGACCAATGGAAATGGGTTAAGAAGGACACTTGCGCATAGAATCTGAATGAGATAGTAGAATTTTAGGGTACATGATGAGGAAAGAGGGCTTAGGAAACTTGATACTCACAGAGTATTTTGAAGGCAAGAAGAACAGAGGGAAACAGTGCATAGACGTCATAACGTGCAAAATGAAAATGGTTAGCAGAACGCAGTTTAGGAGAAATGGCAAATAGACAATATTTACTGAAAACTACAAAGGACAGCAAATTGTGGAGATCCATGATCGCCAACGTCCTGAAGAGACACAGCACGGGGATGAAGAATCAATTTTATTGGTTCATAAAACTCCAAATTTTAGACAAATGCGAATTTCAAAGTAAAAATAAAACTAGCCACGGACATAAAAGATAAATTGTATGTGCAAAGAATTTTGAATATGATTAGTGTTGAGGGGTCCTCTCCTTTTTACACAAATAGACTCACCCAGTATATACATGTACCACTGCTACGTGAAGACCCGAGAGACGAGAGCAACAGAGTCTCAGCGACTGTCGAACTCTCTGCATTAGCAGAGAGGAACCCGGACGAGGCTTTGCCGAAGGGCAAGGTTTCGTCCGGGGAGGTTGACAGGGCCTGAACCCGTCTAGGCGGGTTCAGAAAGGCCATATTTTTGGCCGAGCCTACGGGCTCGGGGATACCCACATTAAAACAG
Source organism: Acanthosepion lycidas (assembly GCA_963932145.1). NCBI lineage: Eukaryota > Metazoa > Mollusca > Cephalopoda > Sepiida > Sepiidae > Acanthosepion > Acanthosepion lycidas. Next base: position 90,890,306 of record OZ010582.1, on the reverse strand, counting down.
CCTTGTGCCACATTCGATCCTCGTGGGTGGATTGATAAATACCGACGAGAGCAAGACCGGAAGAGTAAGACGAGAACAGGAGGAGGAGAGTGAAAGGTTGTAGGTAACCGGAAGGATGAGGGTCAAGGTAACAGACAGACAGAACGAACGTAGCGAGCAAGAGTCACAGTCAGTGAGCACGTAGACTCAGTAAAAAGTCATACAGCGATACTTCAATACCAAAGACTGTATAGATATTTTGGCTACTAACCCGTATTCCTGGAACTACTAACCTGCTTTACCAGTTTGTATTATTACGTTAATAAATTATTTTCCTATATACATTCTTGGATTTGTTATTTGCTGGTACCGGATTTCATCCCGGAATCAACAACAATTAGTGAAACGAAATATTGCATAGCAGATTTAATTATATTAAGGAAAAATACATAAATGTGAAATTCTTTAAATTTAGCAAGAAATCTCAAAAATATTATACAGGCTGCGCAGAAATACGCCTCACTTATACATCCTAGGATTACCTAACCTTAATTGTAAGATATTAGCTAGCTATAGATACCAGTAACACTAATTTCTTATTAAGTAAGAGGTATTTCCGAGAAGTAGATGTGCTATATATTTCCGCCGCAAACAGTATACATAAAAGTGAGTGTTGTACGTGAATTATACACTGGAAACTGAGGGAAAATATAGTATCGATCACAGTATGAAGCCAAAAGAGAAAATCATACAAAATAAAATAATTACAATACTCTGAACTTTCAAGATCCAGACCGTCACCGCATTCAAACAAGCCGACAAGATTTAGGCTTTGGAAGCAAAGAAGAAGAAAAAAAAAAAAAAACTTTGGCAATTTGTAGATATGACAATCGTGACAGACAACGTTTGAAGATCGAAAAAAATGTAAAACACAAAATACAAATTCTTTTCAAGGGAACTGATAAACGCTGTGATATATGATGTTTCAGGTAGTGCCAAAATTCTGCCTATATGAAACTGCGCCAACAGAAATTGGATATTGGAGAAAGAATTGAGATTGTCCAAATTATGTTAGTTCTCGGTCTGCGAAAACGAAGATGGTGTAGATATGCAATAAATATAATAGCATATAAGCTAGAAGCAATCGAAAAAACTTGTTTCTATGGGATTTGTAAAAATCATACCAGGCGAAAAGACTGGATCTTGTTATGGCTAACCAAAAACAAAAACAAAAAATATACTTCTTATCATCAATACTGCTTTTCTGACAGGGCACCTTTTGTAGCTAAAAAAGAAAGAAAAAGAAAAAAAACTGTGAAAAACATCGGGGTTTTTTCAAGGAAATAAAATTGAGGATATTTACTCATCACTGTCTGAGTGTTTGTACAATCTCAAATTCCCTTTCCAGTTTGAAACGGTAAATTGAATGTGCAAGAAATTACTGAGTTCATCCAAAAGATTTGTTTATAGAATATTGAGCCGAAAATCTGTAATAAAAACAACAAAAAAAATACTCCAAATAGATCTACCAGTCAACAATGGTGTAATTCATAAATGATTTACTTCATAATATTATAGGCCAGATAATATATCATTAAGCGAAAGATGCATTCCGAAAGGTAAGCAAAGTATTAAGAAACAGGAAAATTCCATTGCAAACAAAGAAACGGTTTCTGAAATTTTATGTAATATTGGTACTCCTTTATGACAGTGAAAGCTGGATCAGCTAATTACAAATGAAGAAGAGACATGAGTTAACAGAAATGGACTTCTACAGAAATATGATGAAAATGCCACGGATTGAACATGTGACCCAGGACAAAGTTTTAAAGTAAAGCGAAACACGTACATGTATACGTATTATCTGAGAAAGACAAGTGACATGTCTAAGGCATATAACGAGGAAAGGGACTGTAGAAAATTTGGCACTAAGTTGACATATTGAAAAAAAAGAACAAAATAGGGAATGACCTACCTAACGAATGTGCAAATGGTTGGTATATAAAAGTATTAGGATATATAACAAATTGGCAGGTAGTTGTGGATAACCATAATCGTAAAATTATTGAAGTGGTACGGCACATAATAGAAGTAGAATATTATTATAGATTTGTTAGGTTCTCTTTAACGCAAATGCTCTTGGGAAAACATTTAATCCATTTCTTTTTAATCGTTTCAGCCCAGGCAAGGCAATAAAGTCACTAAGACGCAATGTGTTACTGAGTGTTAAAGAATGTGATAAAAATCGCTATTAAAGAGAGAGAACACTAAAATAATAATAATTGTTTTACAAGACCAAAAATGGAATTACGCTGGTCTTCGATGTGACTTATCTTAAACTTAGCTCACAACAATTACTGAACCAAACTTACCACAGTGTTCCTTACACTAAACAACACATTCTTACTTTCATTCTTACTACAGTCACCATAATTCCTCAAATTCACTCTGTAGTCCTAACTAGTTTTAATATTTACAATTTGTCTGTGTGGAGGAATAAAATAATTACATAGAAGAAATTTCATTAGAACAATTGTCATCAAAGTATTTATAGAAGATCCATAGCGAATCTACGTTACCGAGGTGGAAATGTGACTGTAGCCGTGATCGTATGTCATGACAATTAACATCGCAGATTCCTCTTTCGATTTTATTATGAACTCCATATGTGGCAGCAATATTCAAAGCAAGAAGGAATCATAGATTCATAAATATGTAAGATGTGGCGAGAAAGATTATCACGTCTATTTGTTAAAAAGCTGTAGAGATTAGGTTTTTTAGTTGTAGGATTTAGCCAGTACCGAAAACTGTCTGCTATGTATTCAGAAACATTTAAACGTATCTAAAAAAAAAAAACTATCTATTATTTTTCCTAAGTCATAGCAATAGATAGTAAAAATTAATGTCGTAGAATCTATACTCGCATTTTTCTGTAGCTAAATGTCATTTAAAAATAAAACCAGAGCTTTTCTTTTCATATCTATATGTTTTATCACATGGTCATTTAAAAAAATTTTCCTGTAAAATAATGATTACAGAGATATTGATATCAAATACAAGCGCTTGTTGCAGATTTATCTTAGCAGGGATAGAATTTGGACTAAGTATACATACTGTATAAGATACGATACTTGGCATCGCTTGAAATACGACTGCAAATGTAATGGTCTCCTTGAGGAGGGTAAGGACAGCACATGTGTCATTCAGACTAAACTGGTTAAAAGTAACTCCATACCGAATCGTCCAACATAAGGTAGATGACTTTCGTAAAGTAAGTTTATTTGTTGAGCTTACAGATTTCATCATTAGGTATAAACATTTCCGAACATGATTTTGCTTTCTCAGCAGGGGAGGGGTAAATTACAGAGGGCTAAGAATCCTATAAACGGACACACCTACCAAGTCGGGGCTTATATGAGACCAATGGAGATCAAACTGTCACGTATAAAATCAACCAAATTTTACCTATACTTTTAATGTTGAAACACCTGTTCTCTTACTATCATCGAATTTAAGCAACGTTGAGCCCGGTCAATAACTAAATGAGTGACTACTTGGGAATACCAGATAATGTAAGCTTGGATATGCATGTGGTGTAATGGCTCAGAATTGTTAATCGAAAAAACGTGTTTCTATTCCATTTTGGTTCGTTATATTTATTTACGCGCAAATACTCTTGGTTAAAGGCATCAATCCACTTTTACTTTGCCACCTATAGGTTAATTAGTAAGACTTTTATGCCTAAAAGCAATAATATTTTATTTTAAATCTTAAATCTAAAAATGTTTTCTTTATTTAAATAACCTGTAACGGGTTGATAATTAGTAAATAAATCATATAAACCTATAGTTTCAATTATAAACCCAACCATTGTTTAACTATAAACTCAGTTATAAAAAATAAAAAAAAACTCAACACCTACAGACTTAAGTGAAAAACCGTCCAATTCTTACTTACAGATCAATGCATAACTAATATTTATGTATAAATTCAAGTCAAGTGTCTAAACCCATTCAGTGTTTATCTACGTATAAAAGTATATACATCGCCAGCGTTGGGCACCTCTGCTTGGTGTAATTGTTAGCAATCGTGTCTCGCTAAAACAGTTACGACTGAATTGTGAGTTCGATCGTCATTGGGTACCCCATGCTTTCGGCCTTGTGCCGCATCTAAACTAAGCTTGGAAAATCGCTATACATGGTCAGCGTGTATCTATAGTCTTAATCATAAACCGAACCAATATTTTCCATAAAATAACATTTATTCAAATGATAGTGATTCAGTGTCAGTTAATCTTTCATGCGCTTTTATTGTAGCATATTTCTACTGAGCAGGTAGCCCGATCATTATCGCTTCCCCATCCCTGTAGTCTTGTACCAGAATTAAGATAAGATAATTTTACCATGTACACATATCACGTTTCGAGATTGATTTTCCAACATTATTAGATCGTGGAGAGTGTTGCATACTAACACGTTTTCTTTGTATAAGTTTTTTGTTGTAAAGACACGTTTAGATCACTGGGGGAGTATTAGATTTTAAAATAAAATCGTTTTATTTTTGGTGGGGGGTCCATTCGCATCACTAAAATTGTAAATATCACCCTGGCGATAAACTGCATTCGGCAGCAAAGCGTCTGATCAGGAGTTTTTGAGGATCGTGGAAACATATTTTAATTGCTGTTGTTACCAGGTTCACCCTGATTCGGGGGTGGGTAGCACTTGTTAGGGTCCCATTTATGGCCAAATAGTTAACCCCCCAAAATGGGGTCAAAACATTATGAAAGAATAAATATACATTTTTAACGTGAAAATACCACAAGTATATTTTCAGAGTAAAAAAAAAAAAAAACATATTTCCAGCAATATATTTTTGTAAAAGAATTTACAAATGTTACCAATAAAATTTAATTTCGGCATTAAATAACCGATAAGGTGTTGATAATCTTCTAATCAAACAAAAGAAAGCAAAACAATACTGTAAATAAGACTAATAGCATTAATTTGGTGACTGTTGCTTCAGAGTAAATGCGAGGTGATGAAAGAATAATGCAAGGTTTTTGTCAGATCCCTTGCAGAAAGGAATATAAAACAGCGAGAACAAAGACCTAAACATAAAATTGTAAAACAGAATGCATAGTTTTCTGCAAGAGAATGATTCCAAGATGATAACTACGAATTTGAGATAATAACATCAAAGAAGTACCAACGTTTAAATATCCGGAAAATGTTTTAACACAAGATGGAGAATGCGACACAAATATACGATAATATCTGGAAATTATTTTAATAAAGGACGGATTTTTTTTTTTTTTTTTACAGAGTACGGAAAATGCGACACAGAAATATGAAATCGAATTGAAAAAACGAAATATGCCTTCGAAAAGTTAAGAAATGTATTAAGAAACAGAAACATTTGGTGACAAACAAAGCCAATAGTGCTGTCAGTCTTGCGATAGGGCATTTAATGTTAGAATGCCATGGTTTGAACATATCATTAATGTGGAAGTTTTAAACAAAATGGAAACCAAATATAGGCTTTACTTTGAATAAGAAATAGTAATTTGTAGTACACGTGAGAAGTAAAGAGGGACTGGCGAATATGATACCAACAGAATGTTTTGAGGCACGAGAGACAGAGAGAAACAGCATATAACATACCTAACGAACTTGTGAATGGTAGATAGGGATCATGAACAGAGAAAACCTACTAAAAACTTAAATTAATAGGAAGCTGTGGAGAGCCATTATATTCTATGTCCTGAAGAGACACGGCACGTGCAAAAAGATGGATCATTAAAAGTTTTTAGCTAAATTGATGACAAAATTTTGGAGACAATTATATCTGCGTCTCAAACATTTCGGCCATATATACATGTTGCGTAATGAATTTGAGTTACATTGGTTGAATTATATTTTCGATCTTCGGTCAAATAAAGCAATTCTTAATGTAATTTCAACCAAATAAGTATCGGTGTTAAAAGCCGCTGTGTCCGGAGAATCGGACCCACGTTTTGAATACAGGAAAAATTCGATTGCTAAATATCTCTAAATATATTAAATATATTTAAAAGGATACCCATTACACATTCAACGACACTTTTGCGATGAAAGTCGATTTTTATTAGTCCCCATGCAAACACTAACTGAGGAATATGATTTGATTTTCATCAAGTCTTCGATAATAAAATACCATCATTTAGAATTAATGAAAGATTAGTTATACCAAATTCAAGCGAGTAAAACAATTGGGAAGTACAGAAACTAGAAAGTGCAACACGTGAATCTGAAGACGCATTGGAATAGCGAATGGCGCCTTCCAAAAGCTAAGCAAAGTATTAAGAAGCATGAAAATCTCGCTAGAAACTAAGAAATATTCCTTCTATATGACAGGAAAAATATATGAAGAAATGATTTGAAGCTGCAGAAATATGGTTATGCAGAAGGATGCTGATAGTGTCATGGACTGAACTTTTGACCAAGGATGAGGTTTTAGAGAAAATGGATACAAAAGGACACTTATACTTAAGTTCAGAAAGGGAAAGTTAAAATATCCAAGGCACATAAGGAAAGAGATTCTTGGAAAAATTGACATTCAAGAAGGACAGAGGGAAGCTACCTAATGAGCTTCTATTAGGTTGGTGCAAAAATAATGTCGTTTTCTCACATAGTAACATATGTGAGAAAACGACATTATTTTTGCACCATCCTAATAATAAACAGATTGTATATCAAGCTTTAGGAATAATAGAAAAAAAAGACAAACGTTACTAAGACCTAGAAGGTTAAGGAAATTGTGGAGAGCCCTGATAGCCTACGCCCTGAAAGGGAATATCATAAAGATGAAGAAGAAGAAGAAGAAAAAGATGAATGAGATTTTAATCAGAAAGTTGTCATCTGGATAATATCAAATGCAAAAGTGAAGAGAGAGAGAGAAGTGATATTTACATTATTTACATTATTCGGACTATTGTCCTCATCTTTGTCGCCATATTTATCAAAACGTTTCGGCCGTATAACATACCTAACGAACTTGTGGATGGTAGATAGAGTGGGTGAATATAGGAAATCTACTAAAAACTTAAACCAGCAGAAGAAGGCTGGACCGTACAAACGCTCCAGCCTTCTTCAACTGGTTTGAATGTCAAACTGAACCCTTTATTTCGCTCACTGGGGTAGACTGTTCTAGTTCCACGTGTCATGTTTCATGGATGTCAGTTATCAGTTATCTCCTGTTAATTTTCCCTTTGAAAGTTCTCCATTGCCGTAACAGGGTATTGAACACTCTTTGGGTCTTGTCACTGGATCTAACCAACGCCTTTATCCATTGTGCCATGTGTCCTCACGGAATAGCTGACATCCATATGGACAAAAGTCCGAATAATGTAATTAATGTACATAATACCTCATCTCAGAAATATAGACATACTCAACAGTCATATTGTTTCGCTGCATGCGATAGGGAAATGGATCTAAGAACAGGCAGCGACAGGTATAGTTTGGTACAATAGCGCCTGTTACTGCGCAATCAATGCATTAGCCTGAAAACTCGAGCCAACAACTACTTACCTAGGGTTATATATATATATATATATATATATATATATATATATATATATATATATATATATATATATATGTATATATATATATATACATATATATATATACATATATATATATATATATATATATATATATATATGTGTGTGTGTATATATATATATATATATATATATATATATATGTGTGTGTGTGTGTGTGTGTGTGTGTGTGTGCAAGTATTGTTGAAAACGACTGACAATGTGCAGTAATTAATTATTCTTATATATAATTCCTCATTTATTTGTATAATCTTTCTTTCTTTTCAGGACATAAATTATAACAAAATATCCGAATGATTTCCATGCGCTTTCGGCTATCCTTTTAGCCATTATTTAACTTTCAACGTAACATGTGGATTGCTTTGTGCATGCATCTACATAGTATATAATCCATCCTCCAATGTACAAAAAGGCTAAAAATAATGGAAGCATTATGAGCCAAAAAAGAAAAAAGTCAATATTCAATAACATCAACTAGAAACATGGCCATAATGTGCTACCCGTTTTTGAAATAAAAAAATCCTATAACTCTAGATACATACATAGAACAATTCATATATTTAGTTAAAAGTAAAATAGAATTCTTCCTTGATAATGACTAAAAATATTACCTAAATTGCTTCAAAAACCATTTGGACATTTTTTGTATAATTTATACCGAGGAAAAATTATACGAACAAATGACAAATTATATAAAAAAAAAAAACATAACGACAGCATCTTGTCAGTCGTTTTCAACCAAACTTGAATAAATCAGGGATTTCTGCCCAAATGCAACATATATATATATATATATATATATATATATATATATATATATATATATATATATATATTTATGAATAAAAATGACAATAGGAAAACTGGTAATTGCTGACGCGTTTCGTCCAATGTGGACTTTATCAAAGCAAAATACGAATATGAAATTAAATGAATAAAGTAACTAATAAAAACAAAAACAGAATGTACCTAGCAACTGGAATGTAGAGAAACGCTATTTTCATATTTTCAACTGAAAAATAACGTCAGTAATTGTCACGTGTGGAGAATATTGTCAGCAATTACCAGTTTTCCTATTGTCATTTTTGTTCATAAATATTGTCTCTCTACTGGTTAATTCGGAGAAATTTTCATATATATATATATATATATATATATATATATATATATATATGTGAAAATATTGTAGAAAATAGGAAAGAAACTGGTTTGGTAAATAATCCAAAGTTCCTTAGTATTTTTGTAATTACTTTTAAAAAATAGTGCTCGATACGAAAGTAGAGCATAAATATAATTATTTATTTAAAGATATGATTCCAACACGCTACATAAGAGGTCTCATGTTTCAAAACAAGAGCCGAAAACTTCAAAATAATATTTAGAATTAACTTGAGTTAAAGTAGGCTCTGTTCCGTCTTCAAGCGAAATTTTTTGGGAATGACTTATTTCTGAAATTTACGAGTTTTAATAGTATGGTCAGAATTGAAATCGAAAATTTCCATGGTAACATCAAGGGCGGATTGTTTAGAATCGGCAGGGGTGGGGTGTTAATAATTTGTAGCAGTATAGAGTTACTTTCATAGATGCCGGGTCACGGTAAGGTGGGGTTGGCTAAATTTACGACGGAGGAAGTTTTCGCATAGTCTGGCTTGAGCGTCTACGGAGATTTATTTATTTATTTTTATTTTATTCTTTTATTATATCTCTTTATGAAAGGGATTTGTGTATAAGAAAAGGCCGTAACGTTTGTTATTTGACGACTTCATAAAGGGTTATCAATTTTTGTAGGTTATTAAAACTATGTATATGGGCTATGGATTTTAAAATTTATTTTTTTGTATGCGTGTTTTTTTTAGCTAGTTATTCGGAGCGTAAGTTCGGTTGTGTCGACAGAACACCGTTAATTCTTGCCGGTTGTTTAATTAATAGGTTTTTATTGTTTAGAAGCTTAATAATGTGTAGTTTCTCATGGAGGCACAAAATGCATGGGTCATCCCAAGCTTTGCAAGTTCTAGTCCTGTTAATGATTTTCCATTTTACTTTAGGTGTCCTATTTTTTTCTTTCAGGTGCCAAAAATATTTAGATAGAGAGGTCTGATGTCTAAAGTTTATGTTGTTGAAGGAGCATTTATGCTGCCTCCATCTGGTTTTAAAGGCATTTTTCGTGGACCCAATGTATATCATATTATTGTTAGGGTTCTCCGTGGATGATATAGTGCATATATATATATATATATATATATATATATATATATATATATATATATATATATATATATATGATGTTGTTTATATGACTCAAGATTATATCTGTATAATTTCATGTATATTTATACAAAAGCACATATTGTGTTGCTGTTGTTTAATATTCATCTGGAGTTACGTATGTTTGTTTGTTTTTTTCTTTATCAAGATAATAAATCATTTCCTCCCTGCTATCCCATACATATTAAAAACAGATTCTCTTCATCTTCTATACAATTTAAAAAATTGCTCTGTGAAAATTATCCAAAGAAGAAATGCATCTACGACAGAAGCAATATTCCAGTGACTTTTTGGACAGCGGATATTTTGGAAGACTTGATACGCAACTATTAGGTTGGTGCAAAAATAATTTCGTTTTCTCACATAGTAATATATGTAAGAAAACGAAATTATTTTTGCACCAACCTAATACAATTTTTCGTAAGAAAAAACTTAATTCCTCTACTGACAATGTAACATTTTAAATTTTATTCCTAGACTCAAAAATTTCATATTATATTGACGTAAATTAAAGCAAATACCCATACTTACAATTCAGTGGTTAAAAGAAATTATTTGTCGATATGAATTTATTAGGTTGATGCAAAAATAATGACGTAATAATGTCGTTTTTTGACGTTAAAAATACGTCAAAAAACGACATTATTACGTCATTATTTTTGCACTAAACTAATAAGTTTATCCCATCATTTATTTTAATGATATTCAGAAATAGGTATGGCCTGATCATAGAAGAAATTCACGCGGAAACCAACGGAAAAATTATGTGTGAAATAACGAAAAAGTATTTAAAATAAAATAAATTAAACATGTTCATAGAATTCTGCTTTCTTTCAGGAAGAGGTGGAAATTTTGGGTAGCCAAAAAATAAAAATATCCATTGAGAATATTTTCTCTAGCAAAATGCAAATAGTTTTTTAACATGAAAATCAAACCTGTATTAACTTAAATAGGCAGATATGTCAAGTACTTTTCCAGCCACCTCAAGGTGCCACTCCAAGTTACTATGATCTCATGACGCAAACGTACAACATTCACTCACCTTGCAATAAAATCCCACAAACACAATCTGTCTGTCTGTCTGTCTGTCTCTCTCTCTCAAGCTAATGTTCATATCATTATTGTAAAGTTATTTATTAACAAACTCTTGTATAGTTATTATAACCATAAGCAAGGTTAAAAAGCCCCTTCAACACAAAGGGCTACTGACCCCAAAGAAAAAAAAAACATTTTTAAGGAGAACGAACAATAATAGAACAGGAATTAAGAAGATAAGAGATAACGGCTGACACTGCATTTAAATTGTTTTGATCAAAGTTGGCTAGATAGCAAGAAGGCGGAAAAAAATTCCCTCAGTGAGAAATGCGAGATAAGTAACTGTTAGCATAGAACTTGCAGAAATAATTTCAATTATGAAATGATGTAAAATTTGCTGCCAAACTAGTACTGTGCTTAGATCCATAAATTCTATCTACTAAAGATGAATGTTCACCAGAACAATTAGCATGAAAGCATTTATAGAAAAAACAAAAGGAAGCGGTGATAGGAAAGTTATTTAAGCCGAGTTCTTGGAATTTCTCAAAAAGCTCTAAATACAGCAGAGTCACTGGACTAAATGTGAAAGTAACATTGAAAGCATCTTCGAATGTTTGACTTATGTAAGATAGACTCTGGCGAGTAAAAATTGTTTAACACAGCATATTGAATAAACATCCCCAAACCTAACAATTAATTAGTTATAATCTTTCAACTTCATTCCGATAGATTATATCAGATAAAAGCAATGGTTTAATTAAATTTTAATTAAATTCCTGCATTACTTCATTTATTTCCTAATACGTATATTCTCAATTGTAAGCATCGACATAAATATTTATTAATAGTCGAACTGAGGTTGGTTGACCGTTGCAGTATGCTCAGTATGAAATCTTTGCAAGTGAAACAAACTTCGAATTCCTCCGATGACTGGGCGAGAAATCAATTAGTCCACAAAATCTAACTGCTATTCCGGACACCATTTCGCTGTTTCAAAGTAGCCGTAGAAATGTTGCTCTGTTGTGCCTACAGTAATAGATTAAAGGCTAGTAGCTAGAAATGTCAGTACAGATATGGTTTCTTGTCCTGCAAAATTTAGCGCCAGGAAATAATGAAATTATTAAAATGTCTAAGCGCCCGTGGACATTCTACGCCTATTTTGAATAAGTCGGATTAAAACTACTTGGGGAAATTGAGTACGGCTTGGTTGGTAACCTGTTTTCTCCTTAAAGTTTTCTATGATAATCATCTTTTTTTTCTATGTGACGTGACACGTCAGTTGTTGGTAAATCATGGCTCTCCATAACTTCTTCTTCTGTGTTACTCGTATTTTTGCTATCTCGTCTAGATTCTCTTCTGGCAACCGGTTAATCTCGTCAAGTTGTTTTTTCTCTGCTGTCTTCTGTCTCTTTTTCATTCAACATATCCTGAGAGTCTCAAATTCTTCCGAGGTCATTTAAAAAAAAAAAAGACCGAGAAATTTCAGTTGCATCATTCTGATTCTATGTGTAAGTATCATTCTTGCTTTCATTTGCTCTAAAATTTCATCGTTGCTCGCAAGTCCCGACAATGTGATAATCAACATCCTTCTGTAGAACCATATTTCTATTGATTTAAGACTTGTATCCATCTGTGATGTGATTATACAGCATTCATTGTTATGTAGGAGGAGCTGTGTTATGTAAGCGTTCAGTCGTTGTTTTTAACGAAATTCTTTTGTTTCATAATAGTTTGCATGGATTTAGAAACCATAATGCAAAATACTAATGTGCCTATCCAATTTCAGTGTTGCTTTTCCCTCCTCTGTTAAAGAGATATTCAAATTATTTTAATTGGTTATATATTTAAGCCATTTTTTACCTCTTTTTTTAAAAAGTTCTTCACTTTTACTTCCATTTACCTGTCTCTACATAATGTTAATGGCAGAAATGTGTGGCATTACGATTTGGAGACGCATTTGGACAGAGAAAGTTGTCTTCCAAACACTAAGCAAAGTATTATGAAACAACTAAATTTCATTAGAAAGAAAGAAAACCGCGCTACACTGTTATGTAACACAGTCTTACTCTATGGTAGAAAATACTGGATATTCGAACAGATGAAGAAGAGACTTGGAAGAACAAAAATGTCCTTATAAAGAAGGATGCTGGGAATACCATGCACTGAACATGTGAGCAATAGTGGAGCTTTAAAGAAAATGGAAACAAATAGACACTTTTCCGAAGTAACGAAACGACAGTTGAAATCTTTAGGGTATAAAATGAGGTAAGAGGGCTTAGAAACATTCATACTCACAAATCAAATTGAAGGCAAGAGGGACAGAGGAAAACAACGCTTAATGTACACTGCGTTCTTGAGTAAATCAATGACAAAGCAGCGTTTAAGCGACATAAAGGAAATACCAAATTTATTAAGAGCTACAAAGGAAAATGAAATCATGTAGAGCTATGTTCACCATTAACCTGAAGGGATAGTGTACGGAGAAGAAATTGTATTATTCATGATTTTCATTTTACTTTTTAAAATTCATCTGGTTTTTCTCACATTGTCTTCTACATTTTACTATATTTATAGTTTAGGCATGCTGTCTATTTCGTTTTCGTTTTTTTTTTTTTTATTCTTATTATTATTGAGGGAAAGCTACGTACTAATAAAGCCGCACTGTGTGTACAAATATGCAAAGCCAAATAAACCTACAGCAGCATCCATTTCATTATGTGTATTCAAGGAATATGGATTGGTAAAGTTTTACGCGATATCATTTACGTTTTAATTAAAGAACTTTACATTGAACCTGACCAGTTGTGAGAAATAAATTAGGATAACATAGGGCAGGCTACAGAAAGTTTGTCAGATTGAGGATATTTCTCAGTGTCAAGAAATAAATCCCAAGTCACCTTAAAAACAATGCTGGCGACAGCTGGGTAGCATGCTTCGCCAACACTGCTGAAAATACAATTAACCGGAATTGTATAACCCCATTGCTTGTGACAACTACTCATGTTCAATCTATCGAAAGCGTGACATTTTCAAGGTCAAATTAAATGACAAGTGGACTATATATATATATATATATACACACACACACACACACACACAGTAATGAGGAGGATTTGATAATTATATTAATTGATTCATCGAGTCTGATAGAAACCTCAGGAAGCACTGGACAGCCGTTTCGTCCTATATTTGGGACTCATCAGCAGTGCGCATCCATTACCGAGGGAATCGAAACCCCGACAGTTAGGTTGGCAAGCGAACACTATACCAACTGCTCCGCCGGGCCTCGGTGACGAAGAGATTGCAAATCAGACTCTAAGAAGCGCCGCTCACTCTCACATTCCGTGGTGCAACTCAACTGAGATTCTCTCTAACCATAGGACTGAGCCTCCTGGAGCCACGACTACTCTCACCGAGCCGCTCCAACTGGAGCATTAGAAGCTGGTTCAAGCGATGATAAACACACATAAACACACATAAACACACGAAACGGCCGTCCAGTGCTTCATGAGGTTTCTATCAGACTCGATGAATCAATTAATATAATTATCAAATCCTCCACATTACTATGTGTGTTTCAGAGGATTCGGAAAGAGTTGTCTGAATCTAATGGTCATTAAGAAGGAAATCAGTCTGGAAAATTCATTCTCATTGATCTCATAAGAAAATAACTCCCGAATTTTTTTGTTGAGGTACTCAGACACAACACTGAGGACTACATCAAGTGGCTTGAGGATGTAGTTCTGCCCTGGATCAAGAGGGTGGCTGCTGGAAGTATCTGGTAACAGGATTCTGCACTATGACTAACAAGCCGGAGGCCCAAGTCATGGCTGTCAGACAATATATACAAACGCATCACACTTTACATCTGGTCCCCTAACTCCCCAGACTGCAGCTCCCTCGATTATAATGTGTGCGGTGCAGTTGAGAAAGAGACCAATAAAACTCCTTGAAATACCAAAGATGAATTGAAGGCAATAATTATTGTAACATTCACCAATATTTATGAAAATTGAAATGTTTACTGTGATGTCACCACAAAAAACATAGCGCATGCGCAAAATTAAAAATATAAAATGGCGACAGTTTATCCATCACAGCCATTATATATATATATATATATATATATATATATATATATATATATATATATATATGAGGGCTCTGTCTCTGTGTTTGTGTGTGTTTGAAGAGGGCGTTGATTAGTTAAGTAGAGAGAGGGTGAGAAATTTTCCACGTAACAATACATACGTATCTATGCCCAACGTTTCCGCATGGTTCCTCTAATTCTGTTTACTGGGACTTATTAAAAAAGCTCAGCCGCAGGTGTAGCCGTGAAGAGGAAATTATTCAAGTATCTCCCAATATTCATATAATTGGTGCTGAATCGAGGAACACGCTTCTAATAAGAGTGGTCATCATTTAAATCTATAAAGCGAGTGAAAAAAATCGCGTGTGAGGCAAATTTGCTATATTTATAAGAAAAAATAATAATTTGATGTCATATAATGTACTCTGATAGATAGATAGATAGATAGATAGATAGATAGATAGATAGAAAAGAGGGCAGGAAAACATCATAATACTGTGATGCTGCAGACTAAGCTGGCTGAACTGCAAAAGTCATAAATCTCGTACATGTAACTATCTCTCTTTATATATATATATATATATATATATATATATATATATATATATTAAGAAATGGACAAAGTCCAACAATTTATTTATTAAAGACATTTTTTAAATATTAAATTTTAAGTCTCAAGCCAGCACCGAAACCTGACAGATTTGGCATAAGGCATAGTTTCTACCCCTAATATATCATCACTTAACAGAGAGAAATATATAATCCTAGCGTAATGTTTTTACGAATGTAAATAAACCAAACAGCAATCAGTATATATATATATACATATATGAATAAAAATGACAATAGGAAAACTGGTAATTGTTGACGCGTTTCGTCCAATGTGCACTTTATCAAAGCAAAATACGAAAATGAAATTAAATGAAGAAAGTAACTAATAAAAACAAAAACAGAATGTACCTAGCAAGTGGAATGTAGAGAAACGCTATTTTCATATTTTTAACTGAAAAATAACGTCAGTAATTGTCACGTGTGGAGAATATTGTCATTATATCTGTGTTGACGTATTCAACCATTTTCTTTTGATTTTATGAATCTGTTGTTTATATTTGTTTGTAAGAGCATAAATTTTGTTAAGAAAGCTGAAATAGGGAAAAAACCTGGGTGTAGATAAATATTTAGGTAGTTTACTATGGCGGCACTCTCCAGAATTTTTCTTCTGAGTGAGTTATTTTCTTTTTTTATGAGTAGCATTTTTAAAATCAAAATTATGGTTGAATTTATTTCTATGTATGTTTTAAATCTATTCTGTTTTTGTTTTTATTAGTTACTTTGTTCATTTAATTTCATTTTCGTATTTTGCTTTGACAAAGTCCACATTGGACGAAACGCGTCAGCAATTACCAGTTTTCCTATTGCCATTTTTATTCATAAATATTGTCTCTCTACTGATTAATTCGGAGAAATTTTCATATATATATATATATATATATATATATATATATATATATATATATATATATATATATATGAATTAGCCACCATTATAAATTTCGGATACATGTTGTGAGTTCAATAGCAGACTACAGCAGTGGTAAAGCATAAAGCTTGTACAGTTAAAGAGAAATAACCGAGGCATCTGGTGGAGGCATATCACATGGAGCTAGAACAGTCTGCCCCGTTGTACGGGGTGTAGTTTTCAGTTCGAAATTCCAATCACCTGAAGAAGACTGAAACAGACAAACGTCAAACATTTGGGAATATGGTAATGAGTATAACATTCTGCACAGTATAAATCATCATAACACCTCATCTCAGAGATATAGACAGATAAAGAATGTTTGCCCCTCTCAGATTTATGCATACATATCTGTCTGTAGGTAAGACACCTTAATGAAACCCAAATATACGCACATATATATATATATTTATAAATATATATATATATATTTATATATGTACATACATTTAAGTAACGCTATATCCTATACATATATATATATGTGTGTGTTTGCATATACACACACACATATATATATATATATATATATATATATATATAATTCAAATTAATTGATGAATTTCTCTTTATTATTCCGAGAGATTTCATCAATTTAAACATTATTTTTAATTGATACCCACATAAGAATGGATGTCCGATTTATTTATTAAACACTATATTTGTTTATTTTCGTCTACCAGACTCTGAATATTCAAGAAAAATATGGTCTCTCTGACAGGAACCTGCGTGTCCCTGATCCGTCTTCACGATATGGCCTCCCGCTACGGCCCCCATAAACACACACACACACACACACACATATATATATATATATATATATATATATATATATATTGTGTGTATTTAGGATCCATATTGTGAATTTCTTTCTTCGTTCAACGATAATGTTATTAAACTTATCAGACGTTACAAAAAAAATTACATAAAATAAATAGACAACACTTGTCTATATTATTTAATGAAATGTGTATGAATATATTTATATATATATATATATATATATATATATATATATATATATATATATATATTGTAAGTGCAGTTATGCGATAATTTATTAATGTGCTTTGATTTTGTTAGGACATCAGGGGTATTCTATTATTTAATGCATGAGATGAAACGACATTTTGTATTTGTTGCGATCCATGTGAAGTAGACGGATGTTTAGATGGACGTCTTTTAGAATAGAAACTTCGGAAGACGTTTGCAGATTCTAGCTGTTCTTTGTCGGATGTACCAACGCGTAAAAAAAGCATTCGCCGCGTTCGGACAGTATCAGGACACCACAATTTGTCCAGATGCTGCAGTACATTCACTGATCTTCATAAGGTGCCATTGCCGGAGATCACCAGATGCGTCAGGCTACAATCCTTAATGTGGTGCATGATGATATACAGTATATATCATACGTGATGTGGAAAGGCCAGTTCATGCCTGCACATACAAAAGAACAACTTTTTGTCTGACCTAAATGATTACTGAACATTTCGAATCATACAAAAGTTCCTGTTATGCTCTGATTTGTGTTGTTATTTTTTTGGGGGGGGGTTGTTTTTGTATTTTCAGACGAAAGAAAATTCGATCACGGTCAAAATATTAACCACAGCACCGATAGATATTTGTGCGCTTGGCTTTTAGCATAGATCGCCAGTGAGCAAACACGGACGATACCGTTATTGAATTAAGTGGATTACTTGACCGTAGAGGAAACACATATATAGGTAGAAGCGTTGGGCACATAGGCGTGGTGTAATGGTTAGCATGGTTGTCTTGTTAGATCGGTTACGCTTGAAAAGTGAGTTCAGTCCCCACTAGATGTTCCATACTATCGGTTTTGCGCCCCATCTAAGCTACGCTTTGGAAACCAACCTAGGAAGTAGCGTGACGTCTAATTGATCCTTTAACATACGGATCACTATTTCTACTCTATTCGCTATACTATTTCTCTATTCAGTTTATTTTGCTGTTTATATGTGTGTGTGTGTCTATCTATCTATCTATCTATCTATCTATCTATCTATCTATATATATATATATATATATATATATATATATATATATATATATATATATATATATATGGAGAGAGATACTTACGTATACGAGATTTATTATTTCTGCGGGTCAGTCGGTTTTAGTTTGCATACGATCACCTGTACCAATCTATATTAATTCACACCACTTACCTAAATATTGAAGTAACTAAACTCTAATACGTTTCTATATGCGTTGTATAGCAAACAACGTACATCGCACAACCGTGGGTACTCTATATTGTATCGGTATAAATTAGCGATCCTTTAAAATGTGACAGGTCTACTTAAAAACACATTCAAGTCAAATTTTACCCCTATACAATATTAATACCGTAGAGTACACATCATACGAAGGGTTTTTTTTTTCTTTATAATATTCCTACTTTTCGCATGTTATACCATACCTAGTTTTCCGAATACCCGCTTGAGTTTAACGGTGCTTTGGTTTGTGTATCAGATGCTTGACCGGATGTATGCTGTAGGCATAATATTAAATAGCAGAATAGTAACACAGATTCAGTATTACTGAACCTGTATTACTATTTTACTGTTAATTAGTATTTAATATTAATTTCTGTGTTAATATGCCAAATATGTTCACTACAGACAGGTTTTAGTGTGATATATTTGTGGTATCCGGCTGGAGGTCCAGAAAGTGATGTACAGTAATTATTAGAGGAGTCGTCCCACTTGATTTCAACACGTTTTGCATTTTATACCTGACATATGAGTCGACCCATCGTATTGGAAACTTTTGTTGGCTTGAAATCTCAACTTGTACGCCGCAGTTTACGATAATTATGATATATTTATCCATAAATATTCGAACCGTGGCACGAAATCTATGACACTCTTTTCGATTCCACCAATTCTAATAATATTTTCTATCGCCGTCAAACTGGCTTCTATTAGGTTGGTGCAAAAATAATGACGTAATAATGTCGTTTTTTGACGTATTTTTAACGTCGAAAAACGACATTATTATGTCATTATTTTTGCACCGACCTAATACGTCTACCTGCTGCCATTTCCAGTCATTCTCACATCGTTCCGCTTCAATATTTCCATTTTTTAAAGTACTTTTCTATTCGTGCCCTAACAGTCTGATTAAATTCAAGCCAGCCAATTAAAAAACGTATTACATTGCCCTAATATTATTATTATTACGCCATTCTGAGTGTACTTTCGAAACATTTAATTTCATGGAAAATGCATGGCCTACTAAATCTCAACCGGAGAGAAGATGTTCAACGAATTTTCGAGGGGTTGGATTGGTATGTCAGCGTATCCGTTCAAAGACTTTTCAAAAGTCTGAGCTGATATATCTGCAAATTCGCTCAACAAATGTTTCGAAAGACATGACCGACACGTCGGTAAATCCATTGCTAGAGTTTTCAAAAGAATAGAGTGATTTCAGTGGACCCATTCAAAGAATTTTAGAAAGTTTGAACAGATATATCAGTGAATCCATTCAAACAACATTCGGATGATCACGCCGGTATCCCAGAGAATCCATCCAAAGAATTTTTGAAGACTGAAATCGTGTCAGAGAATCCATTCAAAGCACTTTCAAATAATTACACTGACATGTCAGCGAATACATTATTCCTTTCCTTCGCGCTGTTTTGCCTGCTGACTTAAATCAACCTCATTAATGATTTACACCAGAATATAACATCATTTGAGAATTATTTTTGTATTGTTTATTTAATTTTGTTTGCCTCGTGCATTGTATTATTTCTTTCTGCAAGCTTTAGTTTGTTTTATCAAAAATACCCCATTTTTTGGCCTGGAAACAAATAATTTTTAGTAATAATTTCACTAATATGAGACATAACGAATTCAAAATCAGACATCTAATATCTTTTTTCAGTATTAGCAATATCCGTAAAATCATTAGTTATCGCCCTTGATTAACTGAAACGTACTGTATTATTTAGCAACCTCTCCAGAGAGCTCTTCCTACGACGACTCGATCGAACAATCTTTGATAAGGTACCAAATTATTTCCATTTAGGAACAATGAAAAGGAATGTTAAAATTTTGGCTAGATGCGACAGTGTCTCGTCAGTATTCTCATGATTTAGTGGCCGACTATTCTTGGTTGGTAAATTTTCTGAACTTGGAATTGTTTTCACCGTTCTTTCTCCTGTTGTTCTTAATTTTTATTGAAAACATGCCTCCCAAGCCCACTATTTGGTGAGGGCGGTGGATTAGCTGTTGATCCCCCCATCCACCGTGTCGATGCTTGGACTTAAGGTAAGCTGTACATTCACTTGTTATCATGAGGAAGAAAGCGGACTAACAATCGCTGCCACGTATGCTGGGGCATTTATGACATACCAATAATTCCAGACATCCTTATTTTCTTCAATTTCTATTTAGCTTAGTCAATAGGACTTATACTAAGTTAAAACTTAATGTTGCGAAACGGTAAATCGAAGTGGCAGCCAGGACTCTTTTCAAACCAACTCCCCCTCTCATCTTTCTCTCTGTTTTTGTTGTTGTTCTGTGTTATATGTAATAGGAGTAGGTAGGCTTTCCTACCGCCCGGTCAACACTCCTCCCCCTTCTCTAGGACATGAGTAGAGGCTTACGCCTTGTTTCTTGTTTAGGAAGGGGTTCCCGGTACTCTCAATCTCTCTCTCTTTCTCTCACTGGCTTCTGTATCTCCTGTTGCCTTGATCTATCCACTACCCTTATTCTGCCACTCCCATCTGATCTTGCTCCAAATTTTTCTGTAACCCCTTGCATCTTAGTGGCTTCCCGCCTTGCTTGGGGTGAAACGCTTAAAAAAAAACAAAAAAAAAAAACAAGTAGCATCCCTGATATGTCTTGTTTTTCTATGCGATCAAAACAGAATAATCCCTTATTTATTACGTATTGATAGGCTGGAATGGCCGTGCGGACCAATGATGGGTAGGGCAAGCAGAATTATCATATGATATTACGATATGTTTATTGAATGTACATTTCGGAATCCTCTACGTTAAGGATTTTAAAAATATATCCTCACCTTCCAAAACTAACGTTAATACAGAGTAGCTTAAATAAAAAAAAGCGATAAATATATAAAAAAAAGAAAAAAAAAGATATAAATGGATATCAAACTAAATTTTATTTCGTTATTAAGTCATAATAAATCATTTTCCTTCTAGTTCGAATGATTGCTTCTGAAGATTATTGTTCCGTCTCTGATAATGGATCTCCAAAGATTCCTGTTTATTGCACTGGATTCCCAACTGTCGATGCCAATGTTACTTTTCTTCATAATTTGTTATATAACGTCCTTGAATCACTTGACCTACTCTATTACGGTTTCCCTCTTGGAGTTGGGAATTAGAAGTTTGTTTTTAGTAGCCGGTTGTCATCCATTCGCACCAAACACCTACTTCATCGAAGTTTACTTACGACAATAGTTTCAATGGTGCTTATTTTACCTTGTTCCAATACGCTGACATTCGTCCTTCCGTCTTCCCATCTGATGTTCAATATACTTCGAAGACAACGCTATTGAAAATTTTCAAGGAATTTCAGATATCGTCAATAAATTGTTCAACTTTCATAATCATACAAGAGAATTGGAATCATTACAGCCTTGTACACTAACACGTTTGTTGTCTTCTCTTTCTTAGCAAAAGTTGATCTAGCCCATTTGAGCGGCGTTGTATATTATCTCGAAGGTAAATATTAGAAAACAGATGGCGAACAAGTTCAGGAAAGTGATCCACATTCTCCAAGACTATTTTGCCTAGTTGGATCTTTGCTTCTGTCCGGACTGTTTTGACACCATAACCCATTAGTAAAAAGAACCTTTACTTTGTGGATTAGACTCCCAAGAGTGTGTTTCCCGTTTGCTATAATGTTAACCTCATCAAGACTTGCATTAACCGTTATCTGTTTACATAAAACTCACTTAATTCTAGCTCATACTGTCATACGAGTTAACCCTACTGCTTTGAATTTGGCGGAAGGATCTAGCGAGATTTGTTATTTGATCGATGAATTTAAAAATTCCAATGCGTTCTCTATCATAGAGAATGATATTTTTTTTCATTTTAGTCCCGGAGTTTGGAATAAAGTGTTAATTTATTATTTCGAACTCCATTATTAGTTTGGGTTTGGTTTGTTTTGTTTTACGGCATATCAAACTCAATGGGTTATTTAATGCCGACAAAATTTTTATTGCTGGTAATATTTGTCTTTTCTAACATGTATTACTAGTAATATTTTTCCTTAAAAAAACATCTATTTTAAATAATATATTTTCCAAACAGTATTCCTGGTAATTTTTTTTTTTTGCCTAACATGTATTACTGATAATGTATTGATGGTAATATTTTTTTTCTTTTACAAAGTATTTTTGATATTAAGACCTATTTGTAGACTTCCATAGTGTTTTGACCCCAATTAACTATTTTCCCATAGCTAGGATTTTAACAGGTGCTACCACCTCTGGTCAGGGTGGACCTGGGAACACCAGCAATTAAGAGGTGGTTCCACGCTCCTCAAAACCTCTTGATCAGAGGTCTTGTTGTTGGACGTATTTTATCGTCTTATCCATGACGCAGATGTAGTTTATCATCATAGCCAGAACGGTCTATGGTTAGTATTATTCCTTGAAAAATTGAGTTTTTCGCAATCCCATGTCTCATGGGCCAATATCTTCGTAGAGGCACCAAGTGTATACTGCTACCGCAGCAGTATATAGTGGGAAATGTAGCTACAATAAGCCCAAAGTACTCCTAGACTGGTAACCAACTAAGTCTGTATAGACCTATATGTCGTACTATTTACCCATAGCTAAGGGTAGATTCAAAACTTTCCCAACGTAAGGGAATGTAATGGACTCTACTTGAATTCGAACTCGTCTTACTGCTATCCATTTCACCAACGCTCATCCACAATTGCGTTTGTACTTGCTTGCAAATATATATTTTTGTCTGTCTGACTACATACAATGCTGTATTTTTTTTTCTAAAGAAAGGTGGGGGGGGGAGATATATACTTTTATTGATGTGGCATGAGGAATAGAAACATTATTTGAAAACCATTTCCCTTTATTTTTTACAACACAATTCCCCTCTTCACTTTCATGTGCCTCTTCGTTGCTGGATGTTACAAATGAAATCCTCATTTTCTCTCCGTCCCAGGCTTCTTGGATTCATAAGTACATGTATCTGTTTTTCATTCTTTGTCGACTGCTGTATTTTGCATGATGATCATACTAAATATTTTTATGTTTGTTTTCTTATTAGTGTTCATTCCTTTGTGCCGTTCTCGTCCATAGCGTTGTTCTCGCTTTGTTCTGTGAGTTACATACATTGGTGAAGTTACATTTTCAGTAAATAGTTAAACGTTAAAGGCGTTTGAATTGGCTTCCATAGCCTTTCGTGTATTCATATGGGAATTCGTGCGTCCGACTATAAAAAGAATTAAATCTCTTTAGTATGTTAGATCTGAGGTTTAGTCTAATTTGTTGATCTTCGCATTTTTTTGTTTTTTTTCCTTGGTGCAATTGTAGTTGTACTTAGCAGTTTATATGCTATAGTACCTTTGTGTTGTTGTTAAAGATTTGTCCGCTTCCTTGTTGTGATTTCCTTTTCAGCTGTTTGAAGATATATGTCTTAATATACATATATATCACGGATATAAACACACACACACACACGCATATATATATATATATATATATATATATATATATATATATATATATATATATATAAGGTTGGTGCAAAAATATCGTCGTTTTTTGACGTTCAACTTTTTGTGAGAAAACGACATTATCTTTGCACCGACCTAACATATTGGATTGGTGCAAAAATAATGTCGTTTTCTCATATAAAGTTGAACGTTAAAAAGGACATTATTATTGCACCAATCTAATATATATATATATATATATATATATATATATATATATATATATATAGGCATAAACCCGTTGGCATAATCCAGGCGAACCCTATTAACACAACTTAGAATTTGAAATATGTTAAAACTGGCTCACAAAAGAGCGCTGCATGTTTATTTTCAATAAATAGTGCAAATTTTCTTTACAATTGGAATTATCATATCTTTCGTAAATGACCATTTTCAGCAACGAATTTTCATTTTAAAATTCGCAGGATTTTTCAAGCTGTTTATGGTATTTGTTTTTAGTGTACTGTGTGTTCGGTAAAATAAAGTGAGAGGGTGTGTTAGTCGGGGCTTATTGGGAGGTACAATGCGAAGATGAAGCCATTGTTTTAGGCAGCGTATCTTCATTGAATCATGTTTCATTAAATAATATAGATATATTGTGTATATTTATTTCTTATTCTCCTGCAGGATCATCCTCAGGTATGGATTGCGAAGACAAACTTAATACAGCTATAATTGTTGTGATAGTGATGTTACAAATATAATATTTTAAAATTAACCGTTGTGGTTACGATGTTTTTTTTTCAAAATAAGCGTCCCTAGTGCAAGGAATATGATTATAGTTGTAAATTGTATAAGGGGCTAAATTTTAGTCAACTGAAAATGTATTTTAAAACACTGCAACTATACTCATAATGAATTTTGTTCAGTGCTGGTTGGTTGGTTGCTTTTGATACAGTGACTCGAGAATTTGATCATATATATATATATATATATATATATATATATATATATATATATATATATATATATGTGTGTGTGTGTGTGTGTGTGTGTGTGTTTTGTGTGTGCGTGTGTGTGTGTGTGGAGAGACAGAAAAGGTATTATATATTGCTTTCATTTACGGCAAATAATGTTCTGTTCAATATAATGAAGAAATGGTACATATTTATTATTGTAGGTTCAAAGATTTCGACTATTATCTGGTCATCTTCAGGAACAGAACATACGTTGTATCTGTAGCGAAAAAAAGAGCTTGGTAACTCAAACTCTCCTAGCGTTGTTCTTGCTGTTAGATGCGGCTTTGGTTAAAGAATAAGTATTTTCTTCATAAATATAAGAAAAATTAATCATGATTTTCTTATATTACTATAGATTAAGCACTCTAAGACAAAGACAATTAAAATGAAAAACATGAAATATTATAACATTTAATACTATGCTCTAGTTTTTAAATTAAATTGCTTGTAAGCCGATTCCACTACGTAAGCTAAAACGTAAGATGCTTATACCAGCTGATCTTTAAAAATTAGAAAATTAATCGCTTTTTTTTCATATATTATTATCGGTTAAGCAAACACCACAGATTCCTCATCTTTATGTGTCGTATCCCCACAAGATGTAGGTGATCATGGCTCTCCACAAATTCTAGTCTCTTCTGGTTTTGAATAAATTTCTGGTATTTTTCATAGACACTGTTTCGCCATCCATTTAATAAAACTCACTAAGTATGTTATGCGTTGTTTTCCTCTGGTTTACGAAAACTTATTCTGTTAGAGCATGTTTTAATTAATGCAGATTTTTTCTTTCTTTGCGATGACGAGAAATATTCGATAGCACTAGAACCTATGATAAGAATTATGGACAATTAATACAGTCGTTCCTTTTTACGAACAAGACAAGATAAGTAAAACAAATTAATAAAGTTTTCCTTATCTGTTATATTCAATGATACTGGTATCGATGAAATATTCCGGCATATGCACACATTATACGTGTGTATATATGCGTGGATGAGGGTACATCAGTATTTTCATACTAATATTTCCTGAGACTAATATAAAAGGTAGACAGTAATTTCCGAGTGTGGACAAAAAATTGGTTAACATTGTTGATTGATCAGCAAATATTTTCCAAACCGCAGAAATATCTCATTTGTTATTGTAGAAAGAAAATTATGAAGAATAAATAAAGTTGCTGTAGCAGTGAAATAAGTAGAAAAAAACAAGACGTTACTTAAGTGTATATTTACTTATATTTTAAGAAACAGAATACAGCTGTATTTGTGATTTAATTATTGCAAATACTACTGCAAATTATTCTCGCATTTATGTATGTAGATTTTTGAGGGAAGCATATATTTTATGAACACTTTACCACAAGCAAAATAATTGTTCTGGCCTTGTTAGGGAGAGAAATAAAGACACAAATAGAGGAACTGAGGTAAATACATTAACATAAACACAAATACAAACATATATTAGGTTGGTGCAAAAGTAATGACGTAATAATGTCGTTTTTTGACCTATTTTTAACGTCAAAAAACGACATTATTACGTCATTATTTTTGCACGAACCTAATACAAACGAGAGTATTACAGCAATAATGTTCGGTCTCCAAAAGGCATACCTCTCCTATTTATGGCTGGGAGAGTCCGTGCGTGCGTGGGTAGATTACCATATCAGTAATAAAGCCACTGAGATGCAGGTTTTATGGAATAAGAGAAAGTACTTTTAAGGAGATAGGACAATAAGAGAACAAGAGTAAGAACACATTATATAAAGACTGAAATTGTTTTTAGATTTTTGAAGATCAAAGTTGACTGAATCAAGCAGCCTGAAATTAGGCCCACAAGGCAGAAATGCAACAGAACCAACTATTAGCATATAAATTACGGTCAAATCCAGCCATTTTAAATGTAAAATGATGAGACTTTTGCAACAATCTAGTATTCTCTTATATGCCGTTTTCCTTCAAGACATAGGCCATCATGGCCGTCCAAACATTCCTGTCCATTAGCTCGTAATAATTTTTGTATTTTTGTTATTCTCGCAAGCCCTGTGCTGCCATCCATTTCCTCATGCTCGTCAAGTAATACGCTGCTTTCCTCCATCAATCTTTCCAACAATTTGTCCGTGTTTCCAAGCCATCCTTCCTAATTACGTGTCCTAGAAACTTCAACTGTCTTTTCTTGATGTTAGATATCAGTGCGCTTTTTGCTTCCATTCTCTCCAAAACGTTGTTGTTGCCCACATTTTCAGCCCATGGTATAGTCAGCATCTTTTTGTTAAACAGCATTTCTGTTGCTTGAAGTTTCTTCTTCATCGTTTAAGACATTATCAAGCATTCGGTGTCATATAGGAGGAAAGATATCACGTAACATTTCAGTATTATTTTCTTTGTTTCTAACGAGGTTTTTTAGACTCTAAATACTCCGCTTCGCTTTTGGAAAGCAACTTTGGTCATACTAATACGTGTTCGTATCTATGTATGCCACTTTCCTTCTTCTGTTAGAACACTCCCCAGATATTTAAATTTCTGTAATTGTTTGACTATAATATCCCCGATTTGTAATTTGCTTCGTCGTTTCTTCTCTTTTACCCTCGCTAATCTTCTATAGAAGCTTTTTTTACTTTCATTTCCGTTTCTGCTGTCAGCACTATATCATCTGCATATCTTATATTATTAAGATTGTGGCCAACAGTGATACATCCTGATAGGATTTCTATATGTCTCAGAAATGCATCGCTTTAAGAGTTGAATAATTCAGGTGAGAAGTCACATCTTTGTATTTTTCTATTTTTTTATATCTACTGAACTCATTTTTTATCTGTATGTAGGCGGTTTGCTGACAGTATAGATTTCTTTCTTAATTATTATATATTTCCCGAATATGTCAAGGTGACTGTCCAACTCTAACAGATCTTTGAGACGTACTTTGTCATATCACTTATCGCATCCGTTTGCGCCTGGTTTCGTAGACAGTGCTGTGAAAATTGATCTGCTTCGGGCTTCCATTATGTCAGCAATGTTGTCCGGGATCTTGCATATGCCAACATCATCTAAAGATGCCAGCATCTCTATTACAATTCCATCTGGCCCTGCCACTTTGTTTCTGTTCGATTTAGCTAGTGCAACTTCCACTTCGGTGTTTAATATTCCCTGTCCGTCGGTATTTCTGTGGCTGTTCTCTTTCGTCCTAGAAGAAATCTCCGATATATTCCTTCCATCCCTGAAGTGTTATTTTTTTTTTAAATATCAACGTTCCTTCCTTGGATTTTATATAACCCGTTAATGAGCACGTCTTTTGCACAGATAGCTCATTTTTATGCATATCTCTAGCTCTGATAATCGTGCCTCCTATTTCTGCATATTTTTCTTTGCTCTTTTCCTAGTCCGTATGTTGCGGGTCCTGTAACGATGCAGTGTCGGCCTGCGAAAAGATGGCTTTCTGCCAGACACTACACACAACTACCGGACCCACAAACAAAGTAAAAAGAAGAAAAATATACAAACATATATAGCGTGATCTTTTCTTTCAAAATATCCCAATTTCCTAGGCGAGGAAAGAGGAATAAGGTCGCTTATCACGTGCACAAAAATGAGATAATGGGTAGACAAGAGGAATGACTGAAGCAAGTCTGGTAAAACACACAAATAGAAAATTTATTATCTATGTTTAACAAGTATTTAGTCTCGTGAGTGGAGACAACAGGTAAAATTACTGAAACTTTCAAAAGGAACGATAAGGCAGTGACAAATAGTTCATCAATGTTCCGCGCCAAAATGAAATTCAAGATGGCTAAGGCGGGTAAAGTTCACCAGTAGGAAAGTTATGGAAGCATGCCTGCTTGAATCATAATGAACGTGAATGCAACAAGGAATAAAAATACTCACTGCGAATTATTGTAATGTGTGTGTAATGTGATATTTTTAAGGTACTGGTTCATAATGGTTAGAGTTCAAAGAGATATGAGAAGTTCTCATTCTTCGTGGTCGCAGGTTTCAAGTTCCCTGGTGATTGTACGAAGGCACGCTCGAAGAAGATGTTCGCCTCCGGACAAGAAATTAGTCATCGGAAAAGGTGTTGTGATGACAGTGTCGTAAGTGCTAAGTTTCTCTGATAGCAAACAGGGGAAAGTTCAAACAAGACGTTAGCCTTAGGTCGATGAAATAGTCGTCGAAAAAGGTGTTATGACGAACGTACTGCAAGCTTCAAGTTTTTCTGATAGAAAAGCAGAGGAAGGTCCAAATAAGATGTTGGTATCAGGACGAGGAAAATAATTGCTGGAAGTGGCATCGACTTGATGAGGTTACGCACGACGAGCCGAAAAGTCTAAGCATAATTTGCTGTTAAGATATCCCTGTCTGAAATATGGGTAAACAGACGAGGAATAAATGAGTTACTTATCGGTTCAGTGACCTGGCCGCAACTAACTTCCAAAAAACAGTTTGTTCCTGACGTTAGAGAAAAACGCGCAGGAAATATTCAAATTATCGTTGCAAGCAGCAGTAGGAACTAGCCACTATGAAGTCGGCAACAATTATCAGTAGCAGCTAGGTCAAATAACGGCGTTTACTACTATGAATGGCCGTCAGTGAGGGGAAGGGATGAACACTCGCGTGCGCGTCGCCAAAAAAATGACAAGTAGAAATACTGGTTATTCCACACGTATTTGTCCCTTACTCTTGTGTAGATCTTTATATTCGGTTCCGTCTGTCGGCATTCTTTTCTGTTTGCTTTGAATCATGTCGAGAAACTCATTTGTCATCCATTCGTTTTTATCTTCTTCGTTCATTTTCCTTTGGGATGATGTCGTTCGCTAATGTCATAAAACCTTGTCTTAGTGTTTGACATTTCGATTTTCCCTTTCCAGCTTGTCTGTCGTATTTTCTTTTCCACATATTTCTTCTTGAGTCTTGGGTCTTTCAAAAGTCTGTTGTATTGCAATTTGGATGCTGCGTTGTACTGTTTGAATTTCCGTAATTTCATTTTACATTTGCATATAACAGGCAGGTGATCACTTCCGCAGTCGGCACTGGGATAGGTTTTCTATTTGGCAATTGCATTCCGGAATCTCCTGTTTATAGTTATGTAGTCGATTTCCTTTTTTGTTTCTCCTCCTGGGTTTCTTAATTCCCATAATCCTCTTGGAAGTTCTTGAAACCAGGTGTTGTTTATTACCTGATCATTCGCGTTCAACGTGGGTTCCTAGTCACACATCTATTTTACTCTACATCTTCCAGCCAACATTGTTATACAGGTCTCCAATGATAATTATAAGTTCTTGCTATTTACACTATACCTTGACATTGTCTAGAATAGAGTAAAAAGCTTCGATATCCCTACTTTCTGCTGTCGGTACATGCACAATAATGATAGATATGTTGAAATGGTTTCCTTTCAGGTTAACGACAAGAATTCCTCCAGATAGCTGACAGTATTCCAGAACGCTTTTCTTCATGTCTTAGCTTAATATTACGTTGGTGAAAAAATAATGACGTAATAATGTCGTTTTTCGACGTATTTTTTAACGTCAAAAAACGACATTATTTCGTCATTATTTTTGCACCAACCTAATATCAATCAAGCTCTTTTTCACTTTTCTTTCCGCCTCATATATAATCCTGTGGTCGTCACTGACACAATCTACTTTGGGCACGTAGTTTCACATCCTATCTCATCTCCTGTTTCATACTTTCCAACTGGCAGTAGTTGTTTAACGTTCTAACGTTCCATATCCAGAGATTTATTAGGTTGGTCCAAAAATAATGACGTAATAATGTCGTTTTTTGACGTTAAAAAATACGTCGAAAAACGACATTATTACGTCATTATTTTTGCACCAACCTAATAATTTTGTTTTTTTGCGAACAGTCGCTGGATGACGGTTAAGTAACTCTTGTCGCTCATGCCTCTGCTTACCTGGCGACGGATCAGTTCCTTACGCCGTTAATGCTATCAATCGCTGGATGACGGTCAGGTTACATCTGCTACTTACCGGCCGAGGGGATAATTCCAAAAGTCATAACACCGTTCACGTCGTTGGCATTAATATTTTGTTTGATAACTGGCATGATATTACTTTGGATTGCTAGGGAAGTCGTTTCCCTTTGCTTTCTCAACGGTGATTTATTGAGACACTATCTCCAGTTCGCTGGCCGTTGACTCGTCAAGATTCCCTATGCCGTTTCCTAGGTCTTATTTTTCATCCTACTGGGTTACCATCAACCAGCTTTTAGTCACCGACATATATATATATATATATATATATATATATATATATATATATATATATATATATTAGATAATCGTTATATTTGATTTGTAACCTGTAGTCGATATTAATTTTGACAAATTTTCTCAATTACACAGCGGCCCTTTCAGTAAATGTCCTTCAATTTTAGTTTTCCCCGCTCCATCTCTCCCCACCCCTTATTCTTTTCCTCTCCCTCCCTCTTATTCTGATCTTTTAAATTAGATCGTCTATGGTGCGTGTATGTCACCACGAAATGTATCTTTAATGTATTAGACATCCGACAACATTCATATTTCCCCCTTCCACTCACCTCTAGTAATAAAATCAACTCTCTGTTAAGTTTTAATCGCCCACCTTCTCTCGTATGTTACCCCTCACTTTAACACTAACATTCGTCCCACACTGTCATACTTACACTCTCTCTAAATTCTATTTTTATTTCCGGAGTTGTTCTTTTCCGTTTTCTTTTTGAATTTGTAGGTCTAATGAACTGGATCGTATTTACGATTCCAATGGAATAAATTATGACCATGCAATATTAGTGTTTAAGCCCTTTTATTATATATATATATATATATATATATATATATATATATATATATATATATATATATATATATATGAGTTGTCAACTTTTGAAATGATAGTATATAATAAACCGTAAGATAACGTAATGCGGACAAGAATATTTTAAATTTAATAAGCGTTTCGTAATAAATGTGTCTCTAAAATATTTTAATCGAGCAGACCATTGCATTTCGTACACCAGAATAAAGCGTGGTTTCGTAATGTCTATGTTATGAATAATCAAGATTGATCTCCCCTTGTTTTTTTTTATTTTCCTCTTTGAGAGAGCTATTTCTGTTTACTGGGACTATAAAAGTGCACTATGCGCGAACCTTGTATTCTCAGTTGAATAAGGGTTTCTTAAAGCCTACACCTTCGTACTTTTGTCATTATAAGACTAATAAATAGTGCATCGTGTCGTATTGGTTGAAACAGTGAGGCAAAATTAATGATGTTTCATCCCTCAAATCATTATCATCAGGAGTGACTTGAATTCATATATAGGGAAAGAAAAAAAAAGTCAGTGTAACTATTTAGAAAGTATGCAGTCGAATCACACAAAATCGTAGCAAAGAAACTTTTCAATACTTCAAGACGAACATCCAAATAATGAGCAACACCTGGTTTCCAGAATACCTTTTAGAAAAAAGTGTAGGTTTGGCCAAAATGGTAAATTGCTGGGTAGAACTCTAACGACCTGAAATGTGTTGAGGTAGTTTAAATTCTGTGTTTTAGTTTTGATATAAGACCAAAAACGTGTGAAAACACTATAGCTCCAAAAGTTAAAGGTGTCAGAACGTCTCGCCGTAACAGGAATCCATAGTGAGACAAGACAGCACCTAGTGAGTGATAGTTAATCAACCAATTAAAAACCCGTCCTATCTATCTGCTTCTATCTTCCTCATAGAAACAATGCTACAACTACTGTTTCCTCACACTGATTTAAAACGAGAAAAAAAACAAAAAACAAAAAAACATCGTTCCTTATTGATTCTGCTTGTGAGGTAGCATTAGAGACCGATGAATTGAAGTTAGATCGACATGACCGCCCGACGGAGCCAAAAGATTTGTCGATATGTCAAATTTCAAGAGGCGACACCAGGCAGGCAGGCTACACAGCAATCAATAAATGATTAAATTATTCAAGTTTACGTTTCAAAATCTTTTCAAGTGCCAACTGTATGAACGAAAAATTTTCAATAATAGGCAACCTAATATTAAAATTTTGTGAATTAAAACGAAAGGAAAATATCTGTGTTTAACAAAGTATGAAAAATTCCCGGGTAGCTGTTTCCGGAGACGAGACTCTACCCTTCGACATAGCCTAGTCTGAGGAGCCTCTCTCCTCGGAGGCAGTGAGTTCGAAGCAGCACAGCTGGAAAAGATCCCAGCTAGAGTATCTAGCAACTGCCCCACAAAGTCATATGTGCCACAAGGCTGAATTTAATGTGGGTGCTCGGCCAAAAAATCCCCGTAGACTCAGCATAAACAGGATCGGGTCGGTCTGCCACCCTGAACGAGACACTGCCCTTCGGCATAGCCTCGTCCTGGTTCCACTCTGCGTAGAGGCAGAGAGTTTGGTCAGCACAGACGAAAAAGACTTCAGCTAGCAACTGCCACTGGCAGTCACATGAGGCACAAGGTCGAATTTAATGTGGGGTTGCCGAGCCCGTAGGCTCGGTTAAAAATACCCGTAATAAACGCATAAACAGAACTGAGTCTGTCTACCTCACAAAACGAGACTCTGCCCTTCAGCATAGCCTCGTCCGGGTTTCACTCTGTTCTCAGGCAGAGATTTCGACAGCACAGCTGAAAAGATTTCAGCTGGTATATTTAACAGCCCCCACTACGTGGGTCATATGTGACACAAGGCCGAGTTTATCATGGTTTCTCCGAGCCAGTAGATTCAGCCAAAATATTCTCTTTCGAACTAGTATAAATGGGGTCAGGGTCAGTCAACCGCCCCGAACGAGACTCTGCCCTTTGGCAGAGCCTCGTCCGGGTTCCTCTCTGCCCGAAGGAAGAGAGTTCAACCGAACAGCTGAAAAGATTTCAGCTGGAATATTCAGCCACCCCCAACGAGGTTTGCATGTGGAAAAAGGCCGGAGAACTCACATGAAACCCGGCCTTGTGCCACATGCAACTCTCGTGAGGGCTTGGCTTGGCTAAATGTATCAGCTGAAATCTTTTCGGCTCGCAGGTCGATCTCTCTGCCTCTGAGCAGAGAAGAACCCGGACGAGGCTGTACCGAAAGACAGAGCCTCGTTCAGGGAGGTTGACCAACTCGATCCCGTTTATGAGAGTAATTGTCTTTTGCGAACGGATATTGGAATGAGGTTCGAGAGACTTGGCAATTGTAGAAACAATAGGAATGACAAAAAGTGATAGGGAATTGTGAAGGGCCATGAACCCGTGAAATGGCACCATACTTAGAAGAAGAAAGCAAATCCTGTACTACACTATAAAAATATGAAATATCCGAATCTCCAAACAGACGTATGCTTGTATAGAGCAAAACAAATACAAAAGCATAGAAAAGTTAATTGATTTGATTTGTACTGCTTATTACATTTTCGGAGTTATTTTAAGTTGAAACTTATGTTAGAGTGTAGGAATAATTCTATTTTTTTTGCGAGCGAATATTACATTAAATATTTATTGAGAATATCAGTGCTTTTTTTTTCTAGGTACAAGTTATATTTACCACATCTCTGGGGGTGGGCGGAATTGGAATACTTCCTTTCCCAGTGGTATTTGCGTGAAATTGAACGTAATGATCGTGAATTTGTTTTCCGATTTCTCGTGCTTAGAAAAGCTGAGTCATTCAAAGTGGAAAAGAACACAGGGTATCACTAGTTATCTCTCGTTACTCAACACATTTTTAGAGAATCGGTTTTAGAATAAGTAAATCGGTATCATTTCTTTAATCATTTAACGCAAGGCAATAAAGTCACTAAGACGCAAGGAATTACGGAGTGTACTAGAATGTAAGAAAAAGAAAACATTTTTTTTAAGGATAGAGAATCATAACAGAAGAGAAATTAAGGTAGCAGAAGATAACTATCGGGTATGCATTTAAATCTTTAAAGATCCTAGTTGACGCAAGGAACTCCAAGGAAATTGCACAATACTAAATTGCATCTATGCACATAAATTACAGCCGAAGAGCCGAGTTCAAGTTCCGGTCAGGCGTATTAACTTTCTATAGAATTAATACTCTTGGGAAAAGGCATGAATCCATCACTCCACCCTAAAGACATTGATTAAATAATAGGAGAGTAAAATCTCTTGACGTAATTGGCAGTCAAAAAAGGAGGCAAACTTAGAATTTATAGCATTGTGGATTTAACAGGGGGCTACTCCACTATCTTTCCTCAAAAAAACATGTTAATTCACAGATAATAATGAAAAAGAAATTTACTTTTATTAATCCAAATGCCGTTCTAAGATATTTTGGTTTCAATTATTAATAGTAAAAAAAGTATATATTTTTAATTAGAAACTTACGTATGCTTCGCTAACCATTAAATCCTATTTTCCTTTTTTCCATATGGTAAAACAATTCGAAAATGAAAAAAAATTGAATATATGTTTTTATTAAAACAAAAACTACCACTGTACTTTTAAAGGACAACGATGAGGCTTAGATAAAATTACTTAAATAAATAAAATTTAAATTTAATTAAATCTAATTAATCCAAATGCTGCTCAAATATGTTCTGGTTTCAAATATTAATAGTTATAATGTTATATATTTTTAATTAGAAACTTACGTATGCTTTGCTAACCATTAAATCTTATTTTCCATTTTTTTCCATAGGTTAAAGCAGTTCGAAAATTGAAAAAAAATATCGAACAACGTTTTTTTTTTTTTATTTAAAGCAAAAACTATCATTGTTATTTTAAGCTACAACGATGAGGCTAAAAGAAAATTACTGATATATTTTATTGTATTATTAGTTTGGTGCAAACATAATGTCGTTTTCTCACATAATATCATATGTGAGAAAACGTCATTATTTTTGAACCAACATAATATAACAAGAATTACCAATAACATCAGTTACGTGTGTAAAATGAATTCCATTTCATCTTTGTGCCGTCTCGCTTCAAGAGCGACCCTGGCTTTCCACAATTTCCTATCAACCCTACCGCTAATTTACGTTAAAACACCGGCTCCAGTAGGATCAGTGAAGTTATGCAAGATCAAGCCTGATCAGGATCGAGATTTGTAACCGCTTGAGAATGGCAGGTGCTGTAAACTTTGATGTAAAGGTCGTTTAAGGGATAATGGATTGGAATTGTTAACCGGAGAACCGAGTTCCAATTCGCATTGGAATCGGTATATTCAGATACGCGCAAATAAATTTGGGAAACATAAGAATCCACGTCTTCTTTCTCCATCTATGGGTTAATTAATAAGACATATATCAATAAACCATCATTATCGCGAAACACATTATTACAATCTAAGAATATTCGATGATTTTAAATAAACTGCAAAAGGTTGTTAAACCGTGGAAAGCGAATCAATCGATCAATTTCATGTCTTTTGCCGATCCTAATTAATATTGCCTTTTTTTATCTCTCCAACCTTGTTCCTTTACTAAAGCTCTTGACGTAGGTTATACATTGTTTTTTAGTCCCTCATACCTGAAAGTATCATATATTCCAAAGGCTGTTTTTCTTCATTATGCGCACTAGATTTTTCAAATTTCCGATATTAAATCAAACTGAATACTATAATTGAAAGAAAGACGATCAGCATTCTGAAGAATAAATGTAGTAATGTTTATATACGATGTGCAGTAACAACTCATTTTGTGATTTTATTCAAATTATGTTAATAAAAACATATGTAAAAAATGAATATATATGTGTGTGTGTGCGTGTGCATCCGTTTGTGTGTGTACAAATGTATCTATATATCAGGAAATGTATGCCAAAATGATTGATTATATATATATATATATATATATATATATATATATATATATACGGAAAAAACAAACAAAAATCCTTACATGCAATTATGCTGTTTAAATGTTAATATGTCAACGTCGGACGTTTCGGTCTAATAAAACATCTTCAAGACATATTTATAAAATATAATTAACATTATCAATTCAACATGACAAAGACGATCATGTTGAATTGATAATGTTAATTATATTTTATGAATATGTCCTGAAGATGGTTTATTAGACCGAAACGTCCGACGTTGACATATTAACATTAAAACAGCATAATTGCATATAAGTATTTTTGTTTGTTTTTTCCGTATATTTTTCTTCATACTGTCGGATCTATATCCATATATTTGCTTACACACACACACACACACACACACATATATATATATATATATATATATATATATATATATATATATATATATATATATATCCAGGTAAGATGATAGCGAATAGAGTATAATTTCAATGTTCGTAATATTTAATTTAAAAGTGGGCTCAATGCAAAGTAGATTAATATAATTTATTTTAAGTTATTACACCGAAAATTCATACACAATTGCAGTCATGTTTCAATGCCTATCAATGCATCTCATCAGGTGATTGTAAATTACTGGCGAGTGAACGATTTATTTAGATTTAAAAGCAAAATAAAACCTTTAATTACGAAAAAAAGTTGGGGTTAATATTTGTGGACATTACTCAGATCAACCAATCAAATATGACCTACATTAAATTTGAACTAAGCGAAGAAGTAAGTATACAAAAAAAGTAATTTTCTTAATTTTGTCATGACCAATATATTGACAGTGAATGGCAACACAATCATTATACAGCAACGAATGTTTATGTATAGATATTATGCACCCCAGACAATGTCATTTCATAAGAATAAAGGAGGTGGTATGTTAATTTAGCAAAATGCTAAATAAGCTATATGCTTTGAGAATTTTCTAGATAAAAAAAGCAATATTTCATAAATAAGTAGCTTATTTAAGAAACCAGTAAATACTTTACACGTATAGAATGACTTAGTAAATTAATATGCAAGTGTTGATTAAAGGTTCTTTATATAAAATTCTAATAAAAAACAATGAATGCAAAATGTCAAAAGTAACAACCAAATACCAATACATCCGTACAACATGTTATTAATACTACTAAGAGATTAATACTTAATAATTATATTAAACCTAAATGAATCTTACAAATAGAAAGATAAGCCATATATGGTGCAAGGAAGTTCACTAAAATCTAAGAAAAAGCATTGTCAAATTCCAAATCTAACTTAATTGTAAGGTAAAAAGTAGACTATGTTTACAATTTTCCGTTAACTCAGATCTTTAGTTTAATAAAGCATTCTTACCTATGAACTTGATAATTTCCAATTTTTCCTGTAAACACAGAAAACCGGGTTCATATAAGGATCTAAATGCCGTTGCCATTTTTAAAATTTTCCGTTTCATCTTAGTAGTTTCATGATCATCTTTCAAATTCGAAAAATGTTTAGAAAGTCGGGTATTAGTTCTATAAGAATAATTAGCAAAAGATAATACATGTTGATACACCCAATCTTGAAAGAATTCTTAGAAATTTTCAGCCGTTGGATTCTTTATTGTAGATCTAGTACAAACATAAACAGTAGATTTAGTTAAACATTTGTTGGGCAATGTGCATTGGTCAGAATTCCTACAATTACACTATCCAGTATCATCAACAATATTTTCCTTCGAACTTCTATTATGATTCAGATTACTAAATTGGTTTAAAATTTTATTATTGTGCAAATTTATGTTCTTCTCAAGATTATTGGTGCAGCTATAACTTAGTTTTAATATGTTCCTGTCAAAGATTTAACAAAGATGGTTACTTTTAGGAAAATGCTTGTCAATCAATTCGAGGACCTTATGGCCTAATTAGTACTAAATATTTGATTAAATGGCGAGGTGTACCAAATGATTTTTCTATTTCTATTTCTTTTTTTTGGACCACAATCATCATATTTTCTAATCTTGATTTCAGCACTCGTATAAATACTATTCTTCCGAACTTTATTATACACACCTCTATATTTATCAAACAAAATTTTTGTCCAATGAGTGGTTGCTAATCATACGTTCTACAGACGAAGCTTTATTTTGAATTACAGATTGGCGGGGGGTTAGAATTGGGAAGAATATAAATTGGGTTGGCATTGTTTTCATATAAGGGTGAAATATATCATTAACGAGATCTAACGTGATCTCAAGAATATCTACATGTTTAACATTAGTCATTATCTTAACCATAAAATTTAAAAAAAATAGTTCTCTATGAATCATTTTTATTAATTTATCTATCTTAATTTTATTGGAAATTTTTACTACAACAAAACCATCATCTCTATATAAACCTATACTATCAACATTGACATTTCTATAGGCAGTAAGGTTATATAAAATAAAGACACTAGATTTGAAGACCTTGCAGAATCTAATGATCCCATTAAAATATCAAAGAAATGATCAGAGTTCGTAACCCACGGTTCATTATTATTGAGGAGAACAGATCTTCTACATTTCCTTATTATATTTAATTCTTCACTGGAGATGTTAGAATATTCTTTGGCTAATTCCAAAGCCAGGGTAAAGAGATCTTTGGAGATGGAAGAGTAAAAATCCTCAATATCAACTAGACTAGTGTAATTCCGGAAGGTAACGTTTGCAAAAAAAAAAAAAGAAACTGTACCAATAATAATAATGCATAAAAAAATGTAATAATTCATTTATCATTTTCAAGCTTTATATAAAGTTTTAGAAGAACATAAAGATGTTATATTTTATGATGAAGGAAATTATTTAATATAATGCAGTTAATAACGTCATTTATATTATGTTCATTATTCGGACTGAGTATTGCCATATTGACAGGGACGTAGGCTCCGGTCTTCATTAGGTGTTTGAAATTTCGAACCGAAACATTTATTTTGTCCAGCGGAATAGATTGTTCTATTTCCACGTGCCATGCCACTTCCTGATGTTTCAGTTATTTTAACTTTACTTTTAAAGATTATTTTTTTAATTTTATTTTTTGGTTCATTACTGTTGTAGCCTTGTATTGAATTCACAACTAGTTGGGTCTAGTTACAAGAATTACTAGTTACGTACCAATGACTTTATCTACTGGTTCATGTGTTCTTGACGACATCATGTCTCAGCAACCATTTTTACTCGTGCCCATACAGCAATATTTCCATTAATATAATTACCAGAGCTTCTGAGGATAACAGTCCGAATAATAGAAATAATATAAAGGAATCACATGACAGCCCGATGCAGCCAGATTTGCCAGAACTAGCCTATCTCAATCCACTTTCTGCCTCATGGAGGCGCCTTCTGGTCAAATGTATGTACTTCTCCGTCGCGCAGAGTTGACCACCACAATCAAATTGACGTGATAGGCGCCTTCGAACTATCGTTGTTTATTCTTCAGGAGTAGGCTAGGTCACAGCCATCTCCATCACCGCCACCGAATGAAAATAAAGGGAATAATGTGAGAGGATGATGATTCCAATGCTCGGATGCAACCGGATGCCAACTACTACTGCTAGATGTCTATAAAAAAAAGATATTTCTTTTTGAATTTTGTAATTAATTTAAAATTGAACATTAGATTTATAACAATTCACCCGT
>OZ010582.1:90817159-90847159 GCA_963932145.1 Acanthosepion lycidas | reverse complement strand
TCACTACGAATCAGAGTCACATGCCGAATGCATTTGACATGTCTGCATGGGACATATATATATATTAACAATATTACTCACCTGAAAAATCACGGATAACTCAACTTGCGGTCATCTGAGAGCAAACTGGTACCCATGGAAAAAATTGAGAGTAAAAATGAAAAGATCTCAAAACATCAGAACAAGGCGAAACAAATCGTCAAGTGTTTTAAGTCATTAGTCCAAAGAGAAAAACTATTTATTCTATTTTCTCTCTCCCCCCTCTCTCTCTGTATATATATATATATATATATATATATATATATATATATATATAGCCAGTTTATCTTTGTTTTAATATATATTTTTAATTGTCAAACATCTGATATCCCATTTTCGTCCACGTTCACAATCCAGGAAAATACTTGTTAACTGCCGCAATAGTATATTGGGGTAAATGTCACCAGTCAGTCAGTTCTGTGCCATTCCTGATACACGCTTTGGCGATCATGTATCTTTCGATACATAACTGACGAGGCAGATTTTTTCCTGCATTAGGTTGCCATTTGCTTCTGCGGTACACTAGTTGACATTCAAGTCTATACAACTCGGTCTGTCCATATATTTGCACATAGATGGTGAGTAGGTAGAATAAGAGGATTCATATCTTTCCCAAGGTTTATTAGCACGTAAGTCAATCTAATCGATTCGTCTGAACTTCGAACTCGGCTCTCCGATTCTTCAGTCCGAGCCTCTATCCGTTACTCCTCCTCATGGTACACCACGAATATAATTTTAGAAAATGTCACATTTCCGAAGGCGACTCTCGAAAAATAAACCGATCAATACTGAACAAAAATTATTACGAATATAGCAACAACGTATTAAGATGCATATGACATTTAATGCCATTTTACATTTCTACCAATTTCTCTATCCTTATATGAAAACGATTGATTTACAAAAAAATATCATAACTCCAACGGATAAATTTATAGTTTTAAAAAGAAATATAACATTACATTCCCACGTGACGAAATAGATCGTATATATGAGTTGAAACTTCATCTCCGGATTTAACATTAATCCCTAATGACGTTCAAGGCAATGAGCCTTCGTGAGAGATTAACATTCCGTCATTATACGTGAAAGTTATCAGTCTTCTCTGTGATAGTCGATTGTTACTAGTTTCGTTTCTGACGTATTGAATTTTACAAATTACTCCTTTCCTCATTGAGCCACGAAGTCTAGGTTAGAGGAGAAGACAGAAGTCAGGTTCTTGTCATCCATACTTTAGGATGTGCACCTACAAACTATTGCATCATCTGCAGATATGTGCACTGAAGAACGAAGTATGTTTTTAGCTGATATTGAACATAGAGCAGAAAGAGAAGACCGAGGAGAGAACGCCAGCTTTGATCACATGAGCTTCCGGTGACTTGGCTCCTAACAGCGATCTTCATGGACATACCTGAAGGACTTGATAATTGAGAAAGACCTTCCAGAGATTCAGTAGCTGGAGAGTCTATGTAGCAGCCTCCGATATCACACCTTGTCTAAGGTTTGGATTTATCTACGACAATTGTCTCTTGCTTCGCTGGTTCTCAATATCTACCCCTCACCTCTCACCGAAAGCAATGTTTTTGCTCTTATACTAACTCCCACATAAACACATTAATCGAAGTTTAACACTGCTATTAGATTGGTGCAAAAATAATGGCGTAATAATGTCGTTTCTTGACGTATTTTTAACGTCAAAAAACGACATTATTACGTCATTATTTTTGCACCAACCTAATACATGACCTTAAAAACGTTTTCCAAGAGGTAAATTCTCCAAACTCTCCTGCAGTTTTAAGTATCGTAATCATGCCAACACTCTATTCAAAATTAAAAATATCCCTCATTTTAGTCGAAAATCCATCGTTGCTCACATGATTTTTCCAAGATATTTTGATAATCATTTATACAGAAGCATAGCTCGATGACTATAACTATTCTCTTCATCTATGACGACATTGTCCAGCATACATCAACTTATATGGGAGTGCATAATTTTTGTTTCTTTCTTTGGAAATATTTTTGTAGCATAAAACGTTGTTTAGCCTCTAGAAGACATGAGTCGATACTCCACTGTAGCTGCTTCACATTTCTCCTTCCTAAGTCATGGAACTAACCTGTAAGTTGGTATTCTGCAACTGGCTGATTCTGAAGGCCCCGGTATCTAGTTCACATATTAGGCTAAATCTTTGGCTAACGAGCATACATTTAGTCCTTTCGTTACTCCTTTGTTTACTCTATAGTCTATTTATGGAAAGTTATTGACAACAGAAAGAACGCTTATACTCAGAATCGGGAAAAGACAGCTGAAATTTCTTTCGACATATGTGTGGTAGGAAGGCTTGAAAAACGAAGGTCAGACGTGGCTTATAAAGGGCAAGAGAGAAAGGGAATGACAGAAAGCCACTTATTTGACTAGCTTGGATACGAAAATGTGCTAGAGACTTAGCAAAAAGATAAACATTGTTAACATCCTAGAGATAGGAAGTTGTGGATAGTCCTTATCGACTTATTAATGAAGTAAAACGGCTTATGAAAGCATGATCTAATTTATCAGTCTGCTGCAGAAGATCTAAAAGACGGATTCTAATGCCAGTAATCACTTAACTATTGGATTTTATGTCGGGGGTGTTTCTTCAGAGCTAACATATAAAAAACATGACGCTTTTGGTGGCCGGAAAAGCACAAAGAAATCTTTTCCAATTTACAGTAGCTA
Organism: Acanthosepion lycidas; assembly: GCA_963932145.1. Lineage (NCBI taxonomy): Eukaryota > Metazoa > Mollusca > Cephalopoda > Sepiida > Sepiidae > Acanthosepion > Acanthosepion lycidas. The sequence continues at coordinate 90,844,404 of OZ010582.1, read as the reverse complement.
TTTCCATAATATCCGGTGGGCACGTAGCATTGTACACCAGTCCTCTCATGAATCAACTACTTTACTGGATGATTGGTTTCTTTTTTACGGTTTATCAACCCATTGCAGGTTATTTAAATCCATATATGACTTTTTTAGATTCTAACAATTTTTTTTTTATGGAGATAATAATGTTTTAGCGATACGAGTCTTAATGATTGACCTATAGCTGTAGGGAGAAGAGGGGGGTTCATACCTTTCTCAAGCATATTTATGCGTAATTGAATATAACCAACACAACGGGTATTGGAACTCGGCTCTCCGATTAAAAATTCCGAAGTATTATTCATTATTCCACCGCACATACAAACTTACAGCACCTGGTATACACAATAAGTCAACCATCTACGTAGTTATCAGATTGGACGTTGCTTAACTTTTGTCCTCATACGTCGGGAAAAAAAGTACTTGTTCTTTAATGATGTTAAATTATGCGAAAAATAATGAGAAAAATAGATCCAATTAAATAATTGGATTCCGTGATTCAAGACCGAGGGTTTCAAAATCAATTACACGCTCTCTACTAGCATTTCATTCAGTAGAAAACCGGGCTTATCAGAAAATGAGATATTCTTTTGATAAAAGGTTAGATTTTGGTTTGTGTGCCTAGTGAAGACGCTTTCTGCTTTGATAAATATATACATTTTGTCATTGCAGAAAATGTCACTTTCTTAAGAACTGATCTGCTTGTCCCTCACACGTCGAATTAGACGGGAGAGTCGAGAGTGTGTATATATATATATATATATATATATATATATATATATATATATATATATATATATATATATATATATATATATATATATATATAGTTAGTTAGTTAGTTAAAACTAGAGAGCCAACCAAAACTCCCATGGTTTTACAGAAGCGATCGTCAGGGAAGGCCGGCTAAAAAGGTAGTGAAAGAACGGAAAAATTTATAGTCAATAAACAAAAAACTATAACCACGTGACAAAAAAAAAACGGAGAAGGTTGAGGAGTACCCAATAGTATATAATAGTACCCAATTGTGTATATATATATATATATATATATATATATATATATATATATATATATATATATATATATATATATATATATATATATATATATATATATGTATGTGTGTGTGTATAAAATAAATCTCAAATAGTCAGGCAAACCTCGAGGCAGTGGACGATTTGTATTGCCCTGTTCTCGTGTTTTTTGTTGTTTTTTTTTTTTCCTTTTTTTTCAATTTTTTCCCGGGTACCGATTTGTTTTGTCATATCTACAAGTTGTGCTATGCGAGTTTTTTTTTTTTTTTTTTTTTTCCAAATGATTATTACTATTAGTATATAGATAGCGGCTTGGATTGAGGGATCGGATAGCCGAGTTCGAATTCCTATTGAATCCATGACATTCACTTACGTGCTAATAACCCTGGGAAAGGTGCGAATCCTCTTCTTCCTCCAGCTATGGGTAAATAGCAGGACAATCTTGTATGGCAACTGGTCTAGGAGAAGTATAAATCTTAATTCAAAAGCTGTGGAGACAAAAATAGCAACATGAAAACGATTCAAAATCAGGTCTCTGTATTCGGCCCTTCAAAATGTGCGGATGGTCCTGCACGAAAACTTCATCACTATAATCAAAACTGAAAAATAATTCAATTTTGGCGGTCACAATCTTTACAAAATAAGATATGCATATAAAACAGTGTTGATAGCAGACAAAGCTAGAAACTTTTCTACAGAACCTAGCGAGGGAAAATCGAGAAGAAAGGAGTGTATAGTTGTTAGAAAAAAAGGGTGGTCCCAAGATGCGAATTATAAAATAGGGCATACCAAAATGAAATAAATGCGGAAATTTAAATATTTGAAAGTGTTTTAACAGAGGACACAAAGTGTGACACTGAAATCCGAAGGCGTCTTGGTATAAACAAAGATCATTTCCAAAAGATAAGCAGAATAGTAGAAAGAGGAAGATTTCGATAGTATTAAAGAAAAGTGTGCTAAACAGCTACATGATATATGTCCTCCTCTAAGGCAGCGAATGCTAGACAAATCTCCTCAGAAATAAAGAAGAGATTTCAATCAACAGAAATGTGGTTCTACAGAAAGTTTCTGAGTATGTCATGAATATGTGAGAAACTGTAACAATATCATTCATTGCTCTAAAAAAAAAAGATCTGTTATGTAGTCGCTCGAGACGGCACTATATCCTGGACGCAAATTTGTTTACTACGTCAATTGATTTCTTCTTTTTTTCACTCGTGTGAATAGCCAAGTGAGAGAGAGAAATTCGACGATCTGTCCTAGGGGTAGGCCATTAAACTTCCCACTAAAAGGGTGACATAATTCAATCCGCAACCGCGTGCCCACGGGTCAGATCGCACGTTTCGCTTACACTCTTCCTCAACAAAGTTTGACGGCCTCAGAGAAAAAGTCGGTAGGAGACTCTCATGTCTCGATTCATACCAAAACTCTTCCCATTTCGCCATTTGTTTGTTGGGGAGGAAACACTTCCGTTTCTGTCCCGAGAGGCTTCTAGAGTCACGTTGGTTCTTCTAGAAAGTACCAGATTTCTCCTGAACCATCCTCAATCGGAAGTCCTTCGTCATTTATTTATTTAGCGGATCATATCCCCGGCCTAAATAAAAATAGGACAGGTCGATCATATTCATCCGTGAACACCTGGCGTTCCCTTGCTAGCCGTGTTGAACATTGTCCCTGAAAGGTCAACTTTAAAAGGCTTTTCACAGAACAACTTCCATTTTTTTGGCGACTGGATGACCAGTTAGACCAGGTGACAGTAATTTCTAGTATTGCTAAATTTCGTTTATTCCTTCTCGTTCCTTTTATTCTTAAAAGAACCTAATATAAATGGATTCTGAAATTTCTCACACATCAGCCATTCTATAAAACAACGAGCAAGTTTTAGAGAAAATAGAAACAAATATATATATATATATATATATATATATATATATATATATATATATGTGTGTGTGTGTGTGTGTATATATATCATCAGGAAGAGGCAGTTGATTTTTCTTGAGCACATAATGAGAAAGAAAAGTCTGAAGATTCTGATACTTGCAGAACATTTTGAAAGCAAGATAGACAAAGGATAACTTGAGTAAATTGTTGACGAAACAAGTTTTAAGAGAAATAACAATAATACAAATTTTATTAAGAGCTACAAGCGACAGGAAGTTGTAGAGAAGCATTATCACCTACGTCTTCACGAGACACGGTACCCAAATCAGTAGAAATAATTAAAATATCATAAATATACCAAATGTATACTCAGTTATCATATATATATATATATATATATATGTAATCGACTCTCCCGTCGAGATTCGACGTATGAGGGCCAAGCAGATCAGTTTCCAGCAAACCGACAGCCCGACACCGGCACATGAGTTTTGATTATAGTGGTGAAGTCCGCGTGCAGGACCATCCACACTTTTTGGATGGACGAATACAGAGACCTGGTGCACCGAATGCCACAAGGTTCCCAAACGACTCTCCGCAGGTTTTGAATTCAGAGTTGCCCTTCTCCTAGACCAGTTGCCATCCAAGGCTATAGAACCCAGTCTGTCCTGTTATTTTACCCATAGCTGGAGGGAGAAGAAGAGGCTTCATACCTTTCCCAAGGGTATTAGCACGTAAGTGAATGTAATGGATTCGACTGGATATATATCTCCGATATATATATATATATATATATATATATATATATATATATATATATATATATACTTATTAATAAAAATGACAATAGGAAAACTGGTAATTGCTGACGCGTTGTGTCCAATGTGGACTTTATCAAAGCAAAATACGAAACGCGTCAGCAATTACCAGTTTTCCTATTGTCATTTTTATTCATAAATATTGTCTCTCTACTACTTAATTCGGAGAAATTTTCATATATCTATATATATATATAGTTGGCTAGCCATATTCGAGGATACCTCATTACTAGTCCGGATAACCAATCCCTATTGCAGACGATGCTTGCTCAAGCGCATTCGTTTTTATTCAATACCCACAGAGGCAGATCAACAATTTGAACAAGGCCACAACTCTCAAGCCCCCGGCGTCGATGACATGTGACTTCGTGCTAGCACAGCTATCGACGGCACAGAAGAGTTCCGTCCAGAACCTTCACACACATGTCTTGGGTCAAACTGATGTATGGTTGTCAGGCACTATCCAAAGGTTCTGCATGCCGAGATCGACCCTTACAGTCCGATAACATCAAAAAATCTCCTTCCATTTTAATCAGTTGTAAATGGTTTTGTAGGTTTAACGTTTTGATTTGTACAATCTTTCAAATAACACGAACTTCCGCCAAATCTATTACGAAGAAACAGCACGAATGCAAGCAGAGATGTTCAGTTAAGAAATTGAGATTAGATAAGAATGCGTTTTCCCACCGGATTTATTTAACATCTGCATTGAGACGATGCTAAGATTGATGCAATACCAACCAGGATTGAATTATTGGCGGCCATAATCGCAACATTATGAGATAAACTACGCAGATAAAAAGATTGATAGGTGACTTAGAAAGGAAATGGGATTCAAAGTTAAATTAGGAAGGAAAAGAAAAGTGAAGGTAAGAATCAAACTCTTAAATTGAATATTAGAGAATACACGGATATCAATAAAACAAGCAAACCAATACATGACTTCCATATTAGAGATTTCAAATTCAAGGAGCTGCAAAACAAATTGAATAATCTGGTCAGTATAGCAACATTTTGTTCGGGTATGTCTCACATTCCTTAACGCCTATGTGGGCTTATTATATCAGCTGCGCTTTTCGAACTCTCTGACTTTGAGAAGAGAGGAACCCAGATAAGGCTATGCTGAAGGGCAGTATCGTCTGGGGTGGTAGACACCTACCCGACCACGAGTATACGGGGTGTACGATGAATTTTTGCCCGAGCATATTGGCTAGGTTTTTCCCCGCATTAAAACGACTTTTTGCCATATCCTACATCGCGCGGAGGTAAGGTAAATAACCTTGCTTCGCTAATTATTTGGAGATTCGTCCCCACCTGTGCTGGTCCAACTCTCTAACTTCGGTCAGAGAGGAACCCAGACGAGGCTATGCTGACGGGCAGAGTTTCGTCTGCGGTGGTAGACAGCTACTCGATTCAGCTTTTTATGGGGTCAACGATGAATTTTTGCCCGAGCCTACGGACTCGTTTTTTGCCCCGTATTAAAAATCGGCATCGTGCCACATCCTCTCAGGCGGGGAGGTAAGGTAAATATTCTTGCTTCGGCAATTAATTGGAGATACCTCTCCAGCTGTGCTGGTCGAACACTCTGCCTTCGGGCAACAAGGAAACCCAGTTTCGTCTGGTGCGGTAGACAGCTACCGACCCGTCTATAGTAGGTGTACGGGGAACATTTGCCCGAGTCTATAAGCTCGGTTTTGCCGCACATTCAAGAAGGTCTTGTGCCACATACTGCCACAGCAATTTTTTGGAGTTGGTGTCCAGCTGTGCTGGTAAAATTCTCTACTTCCAGGTAGAGAGTTTCCCCAGATGAGGTTATTCCAAGCATACGGGCTCGGATACTCCACATTAAATTCGGCCTTGTGCCACATCTCTCCGCATGGGATGGTTGGTAGATATCCTTGCTTCGGGAATTGCTAGCCTGCCACCCATTCCCTGTCTTTTTGTAATGTATTCTATTTACAATAAACCTCTCTTCTTTCAAATACGAGCGTGTTGCTGTTCCTTCACTCGAGTACCACCTTTGTCTGTTTGTAACCTCTTTAAGGATACAAAACAACAGTTGACAGACTATTTGCCAGAAATATAGAAGCGTATACGAACAGCGACTGGCCAAAATGCTCTATACTCGATATTTTTGTTAGACGTTGTTAAATGAACAATCCAACTTAGAATCCTAAAATACTTTTAAAAACTTTGTGGCCACGGATCCTGTCTCAGCGACGCAACTATAAATAGCAGTAAAGGTTGTATGACTTGGCTGCCTTCAGCCTGGAAACGCAATCTAAAACTGCCGTGCAACCTCGCGTCCGTTTTCATTTGCGCGGGCATATTTAAAAATCATATCTGCCTGCTCACGATATGAATATCCTGTCATTGTTAAACGGAACACATCTCAGTTAACTCACGACTAGACAGGTGAAATGTTGAAGAGAGACTATCCACAAATATACACGAAGGACATATGGTAACACGGCACCATTTACCTAAACTTTCTTTAATCTTAATAACTCAAAAAAAGAAAGATACATGGACATATGTATATATGGACTTTTGTCACGAACCCGCACCCATTGTTTATAAATCTATTTTTGATACACCTGTATATATCATTTTAGACCTGTTATATTATTCTATTTGTTTAACTATATACTATGTATAAATTTGAAATTTACCTCCGACTGATCAAACGCTGCATATAGTATTCGGAATGTGTTATTAAAACATCCCTTGTGCATAATCTGAAATTTCCACTCGCTTGTCCATAAATTTACAAACAAGCAGCTGCACGAACTACAAAATAAAAATATTTTGATAAAACTATATTTTTGCACGATAAAAAAAACCCAGAGATCTGCTTTTAAAAACATAATATTCAATATTTAAATGGAAACGGAAGCAGTCGGAAAACTTACGTCACCTCTGGGAGACAGGATGATGGCAAGTGGATCTTTCCGGTTAAAATGAACGCCATTCATAATAGGCGGTTCGGAATTGATTTAAGAATTCCCTTGGTATGACCGTAGATCCATTAAACTCGATAGACATGGCGGTATCCGCGACAGACGCATCAGCTCAGATCGCACATATCGTAAATAGAAGACAAAGCCAAGTGTCCACATTAATTGATCGTCCCTTGCGACCTGTCTTTCTTGTGATAGAAACACTCGGTAAAGCGTGTTGGTTGGCAAAATGATGGTCGACAGATCAAATGCAATAAAGAGATGTATTTGAATTCTACCCGCGGTTCACTGCTAGATTTTTCCCCCACCCCTTCACCACAACTTGGGGATTTTGTATTTGTTATTCGAAATGTAACATATCTTGATGTATTTCTGTGCAGTTACTTTCTAGGTTTAATTTGAAGTTGTAAAATCTGAAATGAAAGTAAAATATGAAACTAAAATTTGAAACAACTTTGATTTATATATATATTTTTTTTAAATATTGTTTACAAATTAATTTTGTTTTATGGATATAAGTGAAAATATATCTATATATGTCTATATTTCCGAGATGAGGTATTGTAGCTATTTATATAATTTAAATTATTCGGACTGTTCTCCTCGTCTTTGTGACATTCACAACGTTTCGGCTATTGTACGCTTTGGCCTTCTTCAGGTGATATTTGTTTAAATTTTCACGGAACCCAGAATAGTCAGTATGTAGGTTGGCGTTTCTGAAGATTGTTTCTGTCAGACCATTTCAGTAAATAAACATGGTGAAAAGGTCAACACAGATGTTATCAAACCAATCTTCAGAAACGACAACTTTGAGATCGACTTTTCTGACTTCTGTGTGAAATTCAGACAAATATCTGTAGAAGGTCGGGGCGTGCAACGTCCAAAACGTTCTGAAGTTGACATTAAAGATGAGGACAACAATCCGATCATTGAAAATTGAGTAGTCATTTTTCACGTTGTCATATTTTTCTTCATGAACCCTGTTTCGTTTTTGAGCTTTCCTCAATCCCACCCTCATTCCCAGTCATTCTATTCTCTTTCACTCCCTGTAAGCTTCTGTATTCTAGTTGCATTACCGACTTTATTGTGGTGAAATTATTTAAAAATTCTGCATTTATGGCTGAAAGGTCTCAATATGAGGGATAGAACGTATGTAAATATAAAACATAATTGTACATTGAGTCTGTCTCATGCTTAAAGCCAACCTTCAGACCATGAGGAGATTGCCTGTAAGCGCGAAACAGAATGTCATCCTGGGGGTTTGATCTCAATGACAACTTTTATATTTCACATTATATATATATATATATATATATATATATATATATATATATATATATATATATATATATATATATCGTAAAGAGCCAGGCAAAACTTAAGGCACTGGACGATTTATATTTCTCTTTTCACGTGTTTTTAGCTTGATTGTTTTTTCCTTTTTTTTTTTTTCAATTTTTTCTCGGATACCGATTTGCTTTGTCATATCTACAAGTTGTGCTATCAGTGTTTTTTTTTGTTTTTTTTCCAAACGAGTATTACTATTAGGTTGGTGCAAAAATAATGACGTAATAATGTCGTTTTTAGACGTTATACGTCAAAAAACGACATTATTACGTCATTATTTTTGCCCCAACCTAATATTAGTATATAGATATCGTCTTGGATTGAGGAATCAGAGAGCCGAGTTCGAATTCCAGTCGAAACCATGACATTCACTTACGTGCTAATACCCCTGGGAAAGGTGTGAATCCTCTTCTTCTCCCTCCAACTATAGTTAAATAGCAAGAAAAACTTGGATGGCAACTGGTCTAGGAGAAGTACAGCTCTTAATTGAAAACCTGCGAAGACAAAAATGGCAACAGGAAAAAGACCCAGAACGTGGTCTCTGTATTCGGCCCTTCAAAAAGATGGTCCTGCACGAAACTTCACCACTATAATCAAATCTCATGTGCTGGTGTCGGGCTGTCGGTTTCCTAGGAATTGATCTGCTTGACTCTCTTGCGTTGAATTCGACGGCAGAGTCGAGAGTATATATATATATATATATATATATATATATATATATATATATATATATATATATATAAAGAACACTGACGCTTTTCATCTGTAAGATATACAAACAGTTGTATCTCTAATAGAACTTCATTCTATAAAATTGCTACCGCACGCTTTAAGCACACACCGGTTTTGAATAACGTCTCCAGTTGACAACGACGACGAAAGAGACTAACCTGTATTTCTATTTTGCCTATCGATCTAGGGACAAGAGATGGACCTCTAACTTTCATGCAAAAAACGCGTAACTACGTCGACCGTTATTCGAAACCGACACAACGATTTCTCTTATCACGTCCATACGCGCTAAGCCTTGTGCACTTCCATTTTGTTCACGTAAAAAAGATATTCACATAGCAACAGGAAAAATCAATGACTATCCCAAGGGAAATATGAATATAACACAGATTTAGTGGCAACTGTTATATTTTAGTATGAAATCTTCCACTATTCAGCAGGCTGACCAATACATAACAATTATCTATTTATTTATTTTTTGCTATTAAGCGCGTCCACTCTGTGTTCCTGTTAGGCACATAATTGAAAGTAACTAACGTCCGCTCTGCATTTGCTCGCTCTATTACTTGTGAAAAAGTATGAATGCGCCTGAGCAGGTGGGCATGAAGAGAAACGAGAAGCCATGTTGAAGACGATATATTACACTATTTTGTAGTGTACATTTAAGCCGAAATCTCATGAGATTATGTTCGTTCCCTACACTGTGGTTTCCAAGCGAAAATTTGGCAATGTTTGAAACGTTTCCTTAATGTTATGCAGTCTATCTAATTTGAAAGTAGAAATTCTCGTTACTTCGGAAGTACACAACCGTTGTCTAATCCCCGGTCTTTTCAACAAGAGTAAAGGTATATCCCTTCTTTCTTGTTTCGGAATGGGATTCTGTGCTTACTAAAGTCTATTTCAACACCTACACACTACAATTGTTATTTACTACTAGATTACGCAAGACCCGTTGGGTCACTGAGGATTCAAGTTATAACACACTAAATTTGATTTCAACATTCATTGATATGAAGGTTAATTTTATTATGATTCAATTAAATAGTTCAATTATTTCGTGTCATCATTGGTTTGGTTTACACATTCATGGACAAAGTTTACAGCATTTAATAGGAATAGAACGTCCGGGAAAAACTTGAACATTAAATCAGATTAACTTAAAAATATTTTTTTTTAATTTGCCAAAAAATATTTTAAAATTATATTCAGTTGAAAATATTCTTTAATATACCAAAAACTATTTTTTTAAATATTCAAAATATAATTACTCTAGAAACAACTGGTCGAAACAGCAAAGTGGGATCTCTTTGTGTCTGTCTTTAACGTAAAAATATTTTAATTAAAAAAAACTGTCGGCTTGAAGAAAGTTAAAACAAACAAACAAAAAAAAAACACTTACGGTAAAAACAACTCGTAAATCATTATGCACCTGAGGGCGCACTATGTATGCACAGAATTTTAGTAATATATATATATATATATATATATATATATATATATATATATATATATATATATATATATTTATATAGGAGTAGATATGGTCACATATCATCCTGTTCACACTCCTACACAGACTTTTGAAAAGGAATAAAGTTTGATCTCTTTCTTCTTGTTTACTATTGAGTTTATGGTTTCTTCTCAAATCTCTTTCATTCTCACTAACCACTTGCGTCTTAGTGGCACTATCTCCTTGATTGAGGTTAACTTATTAAAAGAAGAATTAAATTCCCAACATGCACGCCATTTTTTCCCCATAAAAGATAGCATCTTGGTTCCATTTTCAAAGAACTTGCAAAATTTCAGAACTCTTTCTGTGATGACATGTTCTAAATCTTTTTTCAGGGTTTTAGATACATTGTCGACTACTTGAGTGAGGGAAGTGACTTTTAAAAGTATTTTTCCATCGTTTGAATTTAATCAACTCTCGCATATCTTAATGTATCTTTATATTATCAGTTCTGAATAGTTTATTTTTTCTCGGTCCTTTTGCTAGGAATGTTACTGGAAAAGTTTTGAAATAAAAGTGGTAAATAACAGACAGGTATATATTTACCAAATGGTTTTCGAAGAATACTACACAAACTTATATCAAATTAAAATAATGTTTAGCCATCCCATGTCTATTTCTATACAGAGATTCCCTAGTTTTACACAAGATAATAAAAAAAATGTCTATTATTATTCCTTTTCATACTTTCTTTACCAAGAATGTATCTGAATAGGTTAAATGTAAAATGTAATAATTTGGTGATATTTAATCTCCTGACGGAAGATCTGGTTTTCTAGATGTAACGGCTATTTATTTTATTCTTACACTTTCATCTTGTACAAGACCCGAGGCCACTCGAGATAGACAGTTAAATTAAGGAGAGAATAGATGGGGAAGATAACGGTTAACCCAAAATTGAGAGTCGGTTCCTCTGAGCGGTTGTTCACAGGAAGAAGCTGTTCGAGTGAAACTTCTTGTCATTGCAATACGAATGTTGTATTCCTACAATGTGAGTGGCATGGCGTGTCCTGGCCGTGAAAGTTAGAACTGGTGGAACTGAAAAATTCAGTTCGTCCGAGCTCTCTCCATGGTAGTAGCGATATAGTAGTCAGGGGCTAGTCACACCCTGCCTGTGATAGGGAGTTTGGAGTGGAGACGGAGACGCTGTTTGCCTCTGTCGAGACTGGGAAATAATGATTGGGCAGCTCTCACCCAAATATGACAACAGTTATCCGTTGTTTTAATTTACTTGCTATGTACAAAAATCAATTCTTATGTTTTTCATATATCTCTGTGTAGTAGTAGTAGTAGTTGTTGTTGTAGTACAATACCCCATGTCTTGGATAGCACCCGGTTTTGCTAGGTATAGATATTCCCTATGTTCGCCAGGTGTTCTCTATTTACACTTCTCTCTCTAATTTGAATATTATACTATATCAACAACATTAATACAGATCTAGAATTGGGCTGGAGAGCCGAGTTCGAATTCCATTCGAATACATTACATTCACATACGTGCTAATACCTTTGGGAAAGTTATGAATCTATTTTTTATCTTCCCAGCTATGGACAGACAGAGTTCTATAGCCTTGGATGACAACTGGTCTACCGCATAAACATATGTCAACCTACTGCGGGGAAAAAAAATTGCCTCGTCTGTCATGTATCGAAAGCTACATGATCGCCTTAGAGTGTATCACGCATTGCACATAACTGACTGATTTGGGCTGAAGACAATTGAAGAGACTTAAAAACTCAAATATCCGCTTGTCTAGTTCACTAAACATTTGTCATGAGTTTATTCAAAAGTTTAAGGCCAATAAGTACATGGCATTTCCTTCTGCCAAGCCAGTTAACAGAAATCTAAGAGGGGATCTACAAGCACTTTTCGAAAACATAGACACAATATTTTCTTATGTCTTATTTTCATCTGGCCTTAGTCTATAATTGAGTGAGCCAGATTTGATTCTAAAAGTATGTGGCCTCTGTATTGTGAATCTTAAGTAGTGACTTATAGGATATCATCACTGTAGTCATGACAATGAAAAAACTACAACAATCACCAGTTCCTCATAAGATACAAACTGAGGTACGCCTATCTAAGTATAAGAACAACTATTCAACGCTTCATGGCTATAGTATCGAAAGCATAACTTTCGGTTTTTGAATTAGTTGAGAAACAATCGCCAAAATACGAGGACACAAAAGACGGACGCGTCTAAAGGATGCGCAAGAAATCCCACCAACCAGCACGAAGAAATTCAAAAATATTCTACAACAGGATTTTACAAGATTTTCTTCCCTGTGATCCATTTTTTGGCGTCTAAAAATTTTTAGGCGCACACAAGGAAAAAATAGATATTCCATGTAAAAGCATTGAGAGGCGGCATTTTATTTACGAAAACAAAATGTAGTAGAAAATATAAAACGATTTTAATGGTTACTCTTCTCTTGGTATCTCCAGACCCATTTAAAATATTTCTTAAGCATATAATTGGACCTAAAGATACACTTTGAGAATGACTGATCTAGAACACGAAAGGCATACGAGAAATTCCAGAGTGTACTCAGCGGAAGATTGTGAGAAAAAAAATAAACAACAACAACAAAGATAGAGAAATGAGTATTAAGACACTGCAAAAATAATTAAATAAAAAAGTTCTACAATTAAATTTTGTATTACTTTCATGTTTCTTACCTTGTTAATGTAGATTTTTTTTTCCATACAGCAAATATAATTTTATTAAAATATATTTTTTTTTATTCTTTCTATTCAAATTTATTTTCATATTAGGACTTTTTTCGTCCAAATATTTTATCAATTCTTCATTGATCTTCAATAAAACATCGCGTTTTGACTTAAGATAAAATACGTCGTTTATCATTTTCTAATTTACAATTTTATTTTTAAATATCAACAATAAAAAGCAGAGATATTTGGGCGCTAAACTGCAAACGGTATTAAACAACAATTTTATAAAGCGATCTGCATAAATGAGTTATTTATTAGCCCGTTTAATTTTGAGATACGCGCAATTTAATTTTATGATCTATTACAAGAGATAGATAAACAATGAATAATATGTTAAGTCTATTGTATACAACAAATAAATTCATATTAAGCGAAATATGTCTAATTATTACACTCGATGCGAAATTTTCCGATATTATTCGAAATATTACCATATATACGCGTGTATAAGCTTATCTCCTGTATAGTGATTTTCCAAGCGTAGCTCAGATGTAGCAAAAAGCTGAAAGTATGGACACGCAATAAGAATCGAACTCATTACTAGGTCGTAATTGTTCAAGAGAGACAAGTTTGCCAAACATTACACAGCCTCGAGATGTTCAACCTCCCTCCTGTATATAAAGAAGTTTGAACGTTTTTTTAGGAAAAACTTGACCTGTCGTCATATATTTTGGTCCTGGACATCACACTGGACATATTTTATAACTAATTAACTAATCCGTTAATTTTGTAAAAAACTGCTCCAAAATAATGAGTAAAAAACGATTTCAGTCAAATATCTGATTGGAAGATGTAGATGCCTTACTTTGTTATTTTTGAGAGATAAGACTAAAGTTTTGTTTTTATAATCAAATTTTATTTTTGAGCCTTTTTAAATTAAAATTAAAATTTTTAAAATTGGGTTAAACGTTTTGCTTTTTTTGCTTTAGCGGTTAACCATAAATTAGTGGAGGAAATTTTAATGTTTATTTTCTTGTGAAAAAACGCTGATTTCGAAATTCTCGCAAAAAATCAAATAAATGTGGGATTTAATGAAACGTATTAGACTTATTCACAAATGAATGAAATTATTTTAGAAATGTTTCTGTTTTTGAAAAATCTTGAAACTATTTTTTTAAAATCTGATAAAAATCTCTTATTTAATTTGATGACATAACAAAAAAATCATTTTTGCAGTGCTTAATGTTCATATTAGCAGAAATACTTGGAGAATCTCAATCATCATTTCTTTGAAAAGCTGCCCCCCACCGTTACGAAAAATCTGCCACGAATCGTAAAATAAAAATGCAATAAAAATAACAAATTATTAATTAGAGACACCTTTAATTGTTTTTTATGATTAACACTACGATGGCCGCGGTGTCCTTTTCGACACTTTCAAATTTTCAACAAATTACTATGGAATAACTAGTTTTGGTTCGATGCTGGGGCTTATGGACAATTATTGAACTTTAGCAAAGATGCTTAACGGACTTAATTCTTTATAAAATATTCAACGGAATAGTTGATATTTGAGGTTTTACCTTGAATGGCCGAGGTGTCGTTTTTGACACCTAGGCTTTTTATAGGGTAAATGCATTAAAAGATTTCTCACAAGTAATAATACTTGTGTTTATGTCTCCTATCTATCTATCTATCTATCTATCTATCTATCTATCTATCTATCTATCTATCTATCTATCCGCACACACATAATTTATATCTATCTATCTGTCTATCTATCTATCTATCTATCTATACACACACATAATTTATATCTATCTATCTATCTATCTATCTATATATATATATATATATATATATATATATATATATATATATATATATATATATATATATATATATATATATAATCACTTTCTTTCAGTATGTGATATACTGATATTTGTGAATTTCTTTTCAGACTTTTTATTCCTGACTAGAATATTGAATATATTAGAGATGGCTGCTTCACGGGGTAAATGTAAATAAATATGTCAAAAGAGCTGGCCATCCTAGTGGTAATACATATTTTGGACTATTGTCTTAAGAATAAAAAAATTGGATGACCAATGAATTTTAACAAGAATTTTTTTTCATTTTTACCATTTTTATTAGATAATTTATAAATTCTAATCTATTTAAAATTCTGCATTAATATCATCTGCCTTTTAGATGATATTATTAAGTGAAAATTATCTTTACTAATTGTTGTATACATATGTAAAACTCCACCATATAAATAACAATCGAGGCAGTGGCTAAAAGAGAAATACTGATTACTACTATTTTACTATATTTTATTTCTTGCTAAATTTTTTGCTTCGGTTAGCAACATGACACTAAATTTCTGCATCTAAATAGTAAGAGCCTCGGTGTAGAGAAAATATGGAATCATTGGCACGGAATATTTTTAAACTTCCTCTATCATATTGCGAGTGAGACGTTGGATATTCTTATAAAGAACCTTTTCTCTGATGTGCACGAAATGTTCATTGAATGTACAAACTTTGAAGGGAATATTAGCATTCTAAATAAAGCTTTCCTCAATGAAAAAGTGAGCGAGATGCCAGGCATGAACTTTTAACTAGAAATAAACTGGCTGGAAAAATCCTGGATCAATATATTCATGCATTGCACGTTCCGGCGAACGACAGCAAATTCAAAGATGTTACCGTTGAAGTTTACAAAGAAGAAGCTATTAGATGTAACCATATTTCTGTGTTACCTACACATGACCTGGAAACCAGGAGCGATGGGTGAAAGGCCCATGTTAAATTCTGAACCTATTCTACTGAAAAAAAAAACAAGTTATCAAGCGTCGTTGGTATCGGAACCCCAGATTAACACTTTTAAGAAGAAAATCTAAAGAAGAAGACATTTGACATCCGCTACTAGCAAATCCCGTTTAAAAGAAAGGTCCTTTTTATGCGGAGGTACTAAGCCCCATGGAAGTAATTGTTCACCTCTAAAAAAGAGTTGCTATAACTATCAGAAAGAAGGTCGCTAAGTCTCTCATATGAATGATAATAATTTTTCTGATGAATTATTCGCCATGACCACGTTAACTACTGTACTAGAGGAAGTTTCGAAAGCCACAGCGAAATTCCTCGTGACAAAAAAAAAAATACTGCGCTATAGATTCGGGAACTAGCCATAGTTATCGATATGAAGATAGCTCAGTCTATGGGTTTGGACCTTAGACCTTCTAACACTACCGTTAGTAAAGCCCAGCTTATTTGTTATCAATAAGTTATAGGTACTCCCATGAGATCGCTAAAAAAAGAGCATAGCATGAGGAAAAAGACGACAAATTTGACGAAAACAAAATGTTATCGTCTAAATGTTTATATTATTATAAAGAAGAAAGATCAAAGTTTATTTTTAAAAAAATTTCCTTCTTTTTAAAACATTCTAAATATTGATTAAAATAACCTTGTTTCTCTTTGTATCATCGAAACTAGTAAAATAACTTAGACAATTTTTCGTACGTTTTTTTTTTTTTGGTGTGACACACATTAATTTGGAAAATCTTGCAAAAATATAAATAATTGTCAGATGTTAATGAAACTTTCAGAAACTATTTACAGATGATCGAAATTATTATATGTTATTTTTTTTATTAAAGTCATGAGAAAAATATATTTTAATATTTATTACCACCCCCATAATTAATTTTATGAAAACGCTAGAAATTCGATCGCGTCAGGTTTAGTGATTACAATAGTTAAAAGCACAAAGCATTGAGAAATGCATTTTTTTTTGTTTTTAATTAGACCTCCTTCCTGAAAATCAGCTCATAATTGTAATATAAAAAACTCAATAAAACAAAGATATTGAATTTCAAATGTTTTTATTTGTTCTTAGTTGTTTTTATGAATATGGACAATGTTTTCTGAAATGCAAATAATTTTTTCGATGAAAAATGAACTTTTGATTCAATTATTTGTTATTTTTTAATTATAATAGATTTTTACATTTAAGTTGTTAAAATATTACAAAATTAGTCAAAAGCCGCATCGTGTTTCCTAAGTGTCCTTATGCGATAGATCTTTTTTTAGTGCGTTGTAAATTGTATCATTTTCACTAATCAGAAGACCCGCAGTAATTAAGAAATGTAATTTTGTGTTTATAATCGGTCTGTAATTATAAAATACGGAAGACCAACCAGAATACAATTAAGTTGCGTTATTTGAGTTAAGAATTGTTCTACGCTGGTAAGGCCTTTACTTGCGAAACAAGTATGGAAAATTTAATTTGATTTTTCAATTTCAATTGAGAATGGTACCTACAAGTATCAGTATCATCTTATGAAATTTATATGTTCTTATTTTTATATTAATCTCAGTTATGTCATTTTCCATGAATGAAATGTCAAAATAATAAAATGAATGGAAATACAAATAACACAGTAAAATGTAATAAATGTACATACAATTATAGTAATTTATGAACACTTCTGATAAAATTTCATAAGAAAGGTACCTATAAATTCATTAGATACTTTCCTTATGAAATATGAAATTTAATCTCACTCTTAACAGACTTATTTTAATTTCTTTATAATATATTTTCCATAAAGCATCATAAACGTAAATGTGAAAGATAAGTACAAAAAAAAAAATAGAACGCAGAAAGTTTTCTTAAAAATAACGAGGTAAATAATTTGTTCCTCAAGTGTAAATAATTTCACTTTTCTACATCCGTAGAGTAAATTATTCTCACGCAATCCGACAATATGTCATTCATCACCTGTCAAGTGACGCGTAAGTTTGTGACCTGCTTTGTTTTATTTTCAAATTGTTCAGCTTCCCGGCGCAGAAGCTAAGTTAAGCTTGGTTTAAAATATTTTAAATAAACATTATAATTTTTGATTTTCTTAAAATAAGTTTTGAAACAATGATAATTGATATTTACAAGAATTTCAAACGGAGATTTTCATTTTTTTTTGTAAAATGGAAAAAAATGGTTTTTTAACGAAAATTTCGGACTAGGAAGAAATGTAAAAAAAGTACCCCCAAAATACTTTACTCTTTCCTCTTAAGAATAACATAAACATTTAGATGATAAATTTTTGTTTTCGTCAAGTTTGGGGTCTTTTTCATAATGCTATGCTCTTTTTTAGCGATCTCGTGGAGGTAACTATCTAAACAAGACCTAAAAATTGCGTATCATCAGGTTCCTCTACGTCAAATAGAACGCCATTATAAGGTTTTGAAGCCGGTGTTAGATTGCATAATGTCAAAATGAATTCTTTTGGGATTACAAATGGAGTGGCTGTGTTTCAAAGAATTGTGGATGAAATAATCGAAAAGGAAGACGTAAGAGGAACATTCTGTATGAAAGAACAGCGAGATTCAAAGAACTGATTGAAAAGTAATGGTCTCACCATAAATGTGATTAACGTGTCAAGAGAGTAACGAAAATAAAACTGGGCTATGAAGTAAGAAAAGAGACAGTAAGACCAGATCTTGAAAGGATGAGTCATCTGCAAGAACTCCCTCCTCCAGGCAATACAAAAGCTCAGAAGAAGAATTACTGGAATGTTCACGTACTGCAGGCGCTTGATCCCAAAGTATCCACTAAAAATCACATGCCGAATAGTAGCATATATTCCCTTACCTGTTAAAATAAAGGTTCCCTTTGTATATTTGAAAATGGAATTACAATGACCCTTAGTACACATTCTAGGCGAAGAAAAACACCTTGAAATTAAAATTGTGACACAAGGCCAAAAGAGGAAGTGAGGAAAAGGCTGGTCTTTCACGAGCTATCTTATTCCTAGTTAATCACAATAATGACCCATTCATATATTGCAATTACACATTCACCACAAGAACTCGTCCATCACCTTTCAATCCTTCACACACCACAATACCACATATACACAAGGGTCCTACAAAAACGCCCCCTCAATTAAAAATTTGAATGTTCGTAAATATATGAATATAAATAAGAATCCCTTGAAAACATTAAATGATGGGGTGGGGATATGAACCCCAACAAGAAACTCAAAATATTTAAACAAAGACAAAACGAAAACTAAACAACGTTAGTAGGAACCGTCCATAGCTTAGCTGTGACGCTAAACCAAGGAGGTAGGCATATTGATCCAGAACTCGAAACCCCTATAAACGAAGCCATTCTCCGTTAGAGAAAGAAGCTAACGTAGTCATCGAAACAGAGAATCGAGTCATTTCCTGAAAAGTGAAGTAAAGGATAGCGGCTCAGATTGAGGGATCGGTGAGCCGAGTTCGAATTCCAGTCGAATTCATTATATTTATATACGTGCTAATACCCTTGGGGAAAGGCATGAATCCTCTTCTTCTCTCCCACCCACATTTATGGGTAAATAGCAGGACACTCCGGGTTCTATAGCCTTGGATCGCAACTGGTCCACCTCAGAAAGAAATAGCAACCTACTGCAGGAAAACATCTGCCTCGTCACTCATGAAACAAAAGATATATGGTTACCTAGGCGTGTGTCACGCATGACACATAGCAGACTGACTGACCCGAGAGCTATTATTATTGTCATAGATCAAAAATTTCTATCCTACATTTTTCGATAAACATAAAGCTTCTAAGACTAAAAACGACAAAATTCATAGCTGACGAATTAAAATTCTCACTTACAAATATTTTATCAGGTATCGACCGGGTATCATAAACGTATGTACAGATGCGTTATGAGAGTACATTGCGCTTATGTCGTAAATATCGACCTTAAGGACTTCCATAATAAACTGTCATCGTGAAGTATCAAGAATGACTTTCTTCATCGAGACGAGAAATTTGCCTAAACACAACAGAGGAAGTAAAGAGAATGTCTGAAAAATGTAAAGCATGTGCCGTGGAAAAGCCAGGATTTCTGAGAAGAGGAAGCAAATTAATCAATGCCACTCAACTCTTCTGAAAGATCGAATATAGATTTCAAGGAACCGCTTCCTTCAAATCGAGGAGGAAACAAATATTTATTGACTATCTTTGATGAATATAGGCACATGCTCACTACAACTGTATTGACTTGCTTAAGTAAATTATTTTGTATATTTGGTATATGTCAAGTTATATACACTCTGATAGAAGATGTAGTTTTATGTCGGAGGAGTTAATATTTTTTTTCAAGTGACAGGAAGAGGTACTATTAGATTTGATGCGTATAAACTAGGAGGATAAGTTCAAGTGGAGAGACTGAATGAACTGTGTGGAGCATTATCAAATTAGCCTTAAAATCGAGAAGTTTACCTGTGCTCCAATGTGAAACCGTTTTATCTGACGCTCTCCACTCGTTCCTTAGTGTGTACAGGCAAGAATTGTAATCTTTATGAAGGGATGTTTTCATATCCGAGAAAATATACCTCTGGAAGATTTCGTCATTTGTGGTTGACGATTCCTCGGAAAGAGCTCGTAAGAAACTACGTTCAGAACAAGAAGTACAAAGCTAACGTAAGATAGGGATTAAGAAAGATAAAAAAAAAAACAAAAAAAAAAACTAACAAAAAAAACAAAGCAAAACAAATCCCGCTCTGATCTAACATGTCCTGAAACATATAGAGAATCAAGCTGATGTCAGATGTTTCTCTTTCTTTCTCCTTTTTTACAATTTTTTCCTCGGATACTAATTTGTATTGATATACTGGTAAATTGTACTATCCCCGCCCCCCCGACACACACACACACACACACACACACACATATATATATATATATATATATATATATATATATATATATATATATATTGAAATAGATCTATCCACCCCCATATGAGGTAATTCTGGATTATGTTATGCAATACTATTTCTATGCTCTGTTATAATAAATTGATCTCATTTTTGGATCAGTTTTGATATTTTATATTACAAGGATCCGCTCGGCTTATATAATAAATGATGTATGCCTGTACTATATATATATATATATATATATATATATATATATATATATATATATATATATATATATATATGCGCATTGGCGAAGTATCTAGAAATCTCAGAAATAACTCCGTAATATAGAGATACACTGCATAACAATCATTTCATCCCATTGGTGGTTCACCGTTGTGCATCTGACCACGGGTTTTTACTTAATAAATCCCAGTATAATCTGATATATCAGGGCACATAGATCTGTCTAAGTAATGAGTCTTTTGTCTGATAGGTAATTCCAATAATTGATTACGACAATATATGATTTTTGCTTGGTTAATATTCCGTAGATATTTCTGCCTTGGGTATGACGATAAAGTAAGTCCACGTCTAGGGTTTGAGAATAAACTATATCCGCGTCCTGGGAATGATTATAAACTACATACCCGTCCCGGATATGACAATAAATTACGTCCAACTTTATGGCCAGGAGGTTTTGAGGAGCGTGGAACCAGATCTTAATTACTAGTGTTCTCAGGTCCCCCTGACCCAGGCTGGCATCACCTGTTAGGGTCGCGGCTATAGGTAAACAGTTAGCCGTCTAACTAGGTTTAAAACACTATGATAATTTAAAACTATGTTTTAATACCAGAAATACGTTGTAAAATATATTACAGGCAATACATGATTAACAGCAACACATTTGTGAAAACAAACGATATTACCAGCTCAATGTTTTTGAAAAAAAATATTGTCAGCAATAGAATTTTGAAAGAAAAAAATAAACTAGGTATAAATTAAAAAAAAAAATTACCAGCAGTACATATTTGAAGAAAAATTATTACAAATCAATAAAGAATAATTGGCATTAAATATCACATAGAAGTTGATGTCTTAAAACAAATCAAACCAAACCAAACCAAACCGTAGATATTTAAGTATAGATCAGGAACGATATTATATTGACTAAAAATGTTTCTGTAAATCAAGTAATGTTGGATAATTGGTATTCACAAATATAATTGTTATGCATAATTATATGTAAGTCTATCTGAATTATGTTAGCGCTCATAGATGTGTTTATGTGCCAATGTCAAATTATTCACATTCATAACTATATTTAAATATATTTGCATGGGAAATTTGATTAATATATAGGAAATCCTAAATAATAGATAGTTGCGCTTTATTTGGGTCATATACGTTATACGTCTGCAAAATTTAACGTCCATAAAATTCATGTTAATCTATCAGAATTATTGCCAATGCAGATCATTCATTGTAGCAGTTATGTGGCAATAATATTTTATTTTCTATGCTTCTGCTTATTTTTTACATTAAATCATAATAGCGAATTCCTAACTTACAATCGATATTTGGCAAACCCTTCTTCTTAATACTGCTGTAGTGACATTCTCCCGATTTTGCTATGTACGTGAGAGATAAAGACGACTTTTCAGAAGGAAAAATGTTTCGTAATAATTTGCACTAAACCCGAAGCTATATTGCCAGAGAATTAAATTTCAAATATTCATCCTTAAGCCTGTGTTAGTTATCTCGAATTCAGAAAATAGATATTCCGCTGGCCTGTCAACAAATACCAATAAAAAAAGAAGATAATTATTATTAGGCTTAGGCAATAAGGTAAAAAATTGTCGTTCAGCTGAAAACATGAGCATAACATGCAATCTCTTTTAAAATATACATTAAATCAAAACTTACACCGAAATGAAAATGATAAGAAATGTCTTGCATACACAGATGTCACATATTGTGGGTGAAAGAAACACTACAAAAAGAGAGAGAAGTTTTATTCCTGAAAAATAGCTACAGTATATTTCCATGAATAGAACGATATTATTTAGCTGGACTCGTAATAAAAGGACGAAAAGTAATGAAAAAGACATGTATATATAATATTAAAATTATTAATCATGAAAACTTACCTTTGTTAGTGAGATAGGACAAAGCAACGTCCGCCTCCTTCAATAACTGAGTTGTAAATACTCCACACAACTTCCTACAGACACGATATATATATATATATATATATATATATATATATATATATATATATATATATATATATATATATATATATATATTAAAAACTATTCTTAACCGAGGCATTTAGACAGCGCATAGACTTTAGCAAGGAAAATGTATGATTTTTCTATTGCCTTTTTTTACTTTTGTTTATTCAACTCAATATATATATATATATATATATATATATATATATATATATATATATATATATATATATATATATATATATATATGTATATATATATCTATGAAGAAAAATATACGGAAAAAAGAAACAAAAATCCTTATATGCAATTATGCTGTTTTAATGTCAATATAATGTCAACGTCGGACGTTTCGCTCTAATAAACCATCTTCAGGACATATTCATAAAATATAATTAACATTATCAATTCAACATGACAAAGACGATGGACATAAGAACAAGACTTATCCAAACAGATAACTTAAAGTTTTATATGATCAGCGTTCTGTTGACATTATACTAACATTAAAACAGCATAATTGCATATAATGATTTTTGTTTGTTTTTTCCGTATATTTTTCTTCATATTGTCGGATCTATATCCATATATTTGCTTACACACACACACACACACACACACACACACACACACACACACACACACATATATATATATATATATATATATATATATATATATATAATATATATATATATATATATATATATATAACATTCATCTACAAGTTCGGGGTTAATGTACTTCATTAAATTTGTTTGCGAAGATGTATTTTCGCCATTTAAAACATTAACTTCTATATCTGTTTTTGTATGAATGATTCAAGTGATATATATATATATATATATATATATATATATATATATATATATATATATATGATTCTGCCCCCAAATTATGCACACTTCAGGAAAGGATGAACTGATATAGATATTGTAATATTAGGTTGGTGCAAAAATAATAACGTAATAATGTCGTTTGTTGAAGTTAAAAAATACGTCAAAAAACGACATTATTACGTCATTATTCTTGCACCAACCTAATACTAAATTCATTCTTACATCACAAGATTAATACAAGTGACGTTTGAAATGTATATTCACAAGAGGTGATCAAAATGCTGTCATTTAGCTTCCAGATATTTATCATTTATTACTTGCATGGACAACGTTGCCCAAAGTGTTCAGTGGGATTGCTGCAAATGCATTTTTAATTTATTCTCGAAGTGCCGCCAATGCAGTCAGTTTTCTGCGATACACAACATCCTTTATAGTTCCGAATGTGTAAAACTCTGCAGGTGTTAAACCTGTAAAAAATAGGGGTTGGCATGGGGAACACGACTGCACCTCTTCATCCTAGCCAGTGTCCTTGCAAATTCACCATTCAGGTAAGCACGCACGTCTTGCTTGTAATATGTATTCATATTTTGGGCGGACTCTCTCTCCTTGTCTCTCTCCTTCTCTCTCTCTCTCTCTCTCTCTCTCTCTATATATATATATATATATATATATATATATATATATATATATATATATATATAAATATATATATATATATATATATATATATATATATATATATATATATATATATATAAATATATATATATATATGAATATTAAAAATACCAAGTAAAAACTATTCTTAACCGACGCGTTTTGTAATCGCATGGAACTTAGCAAGTTAAAAGTATAGTTTTTCTATTGTCGTTTATATTAATTTTGGTCATTCACATACACACTCTATCTGAAAATTATTTTTTATGGGAGAAAAGGACATAAATACTAAATGTATCTTATCATGAACACTTTTCTTTCCTATCTCTCTGTTTATCACTCTCTGTCACTATCTATCTATCTCCGATATATATATATTCTCTCTCTGCTTCTCTCTCTGCATCTCTCTCTCTCTCTCTCTCTCTCTCTATATATATATATATATATATATATATATATATATATATATATATATGTATATATATATATATATATATATATATATATATATATATATATATATATATATATATATATAAAAGCGAGAACCTTATGAAGCGATCTGATCTCTGTCGCTTTTTATCAGTTTCGAATGTTACTGTGTTTAGACATTGAATAACATGTATTGTTGCATGGGTAATTATCTGATTTTATCCGCCTTTATCCTCTTTTCTCAGTGTGGACGAATTGTTATTAAATTTTTCATATTTTCGAACGTCTCCTTCAGAGACGGTCTAGTCGTCATTTAAAGAAATGTACACGGAAATTGCCACACGCGTTTTTCTGAACGTAATCTATTAAACGGTATTGCGAATTGAGAATAAATAGTGAGGAAATAATCCCGATCGCAGGTAATCCAAGGCTCACCATCATTGCCAATTCTCGAACAAGGAAACTTTTAAACTTTATCATATATTTAGCTTTCTTTTATAATAAATTGTTTTCAGGACATCGCTTATGTTTTAGGATGCAGGCCATGCGCAACCTCATATATATATATATATATATATATATATATATATATATATATATATATATTAGGTTGGTGCAAAAATAATGACGTAATAATGTCGTTTTTTAACGTATTTTTTACGTCAAAAAACGACATTATTACGTCATTTTGCACCAAACTAATATATATATATATATATATATATATATATATATATATACAGTCACACAATCTGAAGTACAAAAAAGGAATGTTGTTAACATATAATGCCACAAATTGGAAGTCTCCTTCACTTGCCATTTCCTCTATAATATTTTGGTAATACTAAAAGAAGTAAGGTAAAATAAATTATAAATAAATTTAATCAAATAGATTTGCAAATTTATTACATATATATAAAATTTTATATGACCTCCCGGATGTGGAGCAGCTATCATAACATGCAAAAATGCATATTATGCATATAAATATGTAACAATATATATATATATATATATATATATATATATATATATATATATATATAATACATGGTTTAACATAAAGGATGCCCGTGTGTTTGATTTAATTTAAATTATATCGATACAAGAAGCCAAGATATACAAAATTGTTTTGAGTTAAAACAATTTTGTATATCTTGGCTTCTTGTATCGATATAATTTAAATTCAAATTCAAATTTAAATTTTACTGTATTTGTTCAAATGCTTTCAGACGACATTATCAAGAACTATATTTTATCACTATGAGTTATAGTGATAAAATATAGTTCTTGATAATGTCGTCTGAAGGCATTTGAACAAATACAGTAAAATTTGAATTTTGGTCTGTTCAATTTTAATTCGCATATTGCCCCATATTATTAGATAAAATCAAATATACCTTATAAAATTAAACTCACACCCCTTTTCAGTTGCACTAATCTGCAATAGTTTAAAAGTATTCTTGCTGCCTAAATACATATACATATATAATTAATAGATGGTTAATTAATTTAATTATTTAATATATTAGAAGATGCGCGCGCAAAAAAAAACAAAAAAAACATATGCATAATCCTTCTCTGATAACAACGCATATACACACATACAAATAAATAAGTATAAATGTATACATATTTATGAATAAAGGCAGATGGAAACTTATCTCAGCCGATGCGTTTCGTCCTTTGAACAGACATTGGAAATCAAAGTGAGGATTTTAATTTGCAACAAGTATTTATAAACAAAACGAAAAATGTTAGCTTTTCAATTTCTTTTTAATTTAGGAGGTGATCACAAATATTCATTAGGTTACCTGAAAATCTATATAAATTATGGAGGATGTCATTTAATGTCTAAAAAATGAAAGCGATTAATTAGTGTTGATTTTTTTATGCAAATAATATTTATATTATGAAAAAATATATATTTATTTATATACATATTTTTTTTAAAATAACAGGAGATTATGCATTTAATAGTTTTCTTTTAATTGTTCCACATTTTTATAGTCATGTATGTTGGCTTGGGTACTTCGTTGAGCAATGGAGATAGTTTATCCTCTTTTTTTTACAAATACTTGTTGCAAAATGTGACTTGACAAAAATCCGTCAGAAGACGAAACGCATCGGCTGAGATAAGATTTACGTTTGTCTTCATTTTCCTTATACAGACACATTTTAATTATAGCTGAAATTATCACACATATATATTTACATAGATAAATATTAAAATACATACCATATTTATATCAACTCATACGTAGCGTTAAACGGCTTTTCTCCAATGCTGTCTGTTTTTCTTTTGTATAGAGGTATTTTAGATTAAATTCCATCCTGGATAAAAAGGCACCTGCAAACATCAGGACCAATTTCATAACGATTTTT
>OZ010582.1:90767159-90812159 GCA_963932145.1 Acanthosepion lycidas | reverse complement strand
ATAAAAGTGAACATAGAAGTCAACACTTAGAGGCGACAGTCTGTTTCATGCTATATGCAATCGTCAAGCCACCTTGACGATTGCATATAGCATGAAACAGACTGTCGCCTCTAAGTGTTGACTTCTATGTTCACTTTTATATATATATATATATATATATATATATATATATATATATATATATATATATATATATATATATATATCAGCAAAAAGAAAATACCTCAACATAGTCTATTTCAAGCCGTTTTATACGCAGCTGTCATCAGCCCCGAAGTATATGTACGTACATATCTATATACAACAAAGCAAAATATTACTAACTTCAATAAAATGCCTACGAACTGACCAATGACTATATATATATATATATATATATATATATATATATATATATATATATATATATATATATATATGAATTATTCATACAAAAAACAAATACAAAGTTTAATGATTTAAATGGCGAGAAATCCATCTTCGCGAACAATTCAAATAATATACAAAAACCCCAATAACACATTTCTCATAGCATTTTTCGGATTACAACTCTATTTTCGTTGTCCACTTATTACTGAGAGTACAAACAAGAACAAAATCTATTCCATACCTGAGGATGTCTGTAGGAACAGACGAAAGCTTGTAAAAATAATAAGACCATATGCAACTGAAATTTATAAAACAGGATCTTTTCATTCATAAACATGTTCGGGGTTTTTGTATATTATTTGAATTGTTCGCGAAGCTGGATTTCTCGCCATTTCAATCATTAACCTTTGCATTTGTTTTTTGTACGAATAATTCATGAATTTGTAAATTAATTGCAACTTTAATGAAATATATGTGTGTGTGTGTGTGCGTGTATTTTTATGTGTGTTTATGTATGTGTGTCTGGGTCTGTGTAGACTTACACCCACGCATCCTTAGAAATATACACATCCTTTATATAATGCGTACGCGTTTTCTAATGGTTTATTTTGTTGATTGCCCAGTCTAGTAAGACATGTTTGGCCACATCAGGAAGAAAAAAAAGTACATCATACTGCAATTCATGGTGTGCTGTACTGCTTGCCATTCATACCGGAAGCTCCTATACGAAAATTTTAGCGTGTCTGGCAACAGGATTCTGCACCATGACACTCAAGCTGGTGGACGCAATCATTGCTGGCAAACATTTTTTACGACCACTTATATCTGGCCAACTAACTCCCCAGATTGATTATTATATTTTGGACGATTTTGAGCGATAGACCATCAAGAGTTTTTGTAATATCAAAGATCTGGATGCAATAATTATGGCAGCGCCCAACAACTAATACAAGAAAACCACCCAGAAAAGTTGCAGGAGATTCTGAAGTCATCTGGTGGATGTGGTTTAAGCCAATGTCGATTTTATTGAATAAATTTACGCTTTAATATTTCAAGTTATTTTTGTGTAATTTTGGTAAATATATCTGTTAAAATGAGATGTCAGTGCTATTATATTTTTTTTGCGTAATTTAGACGACATTATATACATCGTACTTTGTCTACGTGTATGGCTGCGAGAGATCTATTATGTTATAAATATGTCTTATCAATATATTTCAGTTTTTTTCCAGATCATTTAAACACACTATTCCTATATTTTTCTATATATTATCTGAATTCCCTACGGCATATATATATATATATATATATATATATATATATATATATATATATATATATATATATATATATATAGTGTTCCTGTTAGCATAATGAGGTAGTTCCTATTCAATGTTGATTGGCAAAATGCCTATGTCCAATACGAAAAATAGGGCTCGCTTCATTTATTTTCAATTCTCCATCTTTATCGTCCCAATATTTTGTTCGTCGCTCATAGTTATTTGGAGGTCGTTTAATTTGAAGTTTTGCCTGCTCTGATGGTCTCGTATTAGATGAGCGGTTATTTGAATGATTTTCCATTACGTTCCTCTTTTGTTAAGATGGATATCTCTTCGTTTATGCCGAAGAACGTAATATTATTTACACTGCAGAAAACTCAATCTATTTTGGTTCTCTATTTTTCTTAAATTTTCTGACATTTTTTCTCATCAGTTCTGAAAAAGAAATAACAAGAAATATATAAAATGTTTTCGTTTCCTTTTTCGTTGTATTTCACTAAACTTCCTTCCCATGCATCATTTACTTATAGTGCAAACTTTCAGTTTTCTATACCTTGGATTTTTCTTACTTACATTTTCCGTAAAACTTCCTCGAAAAAGAACATTTATACCTAGAATGAGAAATGAGCATTTGTCAAATCTACGACACATAATGAAAAAAGAAAGCTTAGAGAATTTAACACTCACAAGACATATTGAAGACAAGATGGATTAAGGGAAAATGTTTGTAAGCAGTCTAGCGAACTTGTGCAAAATGATGGCGGAACAGGTGGTCGGTGGTATCGTAAATAGGCAGACATATTAAGATCTATACATTATAATCAAATCATATGTAATGATGTCTGGCTGTCGGTTCCTAGGAAATGAGCTGCTTGACCACCATACGTCGAATAGGACGGTAGAGTCCACTATATACTAGCAGCATGGCCCGGCGTTGACCGTGCTTGATCCAAAAATCGTACGACTCATACAGAAATCGATATCACTTGACTTAAAATATTTTTGCCCTTCCTTGCCTTTAAAGGAGTGCCCTTTGCCTTGCTGATGTTGCTACATGCCTTACTTCTTGCCTATCTCACACTGCAAATTTTTTCGAAGCTCTATACTAAACATTAAATCTGTTACGAAAAAAGAACTAAACAAAATGAACACAAAACGATCAGCTTTAAAAAAGGACTCGTAACTGGAAAAAACGAATGAAAAAAGAATGTTAACAACAAATACTTTTTCACATCCAACCCAGTTCTGCGGAATCAGAATCAACGTTGAGTTTAAGCAAGAGAATGAGCCAATTGGAGTAAAGTGCCATGCAGATTTAAATTTTTTCCACTTGTGACGAATGCAGCTATCGATGTTTTTTGACTGCTAGCATGATAGTAAATATTCGTGTTAGTCAGTTGTTGGCTCTCACACTAGCCAATAGAATCTTCCTGATTATTCGTGGCAGCCAGCTATAAGCTCTCACTCTGGCCAGTAGAAAATGGCTGCAAACTACATGAAAACTGTCGTAGAAGCAGAAAAAAATCGATTATTTCCACTGTCGAAGGGAGTTGGGAAATGCAAAGTCAGTCTTGGTCTTCCCGCAAACTTGGAGCATGTGCATGTAAATTTTGGTGGAAAGCCGTCGGAAATTGCGGCCGTACATTCGTTACACACACATACACACACACATATTTACATGCCTTTCATTTCAACAGTAGTATGACTTATCATTGAGGAATTCTGTTTAATATTTTTATTCTGTAAGATTTTAATTTCTATTTTCTTCGTTTTTCTAATCATCCCATTTTCATAAGTACTTTTATTTTTGTCTATTTTTCGTATTAATATTTATTTTTCTTTTTTCTTCTTCACAGCATAGATTATTTTTCTATTCGTCGTCCATTTATATATTTGCACATTCCATAATTTGGCCATCGAATATACAGAGATTATGCCACTGTTTTCATTTCTTTATTTGGTAATTTTTAAAATATTTTTCCTTATTTTCTGCGCGTAAATGCGTCTCTTTCTCTCATTGTTTTCATTATTTTCGGTGTCAAATAAAACTCTACTTAACAAAGTCAATTTATGAGTTCAATTTCTGCAAAGTTGTAGTAATTTAAAATAGACAATGAGAAGTTATAACAGACCGCATATATTCTTGCACAAAAAATGATGAATATACAAAATTTGTATAACTAGAACAAATGATGAAGATAATAAAAGAGCTTTAATGATATTTGAAGTCGCCTGCCAATGTTCAAATTGACAGGATGTTTAAATTCATTTATTTATAACTGTTTTAACCTTGTATGTAACTCTGCAGAACGATTATCCTGCAATTGAAGTTGACTCTGATGGGTGAATTTGATTGAATTATATAGATGCATTGTCATATACTGTTATGGCATTTGAAAAAATTGTTTCAGAAACTTATTATATTAAAGAAATTAAATAACCATAACTTGCTGAACAGCAGACTGCTAAAAAACAACTGCTCAAGCAAATTAACCCCGATTAAAATATATTCAAAAATAGATTTTATGAATATTAATATAATATGAAACATTTATTAATATTCATAGAAGCCATCATTAGTAGCATTGTTTTTATATATATCTACACATATATAATTCTATATTATAGACCATACTTGATTAATTTATGACGTGGGTATATATAATTTCCCCTTTGTAATTATGCGGCTAGGTTCCAAATACATTAGATATATAAACTTAATATAATATTAATATATATAATCTAAAACCGTAATTAGTTTATTCCATAAAACACTACATTTATAATATATTAAAAAGAGAGTTAACCCCCTTCGAATATCGAATTAAAATTCAATTTTTTTTTTTAATTATCTTCCTTTCGAAATTAAGTATTTCAACGATATAAATTATAAATAATTAAATATAATATTACAGGCAACATTAATAAAATAAGTCTTAACACATAATTTTAAAAGAACACCAAGAAAATCGAATTTTATAACGTTCTAATAGTCGGTAAGTTTGCACCTGAAGATTGCATGAAAATCTGAGTCGTGCTATCGACATAGAATATTATGCATATTCAATAATATATACTTAATAGCTCTTTTATGAGAACTGTTTTTATAACACCCGAGAAAAATATAGACGTACGTGCAAGAATATATATATATATATATATATATATATATATATATATATATATATATATATATATATATATAAACTATGCAACGAAAACAAAAATAATATATGAATTCTTGCTGCAATTGTTCCGAATATATATACATATATATATATATATATATATATATATTCTTGTGTAGCGATGTAATATATTTATATTGTAATGAATTATAATATATATATATATATATATATATATATATATATATATATATATCCAAGTATATGATTGGTGTATATGGAATGAATTGCAATAACCAACAATTACAAATCTTAAAAGATTACTCAATACGAAGAAGAGCAGATATATTTAAAGACACCGAGGGTGTTGAAACAAAATGGCTATTTTTGTAGTGATTTTATAACATATTTATGTTATATTTTTATTAATAAATTATATATATATATATATATATATATATATATATATGCAGATATATATATATATATATATATATATATATATATATATATATATATATATATACCAGTGTTGGCTTAAAATTTCATAGCTGACTATCTGGTGTGCCTACTTAGATATATATAGTGGTCATTTTATGTAATATATCAGCCTACTATCAAGAAAAGGTTAAAATAACAATAAGGACGGAGAGTAAAGTGAAAAAAAACACAAAAGGACGAATAAACACATTCTACACGCACACAGGTATGCTCAGGCGGGCTCACGGAAGAACGCGTCCTTTGTGGCCGAGCGGTCAAGGCACGTAAGCGTAAATGACGGTTCCGTATAGGATGCAGGTTCGAATCCTGTCAAAGGACGAATATTTTCGATGAAAATTTCTCGGACATTCAGGCCGGTAAATGTTATTTAATACTGTTTATTATAAACAGAGTATTTACTTAAATACTTGTATCTATAATAAGAACGTTAAACATAAAAATGTATTTAATATATCGATATATGTGTATATATATAGTGATGGGAAAGTGACTTCCTTTTTTAAAATATTAGGTTGGTGCAAAAATAATGACGTAATAATATCGTTTTTTTTTGACGTTATACGTCAACAAACGACATTATTACGTCATTATTTTTGCTCCAACCTAATACATATTTCTTTATTAACTATAATTTTCACAAGGCATGGCTATGAGAGGAAAGCGTTTAGTATGCGGTTTTACATCCAAATCACTACGGGCACCAGATTTCGCTACCAGCTTCTCTGCCCACGCAGGATTCGCGTCAAAATATTTCACTAAGAATACTTGTTTGTATAGAAGATATACCTTCTTACATTTGACCTCTAAGATCTTCCAGTCTTGGTTTGGTATAGCAGATGAAAGTTAAAAGTAAACTTAAATATGTGCGGCTGTATTACCCCATATAGATATCATTGTATTTTCTATCACGTTGTATTGATGGATGCTCTATATGTTCGGCCTTGTGCCACTTGTGAGTCACGCTTCGTAAATGAATCTCAATGCAGCATTTGATCCTGACAAGCTTCATCTCTCAAGCAAGTTTTGTGAGTTTAATATAGACTAAGTAACTAATATTTAAAACATTATAGCAGACATGTCTGAAATTAGTATGCATACAAGCATATATATATATATATATATATATATATACTTTGAATTTGGGTGTTATATTTACGTAGGTGTTGTGGATATAAATTATTTGTTATTCCTAAAGAATCTCCATGGCATGTAAGCATGCGTCAAGTCGTCTCCAGCATTCCGACCATCAAATATACCTACAATATTATATTCCAATGCAGGCTGGAAATGCAGTAGACAAATATACAAATCCAAATAATACTTTTCGGACATTTGCTTAATTGCATATTGATGATGTCTTTTTTTTTTTCAGTTATCGTTTTACGATTCATTTTTTTTTCCTGCAGTAGCGATGGCTTTAGGTTGGATGTGATTAAATAATAAGCGTTTCAATATTTATTTTCTAATTTATGCTGACAGCTAACCGAAAGGAAAAGAATGAACGCATGATAATGCGCAAAAATAATAGTATGAAGCAATGTGCAATAAGCAATATCGGCTATGATATATCCAGAATGCATATAAATATATATATATGTGCGTTTCAATGCGTAGAATATTCGCTGTATATGTAAAGAGAATAATAACTATGTCAATCGACATCATCTGATGCCTTGATCTTGATCGCCTTCTTTCGCCTTATCCTTTCCACAAACACTCTTTTTGTCACTCGCTTTAACCCCGTGAGTGTTAGTGGCACTCACGCCTTCCTTGGGGTGAAATGCTTAATATCTATCTATCTATCTATCTCTCTCTCTCTCTCTCTCTCTCTATATATATATATATATATATATATATATATATATATATATATATATATATATATATATATACATACACACACACACACACCCCTGGTCAAAATCTTCAGTCCAGTTACAAAAAGGTTAAAAAAATATAAAATACAGTTACTTTAATCAAAATGTATTTGCGTAACATTTACATTTAATTAGATAATGTAGTTTGACAACTAACAAGTGAACATTTTAAGCTTTTAATTGATTAATTTAAACAAACATTGAAAAAAAGAATTTTTAGGGGTTGGTTATAAAGATAAGGCCATGTAAATAAAAAGAACAAATACAGATCAAATGTCACTAAAATAATTTAATTCTCAGTATTTCTTCTATTTTTGCGAATTACTTCATAAATTCACTTTCGCATACTCATTAGTAACTTCAGCATGAGAGTGCCCTGCATGCTTACCCAGCATATATATACTGCAGCACGAAGAACCTCCACAGTTTCAAATTGCGATCCATATTTATAAACTTCCTTTGCCATCCATGCCCAAACATTCTCGATTGGGTTACTATCTGCAGAGCTTTGTAGATTGCAGCATTTCCCTGCTGGAAAATCAAATATTCTCTTCTTCAGTAATTATACATGCCTTTCTTATCATGTTAATGTAACTAGCAGCTCTTTGACGACTTTTTATCTCCTGTAACTCAAAATTTCCATTGTGCGAAAATGAAATCCAGACCATAATTGATCTACCTCCACTGTGTTGTGTTGAGAAAATTTCTTTTGGGACATCTTTTGCATGCCAGTAACGTTGAAAATCGTCTGGACCCTCAAGATATAATTTTTTTCTCGTCTGAAAAGACACTTTCTTCCATTTATCCACATCCGAAATTTGATAATCGGAAGCAAATTGTAAACGGGAGGTTTTATGGCAAACAAGAAGCCGAGGCCTCTACAGCCGTTTCAAGTTCATAAACACTTTCTTATTTAGATGACGTCAAATTGTTCGAGAGTTGCATTCAGCATCAATATTCACGTTTATCTGATTTGATGCTAGGTTTGAATCTCTCTTAACTTCTCGCCTAATGCATCTGTCTAGAGATGGTGAAATTCTATTTAGGCGATCGCTTGATCTTTTAGAAGCATACCCATCCAATTTTTCATGAAGTTAGCAATTACAGTTCTGCTAAGGCCAATTTCATTTGGAATGGCTTGTTGCAAAAGATTACAGCTTTGAAGTTCAACAATCCTGCCCTGTTCGGACTTTGTTAAAATTTTACCCTTAGCCATTTTAAAATCTAAAATTTAATACTGGAAATGAGCTACATAGATGTCTACACGCCTGAAGCTATGAGCAAACTGACTTGTTCATAATTTTTTTGTCCAGTAATATGTTTTATTTTCAAAGATAGCCGTATCTTTATGACCAACCAAAAAATCATCTTTTCAATGTTTGTTTAAATTAATCAATTAAAAGCTTAAACTTTTCACTTGTTTGTTGATAAACTGTATTTTCTAATTAAATGTAAATATTTCGCAAATATATTTTGATTAAAGAAACAATATTTTATATTTTTAACCCTTTGTGTCTAGTGTTAAGATTTTGACCAGATTTTATATATGTATGTAATTTTAAAGGATATATATATATATATATATATATATATATATATATCTCGAATTGTAACAATGTACCTTAATATAAATGTAAATAGGCGCGTGCTGCAGTGGATACAATGTTTATTTCTGGCAGTGAAAACCGGTTTTCATTTTCACTTTGCTCATTTGGCCAAGGAGAATATTTCTAGATGTTATCGGTCTGGGGCTACAGCCCCAGAGTGTGGTTGAAATTGTCTAGAAAACCATGCAATTGTTTAACCCAAGATCTCTGTCTGACTATAGGTAAACGGAATTGTTTGTTGATGGTAGAAATCAGAAGATGTCGTAACAAAGAATGTAGTGGCCTTGTTCAATCTGTTGTTCAAATCAGTTTCTTTCGACGGAAGTTTAGCTCAGAATAACTGCAACATAAATCACAGGCTGGCCCTTTGGATGTTGAACAAAAGGAAACTGTGCTTGTTTCGGCGTTTGAAATAGGTATTAGCTAGCCAGTTTAGCAGACAGGCATACGCAGAGAACGGTATCGCCCTAAGCAATAAAGCCGCTAAAACTCAAGGTTTTAGAGGGTGTGAACAAGATAAGGAACAGACACATTAAAGAGCAGGGAGAGAAAAGAGTAATCAGGAGGGCAGTAGAAGACACTGCATTTAAATTTTTGCGGATTAAAATTGGCCGGAAAGAATGGAACTGGAAGAGATTTCCATAAGAGAGAAACGCGAGTGAAGAAACCATTAGCATAGCTTTTACGGCTTACATTTAGCTAGCTTCACTGTAAATTATGAGATCTCGTCACCGGTCTAATACATAATTGTTAAATTCATGTAATCTAGGTACCATAGAGGATATCTCATCGAAAAATTACCTTAAAAATATTTTTTTAAAAGGCAGAAAGAGGAAGACTTAAGGCGGTGGATAAGTGACTGAAGCTGAGCCGCCAGATTCAGGACAAATAATATTGCTGATTCTTCTTTGGATCTTATCAAGGAGCTGAAGGTTAACAGCAGGGAGACCGGACCATATGTGGCAACAATATTCTAAGCTTGGATGAACGGTAGACTAATAGATAAGTAAGATAGATTCCGGAGAGAGAAAAATGTCTCACAGGACTCAGCGAATCGACCTTTTTGGCAGCTGAATCTGATTCAATGTAGTATTTCCACTTCATGCCAGCATATGTTTATAGGCGTACGTTCACTGTAAATATTTTTCCGGAAAAGGTAATTTGTTGTGTTTGATTTAGATCTTTTATTTTGTTCTCGCTGTCATCTTTCATCTCTGTGGGCATTCGGTTTTGTAATTGAGAACACAGGCGTTCTTGTTCGTGTCCCTGTGTTTTATTTATAAATGCAGGTGTTAAAGGAATTATTTTTTCTGTTCTACGTAAACATCGAAGAAATGGAATTTTGTTAGCACTAAGTTCATATTAAAATTGTAGTACCACATTTTCTTCGAAGCTGGATGGCAGGATTTTAATTTTTTTTTTTTTACAATATTCTGCTAAATGTCTGAAATGAAATTGCTTATAAGAAATGCGATATGCCTTCTGGAAAAAAAAAACACAACACAACTTGACAGAGTTGTGATAGTAGTATTCAGTACTCAACTTGACAATTGAATGCAATGGTATTATCTTCTCTTTCTGGATATTTACACAGGACTACTTATGAATGGATCAGTCTATTCATGATATTAAGAAAAGTGACTGGATCTTGCCACAACAGCAAACTATCACTAAAAGTTTTCAAGATGAATTCTATTCCTTACTTCTACTAATTCTATTCTTCATGACTAAGACCCGCCATGATACGCAGATTCTAGCGAACCATGCTCATTCCATTCGTATTCCATTCGAGCAGTTTCTTCCTGAGAACTAATGTGTAACCGATTCCTAAGAGAATGCTTCCACGATCAAAACAATGTTAACGTCTTCAGGTCTAGGATTAAACATTATCTTCCTCACATATCCACAGAAAACGCACCTCTTAATCTGTAACTCTCTGAGTGGGTCCTGGGCCTAGTACGTGTTGAACATCACTTTAAAAAAAGAAAAGAAGACTTGTAATTTCTACACACGCTACGTTCTCATATAAGTGTAATCATACAACAGCCTTCCCGGTCGTCCAAGACTTCCAACACCGCGGCTGGTCACTGAAGTGACAGCTTCAATCCCGAACTAAATTATCCCACGTTGTGATTTAAGGTTGATCATAAGGAAGCCAAAATTGAATCGTCGCAGGTATCTTCGTGTTGGGCTGGTCCAAGCAGGGCGATGACGTATAGAGAAAAAATAAATCTCGAATAAATTGAACAGAAGTAAATACTGTTTTTAGATAAGTCCTTTGTACAATGATTGGTTTATATCAGAGTTCGCATGCAATAGATTATTAGCCCAAACAGCATCTAAATCGGAAATGATATTATCGTTGTTGACTTGGTAAAGTTTAGTGTGCTGCTTTGGTAAAGTTTGGCCAAGGCTGAACTCGGAGGCTTTCAACGGCAGATAATCACGTGGGCCTCTCCCCTTTCTCTGGTCTAGGATCCATTTCTTTTGCCTTGTCTCCCTTTCGCGCATTGGTATTGATGGACATTCGGCCAAACAGTGTGCCATGTGTCCTTGTCAAGGACACATGGCACAGTGGATAAAGGCGTTGGTTAGATCCAGTGAAAATACTCAAAGAGTGTGAGTTCAGTACCTGGTTAAGGCAGTGGAGATCTTTCAGAGGGAAAGTAGCAGGAGATAACTGATAACTGACATCCATTAAACATGGCATGTGGAACAAGAACATTCTACACCAATGAGCCCATTAAAGGGTAGAGTTCGACATTTCAACCAGCAGAAGTAGGCCGGAGCGTACAACGGCCGAAACGTTGTGATAAACATGGCGACAAAGATAAAGACAATAGTATAAATAATGTAAGTAATGTCACAAGTATTGTGTATTTTTTAACATAATTGATATTGATCCCTAAAGATCAAACTTGGCAGGAAATCAAGAATCCGGATGGTATTACGTTGTTTTTGTGTGTGGTAGTGATGACATCCATCAAACATGACACGTGGAACTAGAACAGTCTACCCCAATGAGCAAAATAAAGGCTTCAGTGCGAAATTCCAACCACCTGAAGAAGGCCGGAGCTTACAACTGCCGAAACGTTCTGATAAATATGGCGACAAAGATGCGGACAATAGTCCGAATAATGTAAATAATGTAAGAGAATTCTATAATTCTGGGGCCTTCCCACCTCTCACTAAATCGCCTCAGCAAGCGTGGGTCGCTTATCCAGCCATTTCTGGTATTCCAACTCAAAATTCGACCAGGGGAATCAACTCCAAATTCGTTGTTTACGAAAATGAAATTTTCGCTTTGCAGCTTGCATTTGAAGCTATGTGTGTCAACCATCATCTCTCCCTAAGTCTGTGTTACTTTGCTATATAAACTGCTCGACATAAAATTCAAGTCGTTTATGTGTGAATTAAATCCTCAATTCTTCCCACAGTTTTTTTGGTATTAAACCTTCTCTCTTCAACGTCTCTCAGCACATAACACTTTCTTATGTTTTATCGCGGAAACAACAAACAGTATCCTATAAGAACATCTGCTCGGATACCAGGAAACCTGAATACTAAAAAACTAAAAAAAATGTTTCTTGCCCGTCACGCGTCTGTTAAGGCAAATGTAGAAATGTATTTACTAACTTGTTTTTTTCTACTCAGAAGTAACGACGAGGAAAGATAACATTAATCATTCAATATATATAATGGCGCGAAGATATGACTAAATATGGAAAAATGTATGTTTTAAACAAATTAAACGAATTGGATTAATGTTGCTGTTATTAATTTTTAATGCGTTTTTATTCAGGGAATTATTTATTTTTGGATATTTTTTATTTAATAAATAAAATCAAGATTTATTTTAAAGTTTATGATTGAATAGTTTTCTTTCAATTTTAAAAAAATATTTGGGTCATACAAAAATGTCTTTAACTGAGGAAGGAAGATTTCATTTAAGAAAGACGATACTTAGTAAAAAAAATCAAAGGTGTAAATTATATTGGTTTTCTAAGCGTAGCATAAATATGGTACCAAACCGAAACTATGTGGTACCTAGTGAACTCAGTACCCACTCAAAATTGATCTAGCGAGAAAAATTACCTAACCATTACTCCACGTCGAACGCACTGTCAAGTATCATTTATTGTAATTTTCGATAAACTTTCGTTCAAATAGGTTATTTTCATTTTTTAAATCAAAATTGTGATTTAAATTATTTCTGTGTATTCAAATAAAGTGACAGGTGATATGTGTCCTCCAGTGAATGCTGGAAAATCTCCTCAAAGATGGAGAAACGAATTGAAGTTACAAAAATGTGCTTCTACAGAAGGATGATAAGGATACCTTGGACCTAACGTACAAGCAACGAGAAGAGTTTAGATAAAATGGAAAAGGAAACTTATGTTTAACTTCAGGAAAAGGCAGCTGAAGTTTCTGTCACACATAATGAGGACAGAGGGATTAGAAAATCTGATACTCACGGGAAAGATTGAAGGTAGGATTGACAAAGCAAAACAACACATAAAACATTTAATGGGATTGAGTAAATGGATGACAGAACAAGGTTTAGGAGAAATAACAAAGCAATAAATATTAAGAGATACGAAACGCTTAAAGAACATATCTAAGCTATTAGAAAAAATTATGTTGGCGAGATGACTTATGTTCGTAATTGCGTTTCTTTTTTCTAATTTTTTAAGTTTCATTACTAAAATATTTCGTCTGATACTTTCTACAAGTTCCTTCTACGATTTCAAGGTCTATATAAAAAATGAGACAGCCCATCGTTATGAAAATATTTATTCGTTAGTATAACCGCATTTTATTTCTAGAACATAATCCATCTGTCAAAAAGCTTATAAATGCCAGGTCTATAAAATTCTTTAGGTTTTGAAGCAAAATATCAATCCAACTGATTTGCAATTGTTTCTCTTGATG
This sequence comes from Acanthosepion lycidas, assembly GCA_963932145.1. Classification (NCBI taxonomy): domain Eukaryota; kingdom Metazoa; phylum Mollusca; class Cephalopoda; order Sepiida; family Sepiidae; genus Acanthosepion; species Acanthosepion lycidas. The sequence continues at coordinate 90,798,465 of OZ010582.1, read as the reverse complement.
TCAACTTAAGACCATCAATTATGTAGTCATCGAAACAAGTGATAACCGGAATGCACAACCTCAGGTAAATATGGTGGTTGAAGCAATATTTCCCAACCAAGCACTTCCTGTGTAAGGACGGACATTATCGTGGTGGATGTTGATATCCCTTTTGTTCATTAAGAAAAGTAGCTTTTGGTTCAAATCTATTTTCAAACGACGAAGTTTGATCACAGTATGAATTATCTGTAATTGTTTGATTGCTGTTTAACAGTTTGTAATAGACAATTCGTTTAATATCCCACCATACACTTAACATCATCATTTTTGGATGAAGTCCTCCTCTTGGTTGTTGCACTGATCTTCCTCCTCGATTGTTCCACGATGGACGGCGTTTTACGTTTTGGTAAAGTATATTCTGTAAGAAGCCTACCTAAAAATGGTGCCGGAAGGTGACGTGAAAACGATGATTCACAACAAGAAACACGCTATTGCAGATTCTCTGGAGACAGTTGGTGTCGGATACATTTCGTAACCAATGAAAAATCTCCGAATATTTTTAAATGTCGTAGCGCGGTTGTCTGGTCAACGTTAAATTGTTCTTCAAGTTATCTAGAGGTAATGTTGGGATTGTCTGTGACAGCAGCTACCAACGTTTCGGAATCAAGTTTTTTTGAACGACCCTTTTTTTGCTCGTTTTCAAACTGAAGTCTCCATTTTGGACATGGGAGAACCACCTCCTGCAACTTCTTTCATTCACTCCATCATCTCCATAAGCACTCTGAATAGACTTTGATGTTGCACTTGCATTGGCGCCTTTATGAAACTCATACACCAAGATATGGCGAATGTGTTCTTTAGATGGGACAAAAATGGGTACGAATATTCTGAAGATCATGAAAAATATTTTGATAATCTGAAAGAGAAAGGTATAATTACTTCTTCCGACATTCCCTAACTATAACAAGAAATACACTTTTAGTAAATACTACCTAAAACTTTCTTCTCAATAATCAGACATTATTGGTGCAGCAACCTGGTAGATTGGCATTTAACGGCTGTCTGCTACACTTGATAATTACGACTCTTCGATCATTTAACGTGCGTCATTGTTAATTGTCAACGTGGGCTTTCGGATCAAATATCTTCCCTTTCTTTTAGGAGGCATATATTTTTCCAGGTCTGGTGAATTTTTGTAAGTTTGGCCTTTTTTGATAAACATTCATCGATAGCTTTTGGAAGTTAACAACGTTGGGAATTTTGTGTGTATTTTTTAGGTGATGTTGCTCGTTCACAATGTAAGGAAAAAAGATAAGAAGCATCTCCGAATCTTGTATTTATGCTACGGATATTTATTCCTTTTATGTTGACTGCATTATAATAAATGCAAACGGTCTCTTGGGTATGTGCTTTTTTTCTTTTCCTCCTGAATTGAGTTATGTGATCGAGGGATACGAATTGGTAAAGCGGGTCGAGCTGAAGTCAGTATCACGCTGATTTGGGAAGACCGAACCTGTACTTTGTCAGAAGGCCTGCTAAAGCACGTCCGCCGATGTCATTGCTAAGAGAGAAAAATTCAGTCGTCAGTGGGCCAGAGAAAAAAAATCACCAGGCCAAGATTAAAAAGAGAAAGATCCTGTCCCTTCAGAAATGGGACCATAAAATTGTACATATGAGCAGTCCTTTCCGTTTTCTTTACAATTTGCATCATGGGAAAAATTTTTTTTTTAACGTTGACAAGGGAGCAGGAAATATTTTTGATTTTGCTAATTGATTTGAAGCAAGAACATTGATTGATATTTATTATTAATTTTATTTTTTGTGGTCTTATCATAGTCTGAAAGCCTTACTTACATTATTCGGACTATTCTTCTCATCTTTGTCGCCATATTTATCACAAAGTTTCGGCCGTTTTACGCGCCGGCCTTCTTCAGATGGTTGGAATGTCGAACTGAACCCTTTATGTCCTCAGGGACTCATGGCAAAGTAGATAAAGGCGTTAGTTAGATCCAGTGACAGGACTCCCAAAAATGTGAGTTTCTTAAGGCGGTGGAGAACTTGGAGAGTGGAATTAACAGGAGATAACAGATAACTGACATCCATTAGACTGGCACGGGGAACTAGAACAGTCTACCCCAGTGAGCGAAATAAAGGGTTCAAGTTGACATTCCAACCACCTATAGCGTACAACGTCCGTAATGTTAGGATAAATATGGCGAAAAAGATGAGGACAATAGTTCGAATAATGTAAATGGCGTAAATGATACCTCATTTCAGAAATATAGAGAGATACTGTATGAAAGCCTTGTTTTTAAAACCTTTCCCGATCCCACTATTTATTTAAATGGGCGTTTTCTCCTTTTACCAAACATTATTTATTACGATCCTCTTTTTATTTGCCACTCTAGGTTATATGATACATTCTTATATTTGGGTATTCAAATTCTTTATTTAATTTTCTCAGGCTTTTATGCATTATGTTGATCCACTAGCCATTTTTATCTAACATTGCACCAACCGATTATTTCCGTTTTCGATCGCAGGTAAATCCGGAAAACTTTGCTAACTGAATTTAGAGTCAGGTGTTGGTGGGAATATTTTCATAAGAAACATGTGGAATTTTTCAAAAATACCGAAAAGCTGCCTGACAAGAGGGAATAAATCATTTCAAATAATGGCGAATATGTAACTAAAATGTCGTTGTTGTTGGCGGTGCAAATCGACATCTCCTTCTGTTCGAAAGGAGTCCTATGTCGGATCTGGAGAGACACCCGCAGTTAGTGTAGATGGATGTAAGGGATATAGAGCTCTGGCTCTTCCTTGGATTATCTGATGTTTTCGAATGATGTGTCATTGAACACGAAACACCTTGGTTACGAATTGACTGAACCCTTGTGTCGACATCATCCGCTGCGCCAAAACAGGGTTTGATAGTCAGGTTGAAGATGACAGTTTGAATCGGACTGCCGACTTGTTCCTCTATGTATTAGGTTGGTGCAAAAATAATGTCGTTTTCTCACATAGTAACATATGTTAGAAAACGACATTATTTGTGCACCAACCTAATAGAACGTCGCTTTGACAGCCTACCCGCCGGGCGTCGGATCTGGCTTATTATTAGGTTAAAACTGACTTACAAAGCGAGCGATCTATGTTTATTCGCAATAAACATAGCAAATTTACTTTACAATTAGAATTACGATATCTTTAGTAAATTACAATTTTCAACTAAGAATTTTAATTTTAAATCTTAGTTCACTACAAGCCGATACCATAACCAGTTTGAAAAATCTTGCGAGTTTTAAAATTAAAACTGTTTTTCAATATCAGTGTGTGTGTGTGTGTAATTGGTTGGTTGGTTGGTTGGGTTTTATGACATATCAACCACTCTGAGTAATTTAATGCCAAATTAAGTTATATATATATATATATATATATATATATATATATATATATATATATATATATATATATACACACACACACACACATATATATATATATATATATATATATATATATACACATATACCTATATATATATTAAATATACAGTACTATTACGCGTATAGCTGGCAACATTATTGTTTCAAAAACACATAGCTGGCAACATTATTTTTTCAAAAGCGTATAGCTGGCTACATTATTTTTTCCAAAAAACGTATAGCTGGCAACATTATTCTTTCCAAAAAACGTATAGCTGGCAACATTATTTTTTCCATAAAAAGTACAGCTGGCAACATTATTTTTTCAAAAAAACGTATAGCTGGAAACATTATTTTTTCAAAAAAACGTATAGCTGGCAACATTATTTTTCCAAAAACATATAGCTGGCAAAAATTGTTGTTTAAAAAATGCATTGCTGGCAACATTTTTGTTACCAAAAAACGTATAGCTGGAAACATTTTTGTTTCAAAAAACGCATAGGTGGCAACATTATTGTTTCAAAAACGCATACTTAGCAACATCGTTGTTTCAAAAATGTATAGCTGGCAACATTATTGTTTCAAAAACGTATAGCTGGCAACATTATTGTTTCAAAAACATATAGGTGGCAACATTATTTTTTTCCAAAAAACGTATAGCTGGCAACATTATTTTTTCCAAAAAACATATAGCTGGCAACATTATTTTTTTTTTCCAAAAAACGTATAGCTGGCAACATTATTGTTTCAAAAACGTATAGCTGGCAACATTATTTTTCCGAAAAAATTATCTGAAGTCTTGTTGTTGACGTAGTTTATCGTCATACCCGGGCCGCGGATGTAGTTTATCGTCATACCCAGGACGCGGATGTAGTGCATCGTCATACCTAGGACGTTGTGTAATTGGGCCTTTCCAACAACGAAAACCAGATATTATAGTGATCCGTATACCACATTCTTCTAGATGTGTAGCAGCTTCGTAATCCCAGGTGATAGAAACATGAATGTGAGGCTGCTGTAATTGATAACGGCTCGTAATTTGACATTGGAGAACCGCGTTCCAATTCCACTCAGGATCGTTTGTTCAAATACCCTTAGGAAAGATATGAAACCGTTTCTTCTCCCCCAGCTATGGGTTCCTTAGTATGATGTGTATCAGTAAAGCATTATTATTTGCAATAAACAACAAGTTATAAATAACTGGCAAAATGTTGACGAGCTGTAAAAAACAAATCGGTAAAATCACATTTTTCTTCTTTATCTCAAAACTTTAAAAGACGTTTTAAAAAATGTAGATATGTTTAAAAATAATAAGGCCGATCATGTTTTCTATTACCTCACTCTAATTTTTTAGATAAATTTCTATTTTTTGAGATTTAAATTATGAAAGTGTTATTCACAATTTACAAGGATTGTTATTAAGTATTTAGAAATGCTAACTGATCATGTTTTAGATTAAAAAGTACCAGCATAACGAAAAATAAAAAAAAAAATAAAAAAAACGAAACTTTAGATTCAAAATGACATCGTCTTCATGTGTTCTAAAATCTCTATGTATAAAAGGCACGATGCGTGTGTGTGTGTGTGTGTGTGTGTATGTGACGAATGCAGGGCCGCAATTTTCGACTGATTTGCACATGCTCCAAGTTATTGAAAAGGCCAAGACTGACTTTGCATTTCCCAACTCCCATCGATAGTGGAAATAATCGATTTTTCATGCTTCTACGGCAGTTTTCATGTAGTTTGCGGCCATTTTCTACTGACCAGAGTGAGAGCCTGTAGCTGGCTGCCACGAATAAGAAGGAAGATTCCATTGGACAGCGTGAGAGCCAACATCTGACTGATACGAATGTTAACTAGCATGCTAGCATGCAAAAGAATCGATAGCTGCATTCGTCACAAGTGGGAAAAATTTAAATCTGCATGGCACTTTACATTGGCTCATACGCTTGCTTAAACTCAACGTTGATTCTGATTCCGCTTAACTGGGTTGGGCGTGAGAAAATATTTGTTGATAACATTCTTTTTTTATTCGTTTTTTCCAGTTACACGTCCTTTTTTAAAGCTGATCGTTTTGTGTCCATTTTGTTTAGTTCTTTTTTCGTAACAGATTTAATGTTTAGTATAGAGCTTAGAAAAAATTCGCAGTGTGAGATAGGCAACAAGTAAGGCATGTAGCAACATCAGCACGGCAAAAGGCACTCCTTTAAAGGCAAGGAAGGGCAAAAATATTTTATGTCAAGTGATAGCGATTGCTGTATGAGTCGTACGATTTTTGAATCAAGCACGGGCAACGCCGGGCCATGCTGCTAGTATATTCTAAAGATTAGAAAATAACTAACTTTCGTCATATGAAGTAAACTTTCAAGATGTGGGTGATCCTGACTCTAAACAACTTCGTATCTCTCGTAGCAATAAGCAAGACTCGCCGCATTATTTCCCTCTCTGTTCATGTCCTGCTATCCATCAACACAAACACAATAAATACGTTACTCTCTGATAGTTTCTCCCCCTTTTGCCTTCAATTTATGTTCGACTGTCAAATTTTCCATCCCGTTCTTCCTTATTATGTGTACCATAAATTTCAGTTGTTCTTTCTGAGCTTAAACAAAAGCATTCTTTCTTTCCTATTTTCATTTGTCACATGATTATTACATTGATTCTCAATTCTATAGAACATTTCTATTGCCTCAAATCTTTTCTTGGGAAGTATTATAATCTAGGGAAAGTTACTGAATAGAATAATCGCACAAAGTTTGATATGGAATGACAATAAGAACAAGAACGACACATATAAGATTCGCCAGTGGCGCGTAGAAGTAGTCAACGGCTAGAAGTGAGTCAAGTGAATTCTACATTAAATCTCAAACTGCAGAGCAACATACAGTATTTACAACTGTATTTATATGAATGGGGACATACGCAATATCGGCTGTGGGTATACTACAGCATTATATATATTCTGTCCATACGTTTTTTATAGATATACAAATATATATATATATATATATATATATATATATATATATATATATATATATGAAAACTTCTCCGAATTAACCAGTAGAGAGACAATATTTATGAATAAAAATGACAATAGGAAAACTGGTAATTGCTGACGCGTTTCGTCCAATGTCGACTTTATCAAAGCAAAATACGAAAATGAAATTAAATGAACAAAGTAACTAATAAAAACAAAAATAGAATGTACCTAGCAACTGGAATGTAGATAAACGCTATTCTCATATTTTTAACTTAAAAATAACGTCAGTAATTGATTTTTAAAATGCTACACTCATAAAAAAAAAGAAAATAACTCACTCAGAAGGAAAATTCTGGAGAGTGCCGCCATAGAAAATTGCCCAAATAGTAATCTACGCCCAGGTTTTTTTCCTATTTCACCTTTCTTAACAAAATTAATGGTCTTACAAACAAATATACACAACAGATTCATAAAATCGAAAGAAAATGGTTGAATACATCAACACAGATATAATGACAATATTCTCCACACGTGACAATTGCTGACGCGTCAGCAATTACCAGTTTTCCTATTGTCATTTTTATTCATATATATATATATATATATATATATATATATATATATATATATATATATATATATATATATATATCATTACTTTTTATAACAAACAGTAGTAACAATATTTACCGGTCTGAAAGTCCGTAAAATTTCACAATGAATCTCCAACTGCAGGTCATCTACCAACCTTCCCACGCGGTCAGATGTAGCACAAGACCGAATTTAATGTGGAGTGTCCGAGCCCGTAGACTCAGCAAAAAAATTCCCCGTAGACCCCGTATAAAACGAGATCAGGTAGCTGTTTTCCGAAACCTGATTCTGTCCTTCGACATAGCATCGCCTGTGGAACTTTCTGTCTGGATACAGAGTTTGACCAGCACAGCTGGAGATGAATCTGCAATTGCGGACCGACATGCATTATTTATTGCTGTATTTATGTGAATGGGAACATACCCATTATCAAACGTATGTTTGCTACAACATGATGTAAGGGATTTCTCAGACACTCGCCGCTCCATTGGGACTTTAAAGATGCATCGCATTTTAACAAATAATGTATTAGGTTGGTGCAAAAATAATGTCGTTTTCTCACATATGTTACTATGTGAGAAAACGACATTATTTTTTGCACCAACCTAATATTATTTGTGAAAAAATATATTTTTAATAGCGGACACTTGACGTTAATCGTAAACTCAAAATACTTAATAAAGAGACGTGACATTTGGACATATCCTCCCTGATTTCAAATTTAACATACGGAAATCTGATAATGGCACTAAATATTATGATAGTAACACTTAACCAATTTTATTGAACGAAACCGGTTTAAACGAGCATAAGCTGCCAAACTATTCACATTTTGCTTCTATGAAATGGGCATGATACACATCTCCTGATGTTGAGATATGCTATTGGCTTGATTTTATATAACATAGAATTTATTGTACAATTTGAATCATATAGGCGGGTATAAGCCTTCCCTATACATCCAATTCCGTGACGTACATAGCTTCCGAATACAAATATCATAAAGCACATTACCAAATAACGTCAATTCCGTTCGCTGACGCCTATTTTATTCCACCATAATAGTTAATCAATATGACTATTTCATATCCGCGTATACATCTTCAAATGATTGATTTCTCATTACAACACCTGGCATAGAAACAAGCCGGTGTCATTTAATACTTTATACAGGTCCTGTTACGCTATGTCCATATGTATTCTTTTCTCCTTTGTTCACAGAAGTTAAGCAACGTCGAGCCTGGCCAATACCTAGATGGATGACCGCTTAGGAATACTAAAAGCTCTAAGCTTAGATGTGCGGCTCGTGTAATGGATAACGGCTGGCTGTTGGAAATCTGAGAGTCGAGTTTTCATTATATTACACGTAAATACCATTGAGAAAGTTATACATCCACCTCTTCTCCTCCCCCATGTACGGGTTAATTTATAGGACTTGTAAAAGCAAAACCATTATTATTTCTATCTATAAAAGGCAGGCTGTGTGTGTGTGTCTGTGTGTGTGTAACGAATGCACGACTGCAATTTTCGACGGATTTGCACCAAAATGTACATGCACATGCTCAAAGTTAGCGGAAAGGACAAGACCGACTTTGCATTTCCCAACTTCCATAGATAGTGGAAATAATGGATTTTTTCATGCTTCTACGGCAGTTGTCATCCAGTGTGTGGCCATTTTCTACTAGCCAGAGTGAGATGCTATAGCTGGCTGCCACGAATAGACAGCAAGATTCTATTGGCCAGCGTGAGAACCAACGGCTGACTGATATGAATGTTAACTAGCAGCTAGCATGCAAAAAAAAATCGATAGCTGCATTCGTCACAAGTGGGAAAAATTTAAATCTGCATGGAAATTTACTCCAATTGGCTCATTCGCTTGCTTAAACTCAACGTTGATTCTGATTCCGCAGAACTGGGTTTGATGTGAAAAATTATTTGTTGATAACATTCTTTTTTCGTTCGTTTTTTTTCAGTTACGAGTACTTTTTTAAAGCTGATCGTTTTGTGATCATTTTGTTTAGTTCTTTTTATCGTAACAGATTTAATGTTTAGTATAGTGCTTAGAAAAAATTCGCAGTATGAGATGGGCAAGAAGTAAGGCATGTAGCAACATCAACACGACAAAAGACACTTTTTTAATGGCACGGAAGGGCAAAAATATTTTAAGTTAACTTATAGCAATTGCTGTATGAGTCGTACGATTTTTGAATCAAGTACGGGCAACGGCGGGCCATGCTGCTAGTCTCCAATAAAAAATCTTTAATGTAAAATTATTTTCTGTCTTTTAAATAAACTGCAAAAAGTTGATAAGACGTAAAAATAAAACCTTCAAAATGAGACGCAAACAAAGAAGAAATTGCCGTCTTTTATCGATTTTTTTTTCTATTGCAAATTTCCCAATGGCTTGTAACGTTACTCGTAAATCTATGAAGACCTCAAAATTGTTTCGTTTGAGGGTATGATTCCCCTGGTTGATTTTCTCTTTCACTGCTACATACACAAACACAGAGAAACACACACACACACACACACACACACACACACACACACACACACACACACACACACATATTAGCTTGGTGCAAAAATAATGACGTAATAATGTCGTTTTTTGACGTTAAAAATACGTCAAAAAACGGCATTATTACGTCATTATTTTTGAACCAACCTAATATATATTGCGTGTGTTTTCGCAGCATTTTTTCATTAAGACATATCTCATTAAATAATTTAGACTGTTTTTGTCTACTTATTCGTAATATCATCATGTCATAATAACTCAAAATTTCTTTAGTATCCTTATTAAAGAAAGAAGGAAAATTACCATGCTGATGCATATGTAGACTGAAGAAACCTTTTCGCAATCCTCAGATTATCACCCAAACACACTGAAATCTTCGTAGTTCATTTGTTGTGATTCTCAAACATATGAACTTTATGGAGTATATCGCTCTCACATTAAGCAAGTTTAGCCACGCCTTTTCTATGCTATAGATACGGATTGGTGGGGGTTGAATAGGTGGATTAATACTTTTACGAAGGGTAGTTGTACGTAAGTCAATATAACGAAACCGATGGAATTAGCACTCACTCATCAATTTAAAATTCAGCGTCGATATCCATTACACGACCCACAAATCCCAGCTCACGACACCTGGTATTTCTAAGCGGTCTCCCATCTATTAGGTTGGTGCAAAAATAATGTCGTTTTTCTTTTGAAGTTGAACGTCAAAAAAACGACATTATTTTTGCACCAACCTAACAGTTACAGATCTGGTTCGATGCTGTTTAACGTCAGTGATCGCACAAGAACCCAGTGTAAGAACGTGACGTGGCTATAAGGCTATTTGAAATGGAATTTTTAATAATGACGGATGAACAGAGAAAGAAGATTTGTTATTAGGTTGGTGCAAAAATAATGACGTAATAATGTCGTTTTTTGAAGTTAAAAAATACGTAAAGAAAAGACATTATTGCGTCATTATTTTTGCACCAGCCTAATAGTATTATTTTCATCTCCTTTCACATTTCACATTATCATCATTCTTATTTTTTTTTTTATTCTATGGTGGCTTTGTATATGGCTTTGTTTAGCGATTGAAGATGATGTCCTTATTTTTGGAAGTTTTGTATCAGAGTTTAGAAGATGAAGAGTTTACTCATAGGAAATCGTTCAAATATGCTATCTTGCTATATTCTGACCTATGCGATTTTCCCTACACCGCAACAGAATTTTCAGTCAGTTATGCGCCATGAGTGATACACGCTTAGGCTATCATCTATCTTTCGTTACATGACTGACGAGGCAAATTTTCCCGCAGTAGATTGCCGCTTTTTTCTAGGGTACACCAGTTGCCATCCAAGGCCATAGAACCCGGTCTGCCCTGCTATTTACCCATAGCTGGGGGAGAAGAAGAGGATTCATTCTTTTTCCAAGTTTATTGGCACGTAAGTGAATGTAATGGAATCGACTGGAATTCCGATTCCTCAATCCGAGCTGCTATCCATTACCCCACCGTGACACCTTATCCATTATTCCGCCGTTCCTGGTTGGTTTTAATAATTTTTCTTAATTATTTCACCGCAAGAAAGATTATAAAGCCACTGAGTCACAAATGGTAACTAGGTATTAAAGAATATGAGAGAAAGAAACCCTTAACTAAAGAGAGAAACCAATAAAGGAAAAATAATTAAGAAGAGAGAACATAGCGATTGACATTTCATTTAAATCTTTCAAGATCAAAGCTGAGTAGAATTTAGGAAATCTGAAAAGTATTCCGCAAGCGAGAAGTGAGAGAAAATAAACTGTAAGCATGAAACTTATCGTTACCTCTAGCAGTTTCGTATGAAAAAGAATTATAGATGCTAAACTAATACCTCCCTTAAATTCTTAAACCAATGTACCAAAGTGGAGAACTCATCACAAAAATTACCATGGAAATATTTCTAAAAAATGTCAGGGTAAGCTTCGTTAAGGCGGTCGAAAAGTGACTGAAGCCGCGATTCCTAGTTAGGTCCGACACGATAGCAGACCATTTTATTTTCTTTCTTACATTTTTTTTTTTTTTTTTTGTATTTTATCAAGAATCTGTAAATAGATAGAGATTGAAAGTAGCAAGAAGATGAATTTTAGACAACAATCAAGAAACACGTGCAAAAACCAACTTTCATTTAGACGAGAAAAAGAGATGAGCCAGGAATGCCACAACTAGATGCAGGGAAATAAATAAAAAATATAGCACGAACATAAAGATAATAATGTTGGAAATTATTTGCTCTGAATTCAGCAAACAGATGATAAAATTGCAATGCAAAAGCGGATATTGAAAATCAAAATGCTACTATATATCAGAATCATTTTTTATTTTCGATGTCACATGGAGCATTTTAGATGTTCTTGATTGTGTGCTTCCGAAATACTCTGCACACTGCATCACTGGATGTCTCTAGCTCACCTGATTGTTTCGAATGATCTTGCTTGCGGTACTTGGGATTTAAATGCGTGCTGCCAACAACTGACATTCGTTATTGGTCTGATTTTATTTAAATGTCACTGACCAAAAAACGCGTAAACCTGTCTGGAGCAGATCTGGAGTTGTTTAATTTCACAAGTCTCTCCGGATTCTTCGAGCAGCTTCGACAAATTTGAGGTCTTGCTTAAAGACATTATCTAACATATTTAAGGAATTTAATCATTTTATGGTCCATTACAAAGTCTGAATCAAATCGATACACCTGGGAAATATTGATATATGCGGTGCTATATATAATGAAGATATTACCAAGTCTGTGGAGCCAGAATCGGAGTTTTGGACGCAGACGAAAGCAGTTAATGGGGCCCTGGAGTCGGAATTGAAGTTGATATTGTTTTACAAACTCCGACTCTATTTGAATTTACACTTTATGTAAAAGGTCTTACCTTATAGAATTTGGGCACCTCTAGTCGGTGTAATGGTTAGCAAGCTTGTCTAGCTATGAATAATTACGACTGATCTGTGAGTTCGGTCCTCACAGGGTACCACCTACTGTTGGCATTGTTCCACATCTAAGCTACGCTTGGAAAATCACTACCTTATAGAATTTTTATTTTTATTGTTATTTCTTCTTTGCATTTGAAAACTATGAAAAAAATCTTTCATGATACATTTTTTTTTTATATGTGTTTTAAATCCTGAGATTATATTTCCACTTCTATTATTACGTAGTTTTATTTTGGCATTGTACTTATTTCTTATTTGAATATATATATATATATATCCCTCTGTATAGAAGTAGCGTCTGCATTAAGCTATTTCAACAGTTAAAGGGTGGAATATAGATATCTGTCTAGTAACACGCTTAAATTCATTTAGTCGGGCCACCATGGAAGAAAGATCGTCAGAGCAGTTCCCATGAAAATATTCTTAGAAAAGACAGTGAATTATCTTAAATCTTTTATATATCGTATCTTGTATTACCGCAGAGGTGTTCCATTATTTAATTCAGTTGTTCAGCTTATTTCATCTGAAACACTCTATGCTACGTCCTCGCTGGCAAATCACGGTTATTTCATCGTTTGTTGAAGAGACTTCAGCGTGGTTATGAAGTCAAAAGAATTAGTTTTCTATACCATAATGATATTAACATTCTATCACATTCTCTCAAATTTATACTCACTAAACATCTACGGTGATTTAATATCGAGGCTTTTCTTTAATTTATTTGACATGTCCGTTCAGGATATAGGCGATCATGGCTATCTGCCTAACTCTAGCCTTTGCAGTTCTCAGCAAATTCCTTCCTTCTGCCACCTTCGTCAGGTCCACATTCTGTCATCCACTTGCTTAAGCTCGCTAGGTATGCCAGGCGTTGTTTTCCCTGTATTAGGCACAGGAGTATCAGATTCTCCGGTCCTTCCTTCTTCATTATTGTTCCAAGAAACTTAAGATGCTACTTCCTGATGTTAAGGACAAGCCTCCTCCTTATTTGCATATTCTCTAAGACCTCATCCTTGCTCACACGCTCGCTCCATGATATCCTTAGCATCCTTCTGTAGAACCATATCTCAGTCGCCTTTGAGTCTCTTCATCTTTGAGAAAATCGTCCAATATCCGCCGCCGTAAAGAAGGACAAATGTCACGTACCTGGTCAATATTCTTTTCTTTCTTACTAAAATAATTCTGTCTCGCAATAATCTGCCAAGCTTTTAGAATGCATCCTTGGTCATCCCAATAAATTTACGGACCTCAGTGTCTCACTTACCGTCCACTGTCGAAACGCTTCGGATTTTAGTAAACAATATCATAGGCAGATTTTGGCATGTACAAAATACATTGAATTACAAACTATTTATCCCTGTCTTTTCTTCTTATTTTCGAGTATATAGAAAAAATGTTTTCCTCTCGTTATATATTACTCTGTAGATATAATCATCAACTGGAGCCAATGTGTCCCCTATAGCCACTCCTTGGAATACGGTAATACAAATCTCATTGTCACCGAGACAAACGAAAATACAGAGGCATATGAAAAGTAAAACCTATCGTCTGACTGTTATCTCTTCTTCTCGTAAATAAATCACCATAGGGATTGTAATTAATTGAAGTTGTATTCGCTAGAGACCGTTCTGAAACTATTTAATTTTCGCAATCGATTCTTTTTCCTATCTTGTTTGTCTTGGACGATTCTCTCTGCAAAATACATAATATCTCTCCTGCATTTGGCAGCCCAAATGTGTGGAGAAGGTTTCTTTGCAGAAAATGGTGTTGCTTAATTATCCAATTCTTTTGCGACTTACTACTTAGCAAACCTATATATATATATATTGATTGATTGCCGTTTGGTTTGTTTACATTCGTAAAAACATTACGCTAGAATTATCTATTTCTCTCTGCTGGGTGATGATAGCTTAGTGGTAGAAACTATGACTGACAACAGATCGTTCGGGTTTCGGACTTGGCTTGAGACATTCGAATGTCTAGTCGGATTGAGGAGCTGTGAAACAGTACTGTCTGCAAATTATATACATATATAAATATATGTTTGCGTTTGTGGAGGGCTGTTTCATTGAATAATATTCACATGTCATATCTTTTTACTTTAATAATAATTATTCCCAGTTCTGTAATAAGTTTCTTGATGTTAAGATAAAATTCATTAAGGAAGGCGTGGTAGTTTTTTTTTTTTTCCCTACCAAAGTACTTTCGATTTATTTTACGATCTACCTTCAAGACGAATTATAAAGTGAAACTTATTGTAACTCTGATAACATTTGCATTCCGTTTCGGCGATGGTTTTTCAAAATAACGCATGAACGTGCTCGGTTTTAATTATTATGAAAATAAAATTTGTCTGTTATAGCTATGGGAATTTTTGCAAAACAAGCATCTCAATGTAAGCGAGAATCACGGGAAATGGCGGCATGCAAAATAGTATTAAATATTTGTCATATGCACTACAGCAACAACATGCTACACCGCAAAAATAATTAACAAAAACTGCAAATTCTCGATGTCCCCTATATCAAAATCAACCAAACAACTCTCAACAAAATTCATTACGAATATAGAAGCATCGTGTTTATTTGCATATAACAAACCTTTAATGCCATTTTACATGCTAAATAAATGATAAATTCGATACAATTACGACGAAATTATAATTCTAAAATCAACTATTAAAAAAGACTCAACGTTAAATTTTACACGTGAAGTCGTGGTTAATAACACAATTCCATTACATGATGTTAATAAAGAACTCAAATCCAGAGTATTTACCACTTATACGTATATATATATATAAAAGAAACTGTACGAATTCTTGTCTTCTAAACCCTGATAGCTAAATGACAAAATGACAAAATTCTACGTAAGTAAGGATGCTAGAAAGAATTAATTAAAAAAAAATATTTTCGGCTATATTTAATGAAAGATGTTTTAAAGAAAGCTCGATCCGGAATTATATTATATATTAATATATATGTAGACAGTGTTTGGCATGACACTCCGCATTGTCAAATGGTGTATAATTATTAATATATATATATATATATATATATATATATATATATATATATATATATATATATATATATATATACTTTATACTTTATAGTTCTGTTATATAACATCGATCAGTTTCAATAATACCAGCACTCCATGTGCAATTCATATATATATATATATATATATATATATATATATATATATATACACACATATACATTTCAAAATGTCTCGACATGGTTCTAAATATTACCAATTTCCCTAAGGTTTCATTGTTGTTCAGTCCAGAGTATTCCGAGCATCTTTCTATGGAACCGAAGTTTTGTTGCCTTTACTTTACCTGTAAACAAATTTTCGGGAATTCTTCATCATTTCTGTACTTCTGTTCTTTGTACACATCAAATTTCTCTTGTTTTTTTAATACACTGCTTAGCCTTCGGATGTTGATGTCATATTTTCCATAGCTCTGGTACAATACTTCCTAGATAGTTAAATTGTTGTACTTGCTTGATTTTGGTGTCTCCAATTCGCAATGCGCATATTTGGATGTTTCTTCTGCTTACAGCCAGCTGGCATCTTATTAATTTTTTCTTCTTACTTACTTTTAGTACATCCTGTAGAAGTTCCTGTAGTTTTCTTTTTAGTCTGATATGGTTATCGTTTATGTTATTACTTAGTTAGCCAAGCTCGAAAAGTATCTTTACGTTGGTATTCTCCTAACGTATTCAGCTATCAAAGCTGGAAGGCATATTTCATCGCATAGGAGCTAACCTGAATCACCAGAGTGTGTTTTTCTGACGTGATATCTCTGGAGTCTATAAGTAAAAACGGCACTGTAGAAGAGTTATCTATGCACATTCTAGATTTTTAAATGGAGACTGTTTTACGGATAAGGGCATGTGCAGTTCCGTACAGAGTAATTTTTAAGAGTTCTTTCATCAATATTATTATTGTAGCGGAGATATTTGGGGTACCATGGAAAACATATTAATATAACCTGAATATATCATGATCGTGATCTTGTCTAAATTCTGCTACCTATGGATTTCCTATATAAGGCTTGTCTTGCTCTAACTTGATCTGTCGGACATAACTCCCAAGCAACGAGGCTACCATCCTTCAAAATCGCCTCCGCTATGCGGATCACGTGTCCAGAATACGTCTCACTAGACTACTACGTATCAATCTGTTCGGAGAACTAGCCAGAGACAAGTGACTACGAGGAGGCTCAAATCGACGCTTCAGTTGAAGACATCACTGACAAAGGCCAAAATCGACAACGAAAACTGGAAAAACCCTTGCTTCAAATAAGACTTCTTGGTGTAAGACAATCCAAAGCAGTGGGGTGGGGTGATTTTCGATTCCAAACGACAATATGAAGAGGATCTGCGGCATGTTGTCAAGAGGACCCGAATCGTCCTGCTACGTCCACCACAGACACTCCTCTGTGTCTACTGTTCATTAGTACCGTGGGACTTCAAAGACATCTACGCCACCGCCAATCAGAGCGGAAAAAGGGCATAAGGAAAGAGGAGGTGCCGATGACGTAGCGTTGTAATCTTCTTGGTGCTGGCTAGGAATTTCCTATATAAGCCTTGTTCCTGCATTCCCGCTATAACACTGTCAATTCTTAATTTCAGTTCATCGTTCTTAAATCATATCGTTGAAATGGTACTGTTGCTCGGTAAATGTTTCGAGTATCAGAGAATGTTCTACACGTATCAACAACTAACTCAGAATGGCTACATTTCGAAGAATGCTTGCTGTATCCAATAGCGACGTTTCCTGTAGCCTTCGCAAAGTACATTTTTTTAGGCAAGTGTTCCAATCACTACTGGGATGACATATTACTCCCGCATTTTCAAAAAATCTGGAAAATTAAATCTTCAGGACAGAATTGTTGCTGATCTTTTCTATTTAATTTTATGTCAACAGGTATAGCCACATTTATTGGATATGCATTTTCAGTCGTGTTGAGGACGAATATATTTGGTCTTCGGTGTTTAATAACACGATGTGATTAGAAATATTTGACTGTCTTCTCCTTCTATACTCTCAATGGTACGTGACCTTACCAGTTCTAGGACAATATGCACCCATATTTGTTTTCACAAGAGCCAGCGCAAGTTAAGGTAGACTTGGCCATGTCGCCTTTTGTATTCTCTCTGTACAAGCCGTTCATTACCTGTGTAACATTTTTTGGTTTCTTTCCACAAAGCATACACATTAGGTCACTTGTCACGTGGTACATGATGCCGGCTATGACATACATGTTCCGAATTGTTGCTGTACTGTCATGGTTACACTTTCAATCCTTCTTTTGAGGTAAGCGTGATTCAAACATTTCTGCGATGTTTCATGATGTATTTCTTGCTCTTTAAAATTGTTCACGCCCTATAGTTTCTTTACCTTTCTCTCTCGCCTTTTTCAAGGTGACGTGTCTATTTACGACATCCTCCTTCTACCAACACTCATGCATATTGCAACAGTTCGTCTTCACCTACAGCTTCTTTTTTAAAATTATTATTTGAGAGAGCAGCACGCCAAAAATGTGACGTTCAGTTACGAAACTCAATATATCACACATAAGTGTCAGATTGATTGATTCGTTTTCTACGGGTTATCAACCCATTTCAGGTTATTTAAAACCAGAAAAAATATTTTTAGATTGTAAGATTTTTTTTTTGCTTGTTGAATTATTAATCATTTAGTGAAACATATGTTACTAATTAACCCATAACTGGGGAAATGATTTGATTCCTATTTTTGCCAAGTGTACTTGCGCGTAAGTGAATATAAAGGACCCATCTGCAACTGAAACCCGATTCTCTAATTTATAATTATGTGCCATTATTCATTACACCACCATATATCCAAGTCTCCATCACTTGTGATCCTTAAGCGGTCACCTATATTGGTACTGACCAGGATCGATATTGCTTAACTTCGTTGATCGTAAAGGAACCGGTGTTTAAACGTTATCTGGCCGTAATCCCATGTTTGATAAGGGTAGATTTTGTAAGATATGTTAACTAGTCTTCATAGAAGAAACGTATATCCTTGTCAGTGAGACCCAATAAGAAATGCCTTCGGATCAGTTAATCTTGTTCACTTAGACGATCTCAAATTGAGGAGAATCCTAATGATCTAGATTTGTCTCCCAAGTCGCCTTAGCTAGCCGATTAGTCAAACTTTAAACAAACAAAAACAATCGTCTCTACACATGACTACGATGCTCCCTTACAACTCCCGCTCCTGAACAGATAGTCTCAGTACATAAGCTCCTAGGGAATATTCCTAGCTAGCTATAATAATGTAAATGCGAAAGAAAACTATTGTACTTAACTGTATATCTTAATTCAGCAAGAAGAAAAGCTGTACGGTAAGGTTTAAGATCAGAAGACGGAAAAGACATTACCAATGTAGAATAAGGCACTTATCATCACCATCATCATCATTATTATTATTATTATTATTATTATTATTATTATTGCTGTTGATGTTGTTGTTGTTGTTGTTGTTGTTGTTGCTCTTTTATTTTCTTTGGCTCTTGGTGTATGCCAATTTCTCTCCGAGTTCTTTCAAGTGCCCTAAAATCTGAAACGTCTTCATGACATTTCCACTCAGCAGTTTTGAAAAAAAAATTACGCATTTTTTACATAGCTAAAGCCCTTCATAAGGTGTAAATTTTTTGTATTTCTTTCAGGCATGGACTAACAAGGATTCATTCAATGAGTCTATAAGAATATTTTCCACTCAATCCGAGGACTCAAACTACAATTGGAATTCTTAATGTCCTCATTGGCCATATTTCTGAGATTTCGATTAATTATTATTATTATTATTATTATTATTATTATTATTATTATTATTATTATTATTATTATTATATTATTATTATTGTTGTTGTTGTTATTATTATTTAATTTCTGCTGTATAATCCAACCAAAACTTAGAAAGGTCATCGTGAAAATTTCCACTGCAAATTTTTGTAAAAGTAAAATGAAACAATTATTATTATTATTATTATTATTATTATTATTATTATTATTATTATTATTATTATTACTTTTTTTCTTTCACTTTAATATTTTTTCATAGCAATCGGGACCATTTAAATTCTACGAATTAAAGCAAGAAGCAAAAATTTGATATATAGAAAAATTTTCCTGGGAGTATTATATCGCATCACCTCAGCTGTGGTAATTTGTTTTATGTGTTAAGCCCCTTATCTCTTAGTTTTCTTCTGCATGTGCAGTGTCCCCATGATCGCCAACGACCTGAAAGGACATGCTATACAGAAGAAGAAGAATCCTAGGTGACAGCAACTACTTAGATAAAATCAATTCAAACAAAAACGAAAACAATGCAAATAGCAATCACGTGCAGGTTTTATTTTATTCGTTTAAGTGGTGCAATTAGTTATAGATAATCACACGCATATTGGGACTTCACGTTCTTTACCCGCTGGAAACACTTCATGCCAGCGATACACTTTTTGTATCCATTGCTATTGCTGCTGATAGGAAAACAGGTTCAGTGTCGTACTGGACAATTTTTCTGTTCATAAGCTATCTCACATATTTATAAGTCTACCATTCGCGCATGCTTGTATATTGCTACAGCATTTTGTCTGGTGCTCCAACTATTAGAGTTTCTTGGCAGAATACAAAGAATTTGCAATGTTATTGATCCTAACCTGGCATCTCGACTTCAGTCTTATTCTAACCGCCTTAATGTAACTTCCCTGTGTCTTTTCTATAAATACTTTCTCGGCTAAGAAAGTAGGTTTACTGCTTCCTGTTAGACCATTTTCTAATAAATCAACCTTACGTCCATGCAATTGCATATTGCAGTCAATCTGGTCTAGTTCTTGTCCTGTTTATTTGCAGATTCTTGATAAAATATAAAGAAGAATCTACGATGTTTTTGTTCTTGACTAGGCATCTCTTCTTCAGTCATTTTCTCTACTGCCGTAACACAGCTTCCTTTTAGTTTTTTCTATAAAGGTAATTGTTCTTATAAATTTTTCTCTTTATCGCCTACACTTTGTAAATTTAAGCGTATGATTAGATTGACGACAGAGTCTCATCATTTACATATGAAATGGTGATATTTAACCACCACTCTTATGATAATCGTTTCTTCTCTTGCACTACTTCTGGATCACTTTTCCGGTGCCATGGTTTTCGGCAAACATAGATCTTCAGAAGGTAATTAAAATGTTAAACGTTATCTTCTATCATTATATTTTATTCCTCTCTCTCTTTAATAATATTTTATTTTTCTCGTAATCTCTATCACTGAGGAAACTCTTGCCCCTTATTGGCTTTATTGCCTTCCTTGGCATGAAATGATCAAAATATCAACTATCATGAAAACAGCCACACATCATCTGTACATTTACAAAACTAAAGAGGCTCATTGTTTATTTTAAAAAGAACAGTCACCCCCATGTCTATGCCCATTAGACTCACAGCACGATGGCAATCCCCGTTTAAATGGAAACATTATATATATATATATATATATATATATATATATATATATATATATATATATATAAAAAGAAATATAGTCTTAAGGTGTGCCATATTTATGGAATAAAGTGCCCAATATCAGAGATAAAGCGTGTGTAAATATAAAAGTGAACATAGAAGTCAACACTTAGAGGCGACAGTCTGTTTCATGCTATATGCAATCGTCAGGCCACATATGCTGTTATTTTTCTCGGCTATATATATATATATATATATATATATATATATATATATATATATATATATACGGGTTAGTGGTGCATTGTGGGTATTCTATTATGGCGGTTATTTTACCGGAAGTCGTGTGTTTATTTATTTGGGTCAAATTATATTGCTTGTTTTTATTTTTTATTTTTTTGTTTCTTATTTTACTTATTTATTTATTAACATAGTAAAAATTTGTTTATATCACTTATTTAACAGTTTTGTTTTGGTTTGAGAATTTAATTAAGTCTATTTGTTCAATTTTGGGGTTGATTGTTGTAGTTCATTCTAACTATTATTTTGACGTGAACAGTTTTTAATTGATTACCTTTATTTCGGATTGGTTTGTTTAGTTATTTACTTGGATGAATTTAGGTCAATTTATTTTACTTGTATATTTTCTCTTTTCGGTTTTCGATTTTTAAGTAACATAGTATTTATTTATTTTTTATTTCAATTTTTTTTTTGTTATTTTGTTTATTAGTATATTTATTTGTTTTTTTTTTATTTTTTCCGTTTTTTATTTTTTAAATTACGTAGTAAAAATTTATTCACCAGATAATGAAGAAAAAGTATACATAGGTGTAACTGAAGGACCCTGGAAACAAAGAAATTATACACACAAAACATGTTTCACAAATAGTAAATATGCGAACAGTACAATGCTTTCTAAGTATATCTGGGAAATTAAAAACAAAACGCACATCTCACCAAAAATATCTTGGAAGATAAGAAAAAATCATCAGCTTACAACAACCAATCAAAAAGTTACAAACTTTGCTTGAAGAAAAAAATAGCTATCATTACTTTTCCCGACCGAAATAAATTATTAAATAAAAGATCCTAGTTCATCTCAAAATGCAGACATTATGATAAATATTTACTACGTAACCCTAAAATGAAAAACGGAAAAAATAAATAAAAACAAATAAATATACTAATAAACAAAATAAGAAAAGAAAAAAAAATTGAAATAAAAAATAAATAAATACTATTTTCCTTGAAAATCGTAAACCGAAAAGAGAAAATACACAAGTAAAATAAATTGACCTAAATTCATCCAAGTAAATAAGTAAACAAACCAATCCGAAATAAAGGTAATCAATTAAAAACTGTTCCCGTCAAAATAGTAGTTAGAATGAACTACAACAATCAACCCCAAAATTGAACAAATAAATAAATAAAATAAGAAACAAAAAAATTAAAAATACAAACAAGCAATATAATTTGACCCAAATAAATAAACAAACGACTTCCGGTAAAATAACCGCCATAATAGAATACCCACAATGCACCACTAACCCGTATATGTATAAATAGCCGAGAAAAATAACAGCATATGTGGCCTGACGATTGCATATAGCATGAAACAGACTGTCGCCTCTAAGTGTTGACTTCTATGTTCACTTTTATGTTTATATATATATATATATATATATATATATATTAACCTGTCCAAGGAATGTTTCAAGATCTCTGGGGAAACAAAAGTAAAAAACAGAATGAAAGAGAAAAGCATGCATAACACACCCGTACACACGTGTGCATATACACACACACACATCCACCCCCTATATATATATATATATATATATATATATATATATATATATATATATATATATATATATGGGCATTTTTTAAACTTTTCCATTCATTTTCTTATAACATTTTTTTTAATATTATCGTTATTACCTACGCACTTATACACACTTACACAGACACATATACAAACACATTACGTTTTTTTGAACAGGAGTAGACGTTTATCCATTGTTCCTTGTCTTCGTTTGTATTTTTGGTCTCTTTAAATTTATTTCCATTCTCTTTTACTCCCAATAGCGCCTTATATCTTCCTAGAATTATCGGCATGCATGCGTTGAGTTGAATTTTTTTAAAAACATTCTTACCCTCCACCTGTCGATTTATAACACTCTTCTACTTTTATGTATGCTAAATGTGAAAGAGGTGACAGTACAATTCTTTTCTCGACTCCGGGCACTTTCTCATAGACGTGACGTGGCTTCTCTCTGTATTTTCTACAAATATTTTCATGGCAACTGATTTGACGAGCTCTTTACACTAGTTCCCGATTTCATTAATTTAAGCGTGCTACTAGTTTGGCACCTCGGTCCCAGCCTTTTAATGGTGAAAATGAAACCGCCACTTCTTCAACAGGTTCTTCTCTCGCACTCTCGAACAGTGGAACTCCTTTCTTCTTAATTACTTCCCAGATAACTATAATTTTCAAAAATTTAAATGTAATGTCAATCGACATTTTCTGATGTCTTGATCTAATTTCTTCTCTTTACCTTTTCTTCATTGAAATAGAGAAATATATATATATATATATATATATATATATATATATATATATATATATATATATATATATATATATATATGGGTATTAGACCTGTAACGGTTTTCTAGCAATAACAATTGTAATTGAAAGGACAATATTATTATTATTATTATTATTATTATTATTATTATTATTATTATTCAATCCTGTATGAATTCATATTTCTATTTTAATTTATTTTAATTGTAAAATGTTTTTCTTTCTCGGAAATCATCATCTTGTAACGAAGCTTAACCTGTTTGCGCATGTCGACTTTTTGGCTTCCTGAGAAACTGAAAAAAATAATCCATAGTTCATTCAATTAAAGGCAACGAATTCAACAGGAAATCTATTCTTTAATTAAGCATATCGTTTACTTAACATTCACTGGAATAAAATGAGTCGCTTTTCTTAGCTGGTGAGGCGTGCTCCGACTGCAGCTAACTACGTCCGTTATTCATTCTGAGTTAGTGTGTCAATGGCGGTAAAGGAAACGATGTCTGTCACTCTCTTTCTCTTTCTTTCTTTCTTTCTTTCTTTCTCTTTCTCTCTCTCTCTCAATCAATCGATCTAACCCTCACCTTCTTCTTCCGTAGGATGCCTAGTTTGAATCAGTGAACATTTAG
This sequence comes from Acanthosepion lycidas, assembly GCA_963932145.1. Lineage (NCBI taxonomy): Eukaryota > Metazoa > Mollusca > Cephalopoda > Sepiida > Sepiidae > Acanthosepion > Acanthosepion lycidas. Next base: position 90,774,290 of record OZ010582.1, on the reverse strand, counting down.
TACTATACGATTTCTCCGCCACTCTATTTCTCTCTCCCATATATAAACATATAAATACTCATTACATTCAAACTTCCAAAACACACTCACTCACGTGTCTTTTTATCAATCTATCGACGTCTCTCTTCCCATATATATATATATATATATATATATATATATATATATATATATATATATATTAAATGCGAGCAATTAATTACAGTTGAAATTAAACAAAACTGAAAATCAAAACATTTTCATTTTGACAAATAAATTTACCAAAATTACACAAAATACCTTGATATACTAAAGAGTAAGGTTATTCAATAAAATTGCCATTGGCTTCAACGTCTTTTTTATCGTTATATAACAGTTATAGCTATTTTTTTGTCCGATTTTTTTGGTTTGATTTCATAGTCTAACTAATATTAAAAAATATTACGTTACTTAAAAATCGAAAACCGAAAAGAGAAAATATACAGTATAACAATTAAATAATAATAAGTAAAATAAATTGACCTAAATTCATCCGAATAAATAAATAAACAAATCCCGATAAACTAACAGTTAGAAAAAAAAACAAATAAAGATAATCTATCCAAATAAATACATGAAGTAATAAACAAATTAAAAACTTTTACAATAAACTACAACAATCAACCCCCAAATCCAATAAATAGCTTTAATTATCTTCCCAAACCAAAACAAAACTATTAAATAAGCGAAATAAACAAATTTTTGCTACGTTAATAAATACACCGATTAAAAAATAAATAAATATATAAGATAAGAAATAAAATAAAAATAAATAAAAACAAGCCAAATAATTTAACCCAAATAAATAAATAAACAAATAAACGACTTCCGGTAAAATAACCGCCAAAATGGACTAGCCACAATGCACCACTGACCAGTATATATATATATATATATATATATATATATATATAGCCGAGAAAAATAACAGCACATGGCCTGACGATTGCATCTAGCATGAAACAGGCTTTCGCCTCTAAGTGTTGACTTCTATGTTCACTTATATATATATATATATATATATATATATATATATATATATATATATATATAAATAGCCGAGAAAAATAACAGCACATGGCCTGACGATTGCATCTAGCATGAAACAGGCTTTCGCCTCTAAGTGTTGACTTCTATGTTCACTTATATATATATATATATATATATATATATATATATATATATATATATATATATATTCAAATACTAGACCTTGCGCTAATGCCTTAAAATTTATTTCCATGTAGATTCAAATCATACAGATTGGATAAAGTCGTAAAATAAATCGAATTTTAGCAAAGTAAAAAAAAAAAGAAGTTATCTGTGACATTTTATAAGTCATGATACCACAGTTTATGCAGGTGTCTCTATCAATATTGATGGCAAAAGCCTTGCAGACTATTTCTCATCTAATGTCCATAAGCCAACACGTAAAAGAAATAGTCTGTACAATATGAATTGAAATTACATACAGATCAAATATGGATCGGAATCCGAGAGAATGATAAGATAAAAAACAAATTGTAAACATGTTTCGGTTTTATCAAAACTTCATCGGAGAATGATATATCGAGAAAAAGAAAAACATAAATACTGATACTTTTACTTTCGGGTTTAGTTTTCATTGGTTAATCAGGTTTCACGTGTATATGACTTGTTAAAGAAGCGTTAAATTAAATTATGGCGTACCGAATTCATGGAGATATGAACTTTCGAAGTTCCAAGAAAATAATGATTTTCTAGCATAAGTGCAAAAACTATATAGTGCTTTAAGTATGAAAGTGTGTAATAATTTTTGTCTGTCTATGTGGCAGTCAGATGATAATTTATATTCGTAAGTGTGTGTGTGAATGTGTGTATGTGTGTGTTCGCGCGCTTGTGGGTGTGTGTGTCTAGTAGACATTATTTTCGTTGGCATTTAGCATGTTTATTTGGGTACGTTTTTACGCTGATACCGTTTTTTTTTTTTTAGATAAATATACATTACATTCCTTCAGATGGGTTTCAGTAAAGCTTGGTGATGTAATATACTGTTTTTTTTTTATAAATTGTTGTGACCAAGTAAATAGTTAAGTAGTAACAAAAACCACGTTTGCTGATATATCATATATTAAACAGTAAGTACACCAGAGTATTACACGACTAGTGAGAGTGCATCAAATGAACTAGCGTTCAATCTATTTACAGTTCGCTGTTCCCCGAACCTTCTCTCCTACTAATTCTATAGTAGACGGAAGAGTCTAACATAGAATTTAAAGAAAGAGGACACAACAACACATTTTTTATAGCTGATGGGATATGTGTTAGTAATCCATCGGAGCACATACGACGCAAAGGATTGTATTCCTCTTTAATTAAACGGTATTTGTGAAATCAAACTCATGGCCAGATTTTTCTTTGTATTAGGAGCGAAATTAAATTGTTCAAACATACTTTCCTTTAATGTTCGTAGATATGAGCGTATAAATATCGTGATGTCTCACTGATATAAGTACATTTCCGTTGTAAACAATATGTTTGACATTTCCGGCATCTGTTTTTGTATTAGATACATTTTTCTTCCATATTGTTTCTCCGATGCCTTAAATGTGGTGGTATAGGTCCTAATATTAGGAATAATTTAATTTATTTACAAATATTGGGGAATGAGTTTTAGAGGATAGGGTCATTAATTTTGTGTTGTTGATATCAGACTTACTATCGGTGGTGTCTACTTTATTACAATATCTACATGAATTCTGCCTTGATACTGCACTTAATTCGATTATAACTATTATTCAAATGGATCGGTATCCGACAGCGAAAACTTTAGATAAATTATCATTTCAAACAACTGTTCTTTTTATTGACTTCGCAAGTACCAGGCCAATAGACCACTCAAATTAGATTGATACAGATTAGGATTGTTGTAACTGAGGAAGGATATTACGGGGATATGAAGGATAGATAAAAATTCACCCTGAAATTGAAAGGGTTAAGATTGTAGCGTTTAAGGAAGTATCCTTTTTAGATAATCCCACAACTAAAAATTCTAGGGAAGAAGCTGTCCGAGTAGAACTTACTCCTTGCCAAAGGAACACAAGCGAAATGGAGATAATTTGTTACCGCGGCCATGTCATAGAGAATTCAATTTATAAATCCTTGTTTGTGGAACTAAGGAATGTAATTCGTTTGATCATTTCCCATAGGATAGTGAAGGGATTCTGAAAACACCCTCCCCTATAAAAACAAAACAAACAAAAAAAAAAAAAAAACGAAAAAAAAACAAAACATCTTAGCCATTTACTCAGTTAGTACGAAGTTTTCTTTTCGACCAGGGATCATTTGAACCAATCCTCAATTATAGGTGATATATGAAGATATGTTAAATGCTAAAGCAGGAATTGTTTATTTCGAGGATAGATAAAAATTCACTCTGGAATTAAAAGGGTTACGATTTTAGTAGTTAGGGAATCATCCTTTTCGGTTAATTCCACAAAGTAAAAATTCTGGAGAAGTAGCCTTCCGGGTAGTTAGAAATTAATTCTTTCCAAAGATTGTAGTAGTCAGGGAAGCATCCTTTTCGGATAATTCGACAAATTAAAAATTCCGGAGAAGAAGCTATCCTGGTAGGTAGAAATTACTCCTTGCAAAAGGAACACGAACGGAATGAGGATAATTTGTGACTATGACCATGGCGTAGCGCATTCAAGATATAAATCTGTGGAACTAAATTCGTTTAAACATTTGTTATAGTAATAGTGAAGAAGTTCAGAAAACATTCGTCGGCAACTAAAAATAATCTTCTTAGGCATTTACTCAATTAGTAGGAAGTTCTTTTTTTTTTGTTTTGTTTTGTTTTGTTTTGTTTTTTATTTCGGTCAGGGAACATTTGAAGAACTCCTTGATTATAGGTGATGTATGTTAAATACTGAAGCTTATGGAAAATAATGTTAACATCTGTAAAAAAAAAATAAAACATTTGCAGATATAGCACATTAATTGTCTAAGAAGATATACTGTATATACATAATAAACTCGAGATGCTTTGGCAGAAATCCACAAAAGAATAACATCTGCGTATTGAACTTACGTCTGGCAAGATGAGATTGATCTGTCGTTCTATGGCTGGTGTGTCTCTAGTAAGAAATATCTTAATGATTTCTTGGCACTACTTTTGGAATGAGTACAACATTTTCAGGGAAACTATCGTTTGAGTTATTTTTGCCGTGCTCAAGTTGGCATTAGATTTCCGCCTGAAGAAATGTGTACGGAAGAAATTTGTAAGAATCGCCGATGCTTACAGTTCATCTCGGCCAACTCGCCTTCACATAAACACTCACTTTCAAATCTTAGGCTGCAGGCTGCCCTTCCATTGTCCATAGATACCATCGGTTGCTGTTAATATTATTATCAAACCGAATTTTAAGCATGAAGATGATTGTACTTTTCTGGGCTGTATGCAAACGATTTTAATATAAAATACATATAAGTAATTCATGTGTATAACATTTATTAGAGAAGAATACAGTTAAAAACAAAACATAACTGCACTCTTCGGGTAAATTTCCTATACTACGTTATCTAATTAAATTAATATAGACATGTACTAGATATTATTTTGGTTACCTCTACCTATTCGGCTGTGTGGGTCTTGTCAAATAAATCCGCCGTATTAGAACGAAAACTGACTAAGCGTAGCAAAGGTCGTATTCATTTGGACGTGCAAATCTATAGTAGAAGTTTCAATAGGAATTTGTGTTCACAGGCAGTCCCTATACACATTTTAGGGTAGTGCGATGCGGTTTGAATTCAGTGTTTCCTTCTCCTAGATTAGCTGCCCTTCAAGGCTATGGGACCCTGGTTTAACCATAGATAGGGACAAATAAAGATAGATTCTTATCTTACCTATGTGTATTTACATGTAAAGTGAATGCGATGAACTCAACAGGAAATCTATCTCGTGTTCTCTGATTCGTTAATCCGATTCGCTAACCATTACTCCATCTCGCTTCGTAAGAATAAGTACTTGATTATTTAATATTGTTATGCCAATATTTTACGTATTCCGTTTTTTTTTCTTACTGTATATATATATATATATATATATATATATATATATATATATATATATATATATATATACTAAGTATCAAAAATACTTTAACAAAATTTCTGTGCAAATTCCTTATATGAAAACGCGACGATAAACAGTATCAAAGGTTGGATGTCGCAGCTGCCTTCGGTCTGAAAACGCAAACAGGTACAGCCGTTCGCCCTCGTATACATTACCACTCCCGCGGCCGCCTGTAAAAATCATATCTGCCTAGTCATAACCCTCCACTGTTAAACATTTCACTACTCAGTTACCTTAATACTACACACGTTAAACGGTGAAGACAGACGAGCCACTAATGTAGACAAATGACAAATGTAACTTAGTCCTTATGGTAATACAATGCCATCCACCGTAAACTTTCTTTAAACTTAATTACAAACACGCAAACACACACACAGACATGTGTGTGTGTGTGTATGTGCGTGTGTGTGTTTAAAGAAAGAATCAAAATTCTGGAAACTCTATTAATACAAGTGAAGCAGGCAACACTTAATGAGGTATAGATTAACTTGTTATTGATGAAAAATTAGCGCAATTGCTGGATATATATATACATCAACATATCATAAATAACCAAAATATTATTAACATATGACAACCACCAAAACTACTTTGAAACCACAATGAAAGAACTAATATATTTGGTACATATTGTACATAGTAAAAAAAAATATATAGTTGAAGGATAGCATAAAAATACTTTAAAGAATGTTTGTATTTTTGCAAGTCGTTTTTTGTGTGTTAAGTTCCTGCAAGCTAAATGCTATATTCATGCAAGACAATGCTCTTCCACAAACATCGCCATTGGCAAAAAAGAATAAAAAAAAAAACACTTAAAATTAACTGAAAAGCTCCTAGATTCCCTGGATATTAATCCAGGAGAAAGTTCTTTCCAACATTAGCATATATACCTATTAAAATGGAAACTATTATTCAAGCAATGAATATATCTAGCAAACAAGAAAATATACTGCAAGTTAGGATGAATTAGGAAGAGATAGAAGTAAACAAAATCAATGTCGGGTAATTATAGAATATCAACAGATCCATAATAAAACCGTGAAATAATAAATAATAGTACAATCAAATATATGGTATATATTACGAATGAAATACGTCTTTAAATGTCCAATATATTTAGTGTTTATTGAAAAAAGCAAAACAATTACACATAATTTATTTGTCTTAAAAAATCTGCTAATTTCAATAGAAATTATATAAGCTTAATACTGACCGGCAAAAGTGTAAATATACAAGCTCTATTTTTAGTAAGAATGGATCATAATCATCAAGTTCACACGAGATAGTAAATATTAGGTTAGTTCAAAAATAATGTCGTTTTTTAACGTTCAACTTTATGTGAGAAAACGACATTATTTTTGCACCAACCTAATAAATTAATATAAAGATATTCTAAACTGAAAATTATGTCAAGAAAATTTTATTGTGAATCTATAACTTTATATCTTATATAGGTAAGTGTTATGAACTATATTTAGGGTATTTTAAATGCAGTTAAACGTGAGTTGAAACAGCTTTTCTTTTCGGACTCTTTCGGCTAGCTATTGTTCGTAATATTGACATGCAATTGAATGCTTAGTGTATAATTAGTGTAAAAAAAAAATGCAATCTTTGTGAATATCATCCATGATCATCTGGACAAATTTAACACTGTTTCTTGTACGCTTCCTGACACCTATCCAGAATTTATTCAGAGTCGGCTACGCCGGTGAGTAGTTTGAATTGTGCCAGCATGAAATGGTCTTTCGATAGACTACTTACACAGAATCATGGCTTTGTCTTGGAATCATCGAATCTTGGATTCATGGCTTTGTCACAAAACGAAGATTACCATTTAAAGACTAGAAACAGGGCGCTGCCTCACCTGTAGGGAGAGTTATCAACAGTAACTAAGAGAATTTAAAATTAGGGAGGGCTATCAACAGTAACGAAGAGAATTTAAAATTAGGGAGAGTTATCAACAGTAACGAGGGGGATTTAAAATTAGAAAGAGT
>OZ010582.1:90757159-90762159 GCA_963932145.1 Acanthosepion lycidas | reverse complement strand
TAGATTATTATAATTGTTTATAGTAGTGATATATTTTCAGTTTGTGAAAGGGGAATCATGGATTTATTTTATAAAATTCTTAAAATGAACTTCACCGCGTTTGATAATTTGGTTATATGAATGCAAAAGTGATATTTTTGCAAGAGAACATACTCCATGACTTATTCGTTCACCGTATGAGCCTAATCTTAATTTCGATTCGGAAAATGTCACTTTAATTAAAAAGGGAATGCAATTTGCCGAAATGAAAATATGTAAAGTGCACTGATTGCTAAATCGTCCATTTTGGCAGGTCTTGGCATAACTGCTGCATTAAATTCCTTATTCAGTGGGTTACAGTCATTTCACTACTTAGATTGTGGAACTGTCAGTCATCAATGCATTCTCATGGTGAGGAATATAGCGGTGATGAATCCGCTTTACCATTTCTTCAATATGCTGTAGGCAGGATGGTACTCTAGCATGTTTACTAACTCTGTTAACCAGCACGGAAACTAATGGTTCCAATTATAAAAGAAATATCATTAGATGTATGAACTTTCCATTTCTTATTCAACACTGCTAATTTTAGTGAAAGAACAACAGTTAGGTTTCGACAACTTATATAACGTGTTTTAATCAGCATAGTCTCCAAGAAAGCATCGATACTATCTGTGTCTTTGTTGGATTTCAGTCACGGATTGCATATGCCAAATGGGAATTCAGCCTTATAATAAGATTTTGTATTAACGAATCGCCAGTAATTCTTCGATCACTTAGAGAAGAAAAGCTAATCCATACATGTGAAAGTCTAATTAACTGGCCAAATGACAATGTCAAAGCCCTGAGTAAAGTTCATTGTAATGGCGTGATTGGAGAGAATTCGTATAAAGAAACATCCCTGTGTCTTTAATTTATACAATTTTTCTCTTCAAATAGTTTTCAGGTTCCTGAAAATTTCTAACGCTGTTATGGAGTGTTTCTTCCTTTCATTTCGACTGAGGCAAATTGGAAATTCAACATCTTCATTATGTCACTAATTTTACTTCAAGTTGTACATGCTATCATTTTGACTACGTATTAGGTTGGTGCAAAAAATAATGACGTAATAATGTCGTTTTCTAACTTTACACAATACGTCAAAAAACGACATTATCACGACATTATCACGTCATTATTTTTGCACCAAACTAATACTTCCTGCTTTCAAAACCACTGACGGCTTCCAAACAGTTGCATTTACAGGATGTCTCCAACAATGTTTTAGTCAACTCGTGACACGAGTTTAAATCACTTTCCAACAGTGATCATCTGCCAAGGCAGTTATTAACCCCTTTGATAACTCGAAAATAGTGACAATATGCATGCATGCTTGGATTGAGAAATCGAAGAGCCGAGTTCGAATTCCAGTTTAATCCATTACATTCACTTACGTACTAATACGCTCGGAATTAATCCTCTTCTTCTTCCTGCAGCTGTGTGTAAATGTGATATTACAGAGCATAACGTGTATATATATATATATATATATATATATATATATATATATATATATATATATATATATCTGTATATATATATATATATATATATATATTAATTGATCTAAAATATGTTTTTTCGATACAGCGTAATAACCATGTTTCAAAAATGGAAGCTGAAAAATTTTAATTTAATAATATAATTAAATTATAACCATTAGTTCAATTTCATCTTCAAGCGAATATTGGAATAACTTATTTTTAACTTTACTGACTTTTAAACGCACATATAAATTCATAATTTACTGTTTCCAAGGATACAGAGAAAGATGAAACGGAAGTAATACTATTGATTTAATTATATAATTAAATATAAAGTTTTTAGCTTCCATTTTTGAAACATGGTTATTACTTTGTAAAGAAAAAAGCATATTTTAAATCAGTTAATTTATAATACTTATGCTCTGTAAATTTACATTGAGCACTGTTTTGTAAAAAAAATAAAATATCAATAAGAACACCGGGTTATATATCTTACTGTTCTTAGGATTTTCAAATATACGTACATACATACATGCATACATATATATATATATATATATATATATATATATAGATAGATAGATAGATAGATAGATAGATAGATAGATAGATAGATATTGTTAACAGAAACGAAAGTCTATTATGTTTGATCATGAGCCGTCCTAAGATTCGTTTCGTTACTTTAACTTCCGGAGAAAATAACTGTCTATCGTATATATACATACATACACACACACACACACACACACACACACACATATATATATATATATATATATATATATATATATATATATATATATATATATATATATATATTACCTTGATATGCTTTGATACCCCTACGAACTTCTGATAGTACATAAATTGTATCTCAGTGCAGCAAGGAATTGATCAACAGTTATATTGCGGTACCTGCTATTTTTCATTTCAAACGTTTTATACCATTTAATGCTTTTCAGTTTACACACACGCATTTGTACGCGTGTGTGTGTCTTTTTATATGTGTTCCTGGGGAGTAAGAAGGATACGTTAGCAAAACATCTAATGCCACCGATAATGACCTGAAACAGCGAGTCTGTTCCTTGGCAAAGTTTATGAATTTTCGCTTCACTCTTTAACCATCTCTCATTTCAATAGCAGCGTAGAGTTTTCGTATCTAGCCTTTATTTCTCAATTAAACCTGTAGAAAAGCTAACAGGAATTCGCACAGTGATCATTCCTAAGAAAGGTCAATTCACAGACAATGAGAAAGGAGTCACCTCTCTCCTGATAGAACATGACGTATGAATGTACTGAACACGGACCAAAATCTCGTAAGGAAAATACGAACAAGAAATCTTAGACTTGAAATCAGAAGGAGACAGTTGAAATTTCTCGAGTGTATTAAAAGGAGAGCCAGCTTGGCGAATCCGACACTCATACATCATATTGACGACACGCGTTGCAGGAGAAATAACGAGGAGACTCCATGACGTGTTTGTGCAAATGGATGCCAGAACAAACAGAATGGTAAGAATCAAAATATATTTCGAGCAACTAATGACAGCCATTTTAAAGCAACCAAGATCGCCCACGTCCTGAATGAAAATGTCACATCAAGGAGGAAAAGACCTGAAAAATGCCATCTGAATCAATGTGCTCGTACGCAAACTAGTATAACTTGATTAATGGGAAAGTATTCACCATCGGCGAATTTTTCCTGAGCTTGGTTCTCCAGTTCACAGACATCGAAGGAGATATTTCTAACTTCATTTTTTATAGTCCATATCCTTTCAGCGCTATGGTGTTCATAGCTACCCACAATTTCTAGAACTTCTTTTAAAAAAGATAGTTTGAAAAATGAGGTTTTGTATCTTCAGAGAAACTGGAGAGCTACCGAATTTTATCCATCAATATTCAAGCGAATTGAATCAGAAGCATAGCAGCAAAATACATTTCTTCGGCAAAATACATTGAAGAAGGTGTCTAATTTTATGTTTTCATATAATAAATAATACTTTTATATATATATATATATATATATATATATATATATATATATATATTAGGTTGGTGCAAAAATAATAACGTAATAATGTCGTTTTTTGACGTATTTTTTATGTCAAAAAACGACATTAATACGTCATTATTTTTTCACCAACCTAATATATATCTATCTATCTATCTATATATATATATATATATATATATATATATATATATATATATATATATATATATATAAAACTCATAGAAATGTTATTTATTAAATTAAAACAATCTTCACCCAACCAGCATCCATTCATTTCACCTTGACATCTGATCATTTAATTTACTACATAATTCAGTTTTAAATTTATCGGATACGAAATTTAATATGTGTTTTCCTGTCAAAATGAGCGTGTAACGGTTATGGTAGATGAAAGTGGAATTGAAAAGCAGTAATTCAGATTCCGTAGTAGTCTGTCTTGTTAACTTTCGCACTGTTGCCATTACGAAAGGCATGATTACATTTATGGTTAATACTCGTGTATAAACCGACATCATGTCTAGTGGAACATCTATATATATATATATTTTTTTTTTTTGCATGAACTTTAAGCACTCCAGGAAAAGATTAGCCTGTGTAACCGATCACCACAAATATATAATTTCTTAATCTCTTTAAAATACCTGTGTATAATGCAACTGTTCACCTAAAATATATGGTTTGTTTACTCGATTTAAATTACCTGTGCATCTGGTCACCGAAAATTTACTCACTTTTCTTCGTCGTCAGTTTGAATATTTATAAACATGAATTTTATTTCACTTAATATTTACATAAACCATTAATCTTGCCTGTAAGCCAATAAATATTAAGATGCAAGACATTGGCCCATGCACAAATCTGAACGCTGTTATGAAAATGACTTACCGTATTGGGTGACCAAAAAAAAAAAAACGGAATATTTGAAGTGCGTATTGCCAGACATGAGCAAGTGGCAACACAGCGAGACAGTAACCTTGAGCAAGTAAACATTTCACCATTTAGAATTCAAGATGAAATTCACAGTATCCCAGCTGTGATGTTGCAGCACTCAATGAGGAATCTCAACAGCAGATTCCAAGAATGCATTCGTAAAGAAGAACGCCATCTACAGGACGTAATTTTAAAAAAATGAAAATTCCATCATTGTTTCTTAAATGTCATGGTTTAAGGTTTAAATTACTATGAATAAAATATCTTTCTTCCATCACTCTTGGTTTTATTGGATTGTTAAAAAGTTCCCGTTTTTTGGGGGTCACCCTGTACATGTGTATAAATCGGCATCATGAATAGTGCGACCCCTAGATATTTTTGCATGCATTTTGACCACACCAGGAAGAAAATTGCCTTTGTATAGTACAATCTGTCACCTAAAATCTTTAATATCTTCTTAGTAAATATCCGTATATAGTACGATTCTTCCCTAAATTTTGCGCAGAAAATGATTATAAAAACTTGAGTATATACGGTACACACTTCGACTGGAA
>OZ010582.1:90744659-90752159 GCA_963932145.1 Acanthosepion lycidas | reverse complement strand
AAGATTTATGTATGAACATATATATCAATATATTTACTTGTTAATGCATACATACATACATATATATATATATATATATATATATATATATATATATATATATATATATATATATATGTATGTATATTATGTGTGCGATTGTCTATATTTGCATGTGTATAGGTATGTATATACGTAAATATATATTACACACACACAACACATATATAAAACAAAACCTTAAAATAATATAAGAATAAAACATTTTAATATCCCTATTAATATAAGTTTCTCCTGATGTTTTCATTTGTGTATATATCACATGTGTATATATATATATATTTATATATAGATATGTGTGTGTATGTTGGAATATATACAAATGTATATATACATACACACTCACACACACACACACACATATATATATTTGTGTGCGTTTGTGCGTTTCTGTCGGATGTATACATGTATATATGATTTTTTTGTTGTAACTATAAGTATAGACACGCACACACACACATGTGTGTGTGTGTGTGAGAGAGAGAATCTATATGTGTGCATTGTACACATACGACAAACATGTATATATGAATATAGACCAAATGAAAACAACCTTGGGTATGGTTTGCCATTGTCGTTATTCCTCTTATTTTTTTAAAGGTACGTTCTATGGGATTTTACACACACACACACACACACACACACACACATATATATATATATATATATATATATATTTCGTGGTAGCAAGACACAATGTATATTAACTTCAATACAAAACGCAATATTCAATCTGAATAATTAATTTATACTTAATAGCTATTTTATATTACATTGGAAACTATTTTATTAACACTAGATAACAATGTGCGATATATATATATATATATATATATATATATATATATATATATATATATATATATGACAGTTAAATATATCGACATGTATGTAATCCGCGTGGACCCTAGTAATAAAAAAAACGAAATATAACTGATCTATAGAGGTGACTTTGATGTTCTTTTTTTATTTATACTGATCCGTGTGAATGAATTGCCACATTCGGAATTCACCCTAAGGACCTAATATTACAAGCTAAATGGTAACCTAAAATTTGAATTGCCGAATATAACTAATATAATGTTCACACTTTTCAATGTTTAAGTGAAGATTACATGATCTTAGATGCTAAAATGGGAAGTTTTGATGGGGCATTTTAGAACTAATGTGTATAAATTTAATACACAACCTAAGCAAAATAATATATAGAAATGACATAGGACTCTACATGGTCGACGGGCCCATAATCTTAAAGAACTATAACAAACACGACACAGACTAAACTAGAAAGGCAATAATAAATATATTAAAAAATATGGAATTCGACAGAGACATAAAAACTAACCTAAACGAAGTACATTTTCTCACCTTCATCCTAAGAAATGGTACATATAAAGCGTAAAAACCCTAACTATAAACCGTAGTTTATACACACATTTCCAGTAACCCGATATCTATAATCAAGCAGATACTTAAATCATTTAATCGCAGGCATTCCCACCATTCTTCCAATGAAACCATATTCAAATAAACTAAGAATAACTAAGAAATTGCTATAGAAGATAGTGTGTTCCTGGCAACACTGACATACTTACCACAGAGGACAAAAAGCCAAAAGGAAAATAAACTTCATATAGTTCAACCCAACCTAAAACAGAAACGTAAAAAAAAACCCCGTAGGAACACACGTTCATCCAAATCTTATACAAACAATTCTTCGAATCAAATACTCTCCACAAATTATTCAACAAAACAGAGAAAAAATCAGCTAAAGTTGCAACGATAACATGACACAAATAATAATAAAAAAACACAGGAAAGCTATCGACAAAGCACCCGAACAAATTAAAACCACTTGTAATTGTAGAAAAGAGCGAATGTAACTTAAACGGCAGTTGCTTACAAAATAATGTAATATATCAAAAAAATATCAGATAACGAAGAAACATAATTATAGGAATAACTGAAAGACACTAGACGCAAAGAAACTACGTACACAAGTAGTAAATACGCGAAAACAACAATCCTCTCCAAATATATCGAAGAAACTAAAAGAAAAGCAAATCACACAAAAAACAAAAAAAAAAAAAATATGGGAAAAAATGAAAAGGACATTATCCTAAAAAAATCAATCCAAAAAGTGACGCCTCCACTTGAAGGAAAAAATTTTATAATGTCCTTCCCAGATCAAAGCAAACTAAACGTTTAGATCTCACGTTGAAATGAAAACAAATTTTTAATACGTCATTTAAAAATCCAAAACTGTAAAGAATAATTGAAAATAAATAAAATGCAAATAAATATAAACTTTTATATATATATATATATATATATATATATATATATATATATGTGCAGACACACACACACACAAACATATATATATATATATATATATATATATATATATATATATATAATATATATATATATATATATATATATATATATGCATACATAGGCATTCATATATATTTAAATATAATAAATATCTGGCCACCTTTCTTCGCTCGCTCGGGCATATTTTACTTGGGCAACACTCACAGAGGCCACCTGTTTTATATTGAAACTATACTGAGCAGACCTTAATTGCAGTTTCTGGGAGAGAGCGTGTTATTTAATGTGATCAGCTATTTGAACAAACCCAGCACTATCAAGCTCTCAGCCACGATGACTTCTGACTTTTTGTTACCACAGCTATCCTCGGCCCTCAAGATTTCCTTGGTATTGTTTTTAGGCATATATATATATATATATATATATATATATATATATATATATATATTAGGTTGGTGCAAATATAATGACGTAATAATGTCGTTTTTTGACGTATTTTTAACGTTAAAAAACGACATTATTACGTCATTATTTTTGCACCATCCTAATATATATATATATATATATATATATATAAATTAAGCTTAATTAGGTTAAGCAATATCATGTCTGGTGAGTAAGTAGATGGGTGATCTAATAGGAATACCAAATGCTGTAATCTTGAAACTTAAGATGAAATGGAAATGGATATGGGAGAGGCGCGTTCCAGTTCCGGTCGGGTTCATTATATACTCTTACGCTTAAATACCCTTGGGAAATGTAGGACTGTGCTTATTTGAATAGCCTAGAAAATATTGATCACCCAAAAGAAATCTATCTATCTATCTATCTGTGTTTGTGTATAGTATTATGGGTTTATTAATCTAAAGTTTTATCTATCTAGCGGTATGGATGCGTAAATATATTTTTACAATTATAGCATATATACAGTGAAGATCGAAATCGTACTCACTTTTATCTGATATTGCGATAAAATCTTGTAAATCTTTTCCCCAGGTAGGTTCGCAACATGCTCCTATAAAATATGACTTTTATAGCCAAAGCGACTTGTAAAGCAAGCACAGTGTAATGGAAGCAGTAATAATAATAAAAAAGCCAACACTCTATATTATCACCTACGAAAAAGGCCACAACTTGCAGAACCTCTTTGTAAAATTAAAAAATGACATCGCTCTGACCATATATATATATATATATATATATATATATATATATATATATATATATATATATATATATATATATATATTAAATTATAAAAACATTGATAATGGCTAATAGAATAAAGGGAGGCACATTAATATATACAATATTTGGGTAGTTTTAATAAAAGAGGGATTGCTTCCGAAATAGGCAATTATATATATATATATATATATATATATATATATATATATATATATAGTTTTAAGGTATGCTATATTTATTGGTCATACTGCTCGATATCAAGACTAGAAGGTATATAAATATTAAATATTTATGACTTGGATTTTGCGTTTATCATAAAACAGACTGCCGTCTCTTGATCTTTGACCATATGCAAATACACCCCACCATATATATATATATATGTGTGTGTGTGTGTGTGTGCGTGTGTGTGTAAAGTGTTCTAAAACCTTGAACTGATTTTAATCGTGAATTAAGTTTAAGCGTCTAATAACTTTTTCTTTTTCTTTCAGATTTAACAACTTAAGTGTTTGGAAATTTCTTTCATGGAAATTTCTTTCATGGAAATTTTAACAATCAAACATCTTGTTAAAGTTATCTAAGCCTATTAAAATATGGATGTTCAAACAGAAATGCAATGAGAATTTTCCATTTCGCATCGTCTCTCGAAACAGCGAAGTCAATTGGCCACCATGATCGTGCAACTTGACGCCTTTAGATGTCTTCCTTTCGGGTCGTCTCAAAAGTAAGGTCTATGGCAATAAGCCAACCTCAGTCCAACAGCTGAAGAATCAGAATAAGGCTCATTGGTGAGATCTAGGAGCAACTGTGGAGAGATATCATCAAAAAATTTGACCACCGAGGTGAGCCCCCAAGACTTGTCGGTCCATTTGGCCGATATTATTTTTCACACCATGACTTAAATAACATGATCCTATAGAGAAACAAATAAATTTTCACCAATTACACTGATTTATTTACTGTTGACTTTGATTGGTCTTAATGAAACACACTTTATATATATATAAAGGGGCAGGAAATTCGAATTAAGGTATAAATTTACAGCACGAAATAAGCAAAATACTAGAGAGAAATGACACAGGACTCTACACTGATGACGGCCCCATAATCTAAACAAACTATAAAAAAAAAAATCACAGATAAATCTCGAAAAGCAATATAAAAGAGATTCGAAAATATGGGATTCGACAGAGACATAAATACTAACCTAAATGAAGTAGATTTTCTAGATGTCGGGAACATAAGAAATAGTTACATATAAACAATGTGTTAAAGTTATTGAAGCGTATTAAGAAAATGGACGTTCAAACAGAAATGCAATGAGAATTTCACATGTCGCATCGTCTCTTGAAACAGCGACTTGGCCATCATCAGGAGAAGAAATATTTCTGCTTGCTGGTAGCACTAAACTACAGAAAAGAGAAAATGAACTTTTGTCTGTAGTTTTCATTTTTTTTTTTTTTTGTCTTTTTAATATGAATCTTTTAACATTCCTTGTGTTGGTCAAACAGTCTCTTTTAAGTTGTTATTTGAGATAGGAGCTGGATGGATCTATGCTGCTCTGAATTCCCCTGGTTAGTTTGACAGTTTTATTGGTTCCTGCAGAGGGGACGTGAGCTATGTTAAGTGTGTATGTGTGTTATTTGGTTCTTAGGGAGTGAGTGAGTATTATATGTGTAAGCGTGTATATTGCTGTGGGTGCATGTTTTGGCTCATTAGAGAGTGAGTAAGAATGATGTGTGTAAGTGTGTATGTTCTTCTGCATGTGTGTATAAGTGTGATGCCTCAACCCCTCCGTAATCATGTCTGTCTTGTGTGGGTATGAAATGTGGGTAGGTTTTGAGTTGTAGGGTTATATATTAATACTGTCTATATTGATACATTTATGGTTTAGCCCGACTGGATAGTATGATTTTAAACGTTGTATCCACTTATTTTCATGGAATTCTAAAATCTTCTTAATGTTATATGCTCTGAACTTTTCTATTCTCTCAATTATAGTGAATTAGACATGGTTCTTGAAATCGTGTTTTTCTAGGTGGAAATGTTGTTCTACAGGTAATAATTTTCCATGGGGAGTCGACTTAATTCGATTGCGATAATTACTAATTCTGTAGTCAAAGGGCCATTTAGGTTTTCCTACAGATTGTTTCTGGCATAGTGTGCATTCTAGGAGGTAAATTATGTTATGCCTTCTACAGTTAGAATCGTGGTAGATTTTGAAAGTAGATTTAGTGACTGAGCTAGTGAATCAATTCGTGTGTTTAATGTGGTTGCAGCATAAACTTCTTTTGTTGTTACATGTTTGGGAACATCCTGTCGTTTTTGTTAGTTTATTACTGATTACCTTGTCCCCTGAAATGTTGTTAATACCTATGATTTATTTTAGGTTCTTAGGTCTACGATATGTTAGAAGGCCGGGTTACTTAAGCAATTTTTTTAGGTCTGGTTTGGGATGTAGTATTTCCCAGCGACTTTTGATTATTTGGGATAGTGGAGGCAGAGTGAGGTTGAAAGTGGTTACTAGTGGAATGCGGCGAGATTTATTTTTAATCTTGTACATTAGGATGTCTTCTCTAAGTATGGAAATTGCTTTATTTATTTGTTCCCTGATTAGGTGTTGTTTATAGTCACGTGTTGTGAATTGATGCTTCAGATTTTCAATGTGATTATTTCATTCTATATTGATGGAACATATCCTTCTGAGTCTAAGTGCTTGTGAATAGGGAAGGTTCTCTTTGAGGTGTTTAGGGTGGGAAGATTTAAAGTGTAGATAGTTGTGGGTGTCGGTGATTTTAGTGTGTAGTGTCGTTTGTAGTTTCCTGTTTTCATCTATGTAAATGCGGGTGTCTAAAAATGTTACTGATCTTTGGATTTTTCATAGTCAATATATATATATATATATATATATATATATATATATATATATATATATATATATATACTGACATTTAATATTTCAATCAAATGCTCTCCCAGATGTTGAGTTTCTGTTGGAAGACCATCCATATCTCCTTACATTTAAAGTACTGATTTTTCGTAGAAAACTAAAAACTAACCTAAGCCTCAAAGATGCGATAATGGACTGTTGTTTATTCTAATGTTAACCTATCTGGAAACTCTATGGATTGAATAATTTGCAAGCGATTTTATACACATTCTGTATTTTTCCACGTGAAAGACTACCACAATACAATCTTCTGATCACACTTCTTTCTGCACCTTGTGCCAGACAGTTACTTTTTTATTGAGATGGTTTGCGAAGACTCTAAAACAAATATATCAATCGATATTCTAAAATTTTGTAAATTAGGTTTCGCTGTGTTCTGTAATCATAAGTTTAGAATCTTACTTTTTATTTCGCTATTCCAAATTAAGTTAAATCAATTATTTACTGGATTTTTTTGGCGAACAAATAAATTACTGACATGTATAAGCGAGGAGACCTGTGAGGAAATCGATATTCGGTGAGTTAGAAAAGAAAACGTGAAAACAAGATAAAATGTAACGATTTATTGCTTTCAACAGATGTGATGTGATAGGGCTACTGATTGAGCTGAGTGACTGGGATTCTTTCCACTAATAGCTTAGCCTAAATTATAGAATATTAGTCAAGATAGTTTGTTAACCGTTACCATATTACTGGAGGCGGAGTTCTCTTCTTACGTGTCTTTAAGTAGGGATAATGTGTAAAAATTGAATTTATATATGAATTGTACTATTTCGCACAGAGGTTGAATATCTGTTGCGTGAGGCCGAGCCAGTTGGTCTCTGATACTAATTCCCTAATGGAATTAGTTCGTTTCACAACGGGTTCCTCTTTAATATGAACTTATGCAACTGAAATCTAAAATATGATAGGATATAAAGAATGCGTGTATTATTGGCTGGATATAACTATTCAGGATATATAAAATGGCTCGTTGGAACACTTTA
>OZ010582.1:90724659-90739659 GCA_963932145.1 Acanthosepion lycidas | reverse complement strand
GACACAATTTGAGGTTATCAGCAAGAAAAATATCCTAAAATGCAAGATACGATTTGAAGATGTCAAAAATCAAACAAATGCATAATATTAAATATCTGGTAACTTTTTTTTACGAGAGGATGCAAAATGAGGAACAGAAATTCCAAGCCGCATTAAAATATCGAAAACTGCCTCCCAACTATGAAAAACTGGCTAATTTGCAGTGTAACACCCGCGCTCAGTTCGCATTAAAAATTTAAAAAATACTTACATTTATATGTAATTGTACATTTTCCATTCGAATCTGGCTTGATAAATTTGATAAAATCTACTGTTTTAGAGTTATCGACAGTGAAGTTTCGGATTCATTCGCGTTGTTGGCGGCAGCCATCACGGGCATCGTTTGCATGCATTCGCTGCAGAATTAGCTGTCAGTGTAGGTATCATTGAACAAACTAAGCGTGTCCACGTAAATAGTTCTCGTGCGCAGTAACTGAGACAAATTTAGTAAAAAAAGATCACTTCCGAGCTTAGCTTTCCGTAGTCTTCCGCGATTAGCTTACCGCGGCGAATTTATGCAAACAACGCGAGTAATCGCTGCCTAAACGACGCGACGGAATCCCAAATTTCACTGTCGATAACTCCAAAACTGTAGATTTTATCGAATTTATCAAGCCAAATTGGAATGGGGCATGTACAATTACACATAAATGTAAGTATTTTGGAAATGTTCAATGCGAAATGAGCGCGGGTGTTTCACTGCACATTAACCAAAACACTTTACTACGAAACAGGAAAATGTCGTTAGAAACAAAGAGTTGCTGACATGCTGTGTAAAATAAATTCTGCTTTAACTCAGTGAATGCTGGTCAACTATTTCAATGATGGAAAGAAGACTATATTAAGCCTAGACGTGGTACTACAATAGATGAGAATACAATTGACGTTCATTTGAGCAACAACCACGTTTTAACGAAAAGTAACACTTCTACTTAGAATCAGATAGATGCAAGTCACATTTCTACGACATATACCGTATATGCTGGCGTACAAGGCGACCAGCCGTTTAAGACGCCCCCCCATATTTTAAAGATAAAATGTATTTTAAGCTATATTTGACGTATAAGGTGACTCCAAATCGTATTTTAAAATATATTGTATTGAATTTATTTAATAAATTCTGTAAATATATATATATTTTGACACAAATTTTAGTAAAAATACAGTTGGGTGACATCATCAATTAATTCCCCCAATCTACAATAGCTCATGAGTGGGTGCTCTCTTTTCGATAAGTTATTTCGATCGCCTGAATGATTATTCGGCGTTAACCAACCACTCGTTTCACTATACTCCAATGCGATTGGGCACCTCGACGAGGTGTAATGGTTAACAATCTTGTTTTGCTAGGTCAGTTACTACTGAAAAGTGAGTCCGATCCTCACTGGATGCCCCCATGCTTTCGGCCTTGTGCCACATCTAAGCCTCGCTTAGAAAATCAATACTCTCATGCGATATTTAAATAGCTTTTTGAAACACACATCCAGTTGTTTTTTGTTTTGTTTTTTTCAACTATTCATATATTTGTGTCTCTCGTTACCAAGACAGGGGTTAACCTAACATCAAAAACCTCCCCTGCTAACAACTTACCATGAGTCACATGATTTATGGTTTACATTTTATACCTGGAGTATAAGACGGCCTCCTGTTTTGTGGCGAATTTTTCATGGATAAGTGCTTTGGAATACTCGGTGCTGTAAGGTTGGATGTGCAGTTGATGTAATGGATAATTGCTCGGAATCGTTAATCGGAGAGATGTGTTTCCATTCCAGTTCGGATCGTTATATTCACTTACTAGCAATTATTAGTAATACATGCATCACTAAATCATTATTATTTCAAAAAATAAAATGAATTGCGTACAAAATATTAAGATTTCGGCATTGAATAACATTATCGTCTGATATGCTGCTAAACAATTCAATCAAACAGCAATCAATTTTGCCTTAAGTATATCTTATCAATATTAGGACACTCACAATCCGACCATGAGATCCAGGTTCGTATCTCACCTTGTCGATTTTTCAAGAAGGTAACTTCATGATGTTTTCGTCCCGATGACAAAAAGCCATTCGACAGGTTAACCCAAGCTTCGTGCGTGAAATTTATTGGACAGAACAATTTGGTAGCCGTTGATGATAGTGCTAGTATTGATTTGAGCGTACTGGCTTTACTCAGATTGCTGATCAAGCCAGATAAAACTCTACCTACTGTCCGCTCAGTAAAATTACAGTATAAAACACAGGCGGGTTTTAAATATGCCCAAACCTGGTGTTTGCAAAAGGGATTGCTTAGCCACTCTAACAGTCACATGTTCGGACATGAACGGCCAGCCTTTCGAGACTTATCAGTAATAAAGTCACCAGGATTTCGTTTGTCCATCCGTGTCTTTTTTCTGGCCGTAAAGTTGTTTTGTAGTTCTTCCCTTTAAACACCATCATTGCTTAACATATTCTATCCATATCTTCTTAGTGTTTGTTAGTAGAACCACATTTCTGTCGACTCATGTCTCTGTTGAGGAAATTTTTCAGAATTTACTGATATAGGGGATTAGATATCACATAGAATTTCAGTATATTTTTCTAAATTTCTGAAATAATTTTTTCCTTTTATTGAAATTGTCCACTTGCTCCTTATTAATTAGTTTATTTTTATTAGGTGACTTTCCTATTCCTCTGCTACTGTATATTTCTGTTTTAAATATTCAGCCCAGTGTTACAAAATTAATCATTTATATTCCTGTTCCAGCTTGATGTTGATGGCCTAAAATGTCCCTGACAATTTATATTTTTTTTTTTTTTTTTTTTACTGACCACCAGATATTCTGTCTTAGTAAATTTAGTCGTTTTCGTCTTTCTTTCATTTCAAACTTTCACGAAGCGTTCTTTTAACTATCCCTGTGAGACGACCATCGCTGGGGTGAAATTTGGGTCATTTATATTGTTAACATTATGTCCTGATAAATATCCTGATCATTATTCTAGTTCATAAAACTGCATCATTCCGAATCGCTGTAACTTCAGAGAAATGTACTAAGACATATATAATTGGATGTTTTTTTAAGCCAAACCGGCGGTCTCAGTTCAATCCCATTTAAAAGAGAGGATCGAGAAATCTTATTGTTTCACGTTGGTAAGTTATTTAGGATCTTGACTGACTTCAACGAGCATTTTCATTATTCCTTTCACCATTAGAGAGACACATTTTAACTGATATGTCGTTCAGGATTATTTTCACATTTTAAATAACAGGGATGTCTACTAAACATGTTTCCCCACTAAATATATGATTTTTATTAATAAAAGAATAATGATAGACTAAAATCCTTGAATTGCTTAAATTTATAATGTATATACAAGGTGTGCCAAAAAATAGTTTTACAAACTCTGGGGGAGGTTTCCTCACACCAAAACAAAACTACACCACTCGATATAGTGAGTTTCCAAGACTCGGTTAGATGTACCACAATGCCGAAATACAGGGCACCCAGTGAGTATCAATCTCACTATTCAGTCGTAATCTTTCTAGCGAGACGAGCTTGATAACTATTACACCGGCACGGGGTGCCTAACAACATTCCATATAAACATGTCCACAAATCCCTAGTTTATGAGTTAAGTTTACGACAGACGTTGTTAAATATACAATCCAAAATCCAATCCAAAATACATTTAGAAAATTTGGGAGCAGGTTCCTGACAGCAAAAGAAGGTAAAATGTCCATATAAATATATGTTCGAAAAGGCGATCGTGGTACTTCAACAGAGCAACTCAAAAATGTTCAAAATATCCTCCGTTTGATTCTACACACGCATGCATCCGTCGGATCATTGATTGGCGGACTCTTTCAAAATACTCTCACACGGTGTTGAATGATTTAACAAAACCCCATGGGACTTTTATGAAGCGACTTCGCATTATTAATGTCAGCTGCCTAAACCAATTGTTTTAGGTGGCCCCACAGTTAAAAGTCCAAAGGATCAGGTGAAAGTACAGATGATGGAACCGGTTTTTCATAGTAGATGTAATCTAGTGCATCGCAAACAGTGTGACTAAAATATACTGGAGGTTCATCATGCAAAAACCACATGTGTCTTCCTGTGAGTAGGCGTGCATTCTGTAGTAGGTATGGAAGTATGTTCGAAATTGCGTCCCTCTAGACAGCTCCTGTATGTCGTGTTGTGAGAACGTATGGACCAAGAAGATGGTCGCCTGTATTTCCAGCTCACGTAAACTGATACTGATGTCTAGTCTGTATTATACCATGGTGTTTCCTATCCACCAACAAATGTCGTTTGACTGAATTTGTTATTCCATCTCTATTAAATGTTGCCTCATCCCCAAACCAGACTGAAAGGACAGACTATCGATAGACAGTTTCTTCAATAAATCATCGGCAAATTTGTCTCGTAAGGAGTGATCTGAGGGTGAAATCTCCTGTACACCATGCCAATAATACGGATACAGGAGTTGCTCTTCAATGTGGTACTATGATATGTACGACATGCTGATACCTGGATCTTCTCTGACAGCTCGTAGAATGTATGCCTCGTGAACAGGCTTACGAGCGGATCCATTCTTCCTGGAACCATACTGTTTAGTGCCACAGATCATTTTTCATCAACGCGACATAAACAGCAGGAAAGTTTGGATAACTCGGCTGCCTTAGCAATGCAACCTAAAACAGTGTGCAGCCATGCAACCTAAAACAGTGTGCAGCCTTGCATCCTTTACCATTCGCGCGGCGGTATGTAAAATTCATATCTGCCTACTCACTATAAGAATATCCTATAATTGTTAAACTGAACACTTCTCAGTTAAGCCACTTCTGCACACGATAATGATTAAAAATATACTGGTCACAAATGTACAAGAATGACAAATTTAATCAAGTCGATATGACAACATAGCGCCATCTATTGTAAACTTTCTTTAAATATAATAACTTAAAAACGAAGGATTTGCGAACATGTTTATATGGACTTTTGTTTTTCTTTTGGCGTGAAGAATCCACCCCCAAATTTGTAATAGCGTATATATATATATATATATATATATATATATATATATATATATATATATATATATATATATATATATATATATATATATATATGTATATATATATATATATATAAGATAGAAATACTACATAATAATGCAAACACATGATATATTTAAAATCATATAATTTAACAGAATTTTTCTCAATTACCCGATAGACTAGAGCGACTATAATCATTAAATTAGAAGAGGAAATTTTTCATTTCTATAGCGAAGGACAGCTTACGTTTTGGTATTTATTTAATCAATCATTGTGACTCTGAACAATAATTCTTCGATAAATATTGAACCATTTTATTTCTAATTTGATAAGTATATACATATTTATCTATTTGAATTTCTGGGATGAGTTATCATATTTGCGCAATTGATATTCTGGATATTGTCCTCATCTTTGTTGTTTTCATCACAACTTTTTGGCTGTTTTGAAACCCCACCACCACCACCACCACCCCGGCCTCCCTCGTTTGTTTCATCGGCAGAGATAGGTGGGAATAATCAGAATATATATATAATGTCAGTACACACACACACACTCACACACACAGAGGCACACACACACACGCACGCACACACACGCCCATATATATATATATATATATATATATATATATATATATATATATATATATATGTATGTATGTATGTATGTATATGTAATTAGCATTTTATAAATGGATAAAAAACAATAATTATTATTTCCCCAATGCCATAAAAAATTACAAATTACCATATAAAATCTATTAACAAATTGGTTTAAAAATACAACCCAATCATAATCTTAAAACGCTTTTAAAAAATCAAAAAACCAAAAAAGATCGTAACTACAAAATCAATCAGTTAGAATTTTAGAAGATAGTAATAAAAAAAAAAACGGATCCTGATAATATTTGCCATTGTAGCCAAACAAACAAAAAAATACAACCCAAACTTGCACGACTCTCAAAACTTGACATTTAACAAACACTCCTAATTTCATCAAAGCAGAGGCCCCTAGAAAATGATAATCTAAACCCAGATTGCACCTCCATTTTCAGACTGTAAATGAGTAAAACATTTCGTTGCTTAGTTATTCCAAACATACCTCGAGAATGAACAGTCATCTAACAGTTATGGTTTAACACTGAAATTAAACGTAGTAATTTCTGTGTCGCGAGGGAATCATATTTTTTAAATATATATATATATATATATATATATATATATATATATATATATATGTATGTATGTAATATTTGAAATTGCTCTAATGGAAAATTTTAATTAATATTCAGTATAGTGAGCATTCATTTTCGGTCATGTTACTTCTCAGTAAAACAATAACATATATCATCGTAGAAAATGTCGAACGTCTGGATTAAAATACCAGGCTGCATATTAAATAGCGAGTACAGGTCAATCAGGTACAAGAATAAAAGTTGTCGGCATTGAAAATTAAGACGAAAAGCATTGAAAGCTAACAACCGTTGCTACACGGCGCGGCAAAGTGATCCTATTCATTCATTGTGACTCAGTGTTTTGGGAAAAATGTGACTATCTTATCTCAAGTTGAGATATCAAAATTTGTTTGTCATTTCTGTAAAGTATATAAAAAATACTATTCCCTTTTTATATGACTCTTTAATAAAGTGAGTAAAAGCTAAATGCAATCACAGTTTGTTCCTCTTGCTCTCGCGAAATAAGTTCTTCCAAAGGTTCAGGATAAACAAGTTCTTCTGCAGTCTAGAAAAATGTCGAAATATTGAGAATAAAATCGAGTTACTTTTATAGATATGTAAACAAACCATTTAAAATCTTGCGCATAACAGGTAATGATCAAATTGCCATTTAATACTTATAGTTCATTCAACCTGGTTTAGAATAAGATCAGTTTTGATGTGTATTAATAGATTTCGGTTGATTTGTTTTTTACTGATTATCAACTTAAAAGCCAGAAAATACATTTGAGATTGCACAATTTTTTTGGAGATAATGATTTATTGATACTAGTCCCAATAATTAACCCATAGCTAGAGAGAGAATAATTGGATTCATAATTTTCCTAGTAAGTGAATATCACAAACCCGACTGGAATTCGAACTCGGCTCTCCGATTCCAAATTCAGAGCCGTTATGCATTAAACCACTGGCGATTCCAAACTCGCAGCACCTGGTATTCTCATCTAGGTACTGATCAGTCTCAAATGTTGCGTAATTAATAGATTTTACGACTATCAATCCATTTGGATTCATATAATGTCGAAATTATATTTTTATTGCATTTACGTTTGTTGGAAACTGTTGCTCATTTTTTTTAATATAGTTTATAGTTAAATATTTTTCTAGTTTATTTTATTTATTCGGTTGAGTTGGCACGGATATTTCTATGTCTATGGTGTCTACCTTCACAGTCCTCCATCAATTTCAGGAGCCCATTAGGGAAGGATTCTGTGTCATAACATAGTCGCTCAATGTAGGCTTTTTCTGGGCGACCAACCCGACTTGAGACATGGCAAGGTGTTTAGAGTTGTAGATCACTCTTAAGTTCTTGTTTTGCACACAATTAGTCTCCTGCAAAGCATATTCTCGGTTCTCAATCTAAAAAATACTTGAGAAAACTTCCATCAGTCTTAGAAGGAAAGATAGAATTTAATGAAGTGGAAAAGCCTATTTTCTTGAAAAAAAAATGTTTTAATAGAAATATGTTCGTAAATCTATTAACCGTGTAACTTCTTGCGCCTAATTTGTGACACAACTATTTACTGGCTATCTTAATAGTCCGATAGGTACGAAAAAGTAAAGTTGACAGCTGCACTAGAATATGACCTCTAATTAGTTATTACCTGGGACCAGAAATTACCTGTAAATTTTATCCCCTCCAAAACGAAACTAAAGGGTGTTTTAATGTGAATTAAGTTTAAATGTCTAATGATTTTTTTTTTCACATTTGGCAGTCATTTGGGCGATATTAATTTTCACACATAATTTCCATGACTTATACAACATGATCCAATAGTGAAATAAATGCCTTTTCATAAATAACACTAATTTATTTACTACTGACTTTGATCAGTCTTATTGAAACACCCTTATAGATATTCCGACTTAATGAAACACTCTTTACTAGCCTTTAATCATCATAAAAAAAAACAACATGTTTACCCTCGATAAGCTTGGATGATGCTAACCTCTATGAGAACAACTCATTTGCCTTGGTTTCACGTTTTCTACTGACTTTAAGTGGAGTGATTATATTGAGTCAACTCCTAGGCCTGGTTTCAGGAATTTTTTACATTGTATTGTACCTGATAATTTTCTTGTCATAAACTATTTTGCACATTTATAAATCTACCATTCGCCTGTGCATTGAATATTGCTGCCATATCTGTCCTGGTTCTCCGGTTATATATAACACGTCAAAATCCAAAGAATGATCTGTAATGTTATCGGTTCTCCGCTGACATCTCGACCCCAGTCAAATTCACGTCGCCTTGACTTGACTACCCTATGCTTTTTCTTTAGTTATTTGCTGTTCTGTTAAGCTTTCCTCTTTGGTACATTGACCGCGTGAATGTAAGCGTACAACTGAATTGGCTAATTGGTCACATCGCCTTATTATTTAACGGGCTTGATTTAGTTTTATTCTAATAATTTTCCTTGCGCTTATCACATCCTGTATCTTGCTTCCCTGTCACCTATAATCGAAAAGACTCTAAATACAGTGTCAACCCCCATTTTCTGTCTTTCTTAATCTTGCTTATTATTGTTCCTCCTCACTGTTCCACTCCAAGTAACTTGCGTTTTAGTGGGATTTACTATTTACTACAGTTCAAATCATCATTGGTCATTTATGCATAAATGTGTAAGCATTTACTCTTCTGGTGGACGAGATAGTTGGGTGTGCCCTGCCGTCACTATTTGAACTTTTTCTGCCAGACCATTATGTTTGTTGGTTTGTTTAGCAGCATATCAACTCCTTCAAGGACATTTAATGCTGAAATTTAGTTTTATTTGGAGCATTAATAATTTATTTTACAATGATCTATTGCTGGTATTTTTACTATAAATATGTATTTTTTTCATAGTGTTCTGACCCCAGTTTGAAAGTTAACTATTTGCACATAGTTGTGGCCCTACGAGTTGCAACCACTACGGGTCAGGGTGAATCTGGGCGGAAAAAAAAGAGATGATTCCATGCTCCGCAAAACCACCCGATCAGAAGCTTTGATGCCGGATGGACTTTATCGTTAGATCCTGGACGAACGACCGTGAAGAAAATGAGATATGTATAAAGTACTGAAGAAATTTTATATATAAAGTGATTACATATGGATTCCTTATTTTCTAAATCGACTAGCGATCAAAAGTGTAATAATGTCTCCTTTTACAATTTTCTTTTTATAAGCCTGAATTTAAAATAAAAAATATTCATAGGTAGAACGCTATCATTCCGCCAAGTTATTTCCAGTGGTTTCCACTCTCTAATCAACCAGTTGAGCCAAAGTTTTCCACCGGAGTCAGGATCAACGAATCAATGCCAACGATCATTTCCTTAGATGCACAGTAAGTGCATCGCTAGTGCTACATACAGTTCTTCTTTATCCGACACCCGTTCGCAGCCAAGGCTATAGAAACCTGTCTGAATAACATTAGATAGCACGAAGCTGAATCACCAATCTACGCGCGTAAATCCATTAAATATTATAACCACGAAATTTACTGTCAGAAAAAAATTCTGATATTATCCCGTACGCAAATATACGAAAAAGGTTGATTTTGTTTAACGACGTCTCAACCTCGATGGGTTATTTAATGCCGAAATCGAATTATTTTGAACACAATTTTATCTATCCAAAAGGAGTCAACAGTGTTCGGGATTATCGAGTCAAGACAAAAGATCTTTATCCTGAGCTTCATATGTGATTTGCCAGGGTTGCATACGGTTTTTTTTTTTAATTCAGAGTTTATTTCATTCAGGATAGTTGGCGCCGAAGACTATAAAACCTGCTATTTACTCATAGCTGGGAGGGGGGTAAAAAGATGATTTCATACCTTTCTAAATGTTATATAAAGATCTCAACTGGAATTCGAACAAGACTTTCCGAGACGCTATGCATTGCTCTACTGCAAACAGCTGTAATTAAAGATTTACCAATAAGGGATATCTAGATAATGAGACCCTTCTCCTCGAATTACGTAAGATAATGCTTCTTTTGATTGCACGGCAACAGTACCAGGCTGGGGACTTCTCAATAGATGATTATTCTTCAAGCGAGTGTTAAAGGAAAGGAATACGAGAAAGTAAAGTGTGAAAGCTTTTAAAACACTGAGCCATTCTTGCGTACGTAACTATGTATAATACCCATTGACAGGCGACTTCATTAACGTCAGGCTTTATCTATATCATGCAATCTACGACGATTTCCCCGCATTAATAACTATTAGATGTCGTCACTAGTTATCTGGTAAGGAACGAAAGGGTCGGATAATGTGAGATGTGGATATTATACTGTTAATAACCCAGTTCTTCTGTCAACATTTATTTATATATGGTTATCTAGATAGAGATACAGGCCTAACAAGCACACACATACAGGTATATCCAATTACATATAAAAACATGCATATTCTTTCTCACTTATTCAAACTCTCTTAATATAGCGGTCTACTAAGCGTAAGTGGCAGAATGCTGTATGCATGGAGAAAACAGTGAGAATCGAACTCCGGATTCAGTTGTGATTGATGTAGAGAAGGAGGCTTATGTTTGTTGAAGACGAAAATATGGAGAACCCAGTGAGGATCGAACTCACTACTCTTGCAACTGAGCTAAGAAGAGAATCGCGCAATTTTTTTCGACTTTTCCTGTAGACATAGTAGATAACTCTTTGATATATTATTGTAGCCGGGTGCAGTTTTCAGGTCTTCCCACATTATGCACATATATATGGCAACTAAAGAGAGAGACATCATAAAAAGAATAAAGTGGAAATCATGAAAACCGCACCTGCCTACAATAATCATAGCAAATAAATGCCTACTTCGTCTACACGAAAAAGTGCTAATAGTCTACCACACATAACAAAAGAAATTAGTAAACTAAATATCAGAAATATCTTCGAAATACACACATGAAAATAAATAACTAAGATCACAGTTCATGCTAAAAGGATAATACCAACAACAAATATGATTACAAGCAGGAAAAAAAAAATCTCTACAACACTAAACCCACTAAAGACTAACCATCAACACTTATTGTTAAAACTACTTACTCTGTTACCAGCAATATCACAACACCCAAAATCACCACCATACCAATTCACACAGATCGACAGAGCTACCAGCACTGATTCGTATACTGCCATCACCCCTACGGACACGGACACCTACATGGCAGTCGGTTCAGTCATCAGGGGAGATAAACCATTAACACTCCAATATCATTTTAGCATGACTACTACTACTTTTTCTACTAACACTGTTGTTACCACATTATGCCCTGTTATTTTTACAAACAACACTGGTGTTGCCACAATCACTTTATAAATTTCCCTAACACCATTAGTACTGATTTCTCTTATTGTCATTGTTTTTAATATTGTCATTATTATTTTTATTTTATTTTTAATATTTTCACCATCATAATCATGGTTACTACTTCCATCGTCACATTTCTTTAACATTATACTTTCGTTTCCGTCAACATTAGGGCTCAATTTTGTTAGAATTTTTGGATATTCTGTACTAGTGAGCCAGTCAAAATGAGGTAACTCATTTTAGAGTTCACTAATAGAAGTGTTAACCAATCAGAAAACTCAAAATATTCAATCCGACGTGTATAAAGGCAGCCATTTTGTTTTTTTCTCCCAAAATATCTTCACTGCCAACCTCTGATATCGAAGACTTCAAGAATTACTTAACAACTGCTACTTTCTCCAAAATATCTTCACTGCCAACCTCTGATATCGAAGACTTCAAGAATTACTTAACAACTGCTACTTTCTCCAAAATATTTTCACTGCCGACTTTTGACATTGAACACATTATGTACTTTCCTGGATTCCATATTCAAAGACTACGGCAAACACCATAACACATTTATCGTAAACACATCAATAACTATTAGGTTGGTGCAAAAATAATGACGTAATAATGCCGTTTTTTGACGTTAAAAATACGTCAAAAACGACATTATTACGTCATTAATTTTGCACCAACTTAATATTATTACCAATTATAATATGAATTATTAGTACTATCCAAATAAACAGAATCATCAATAACACACAAGCTGATGGCGTTGAAAATTCAGTGCATTATCATCGCCATATTCACAAACAAATGCTGATGCAAGGCCCAAACATATAGGAATGTATGTGCACGTCTACATGCCATGTTTGTATGTGTGTGTGAAGAAGTGTTAATTCGTTTGACAACGCAAACGGCCAATGTGAAAATAGCCAAGAACACCCAAACCTGCTTCTTGTTCAAAGAACTTCGCTACATACAGCCCGGACACCAAAATAAGATTACAGTTCCGTATATATGTATAGTCGAACGCATGGACATGTATCCTTGCCTTAATCTCGAATTTTTTATACAAGGGTACTTGCGTAAACTGTAATAAGTTCACCTGTATGAATTTACGTCTGTGTGTGTAAGAGCGGCATCTCAAAAAGGAAACACAAGAGAAATCTGCCCGACCATAATCAAATAAAAACAAGCATAAACAGATTCAATTTTCCAAAAATAAACAAATTTGTCTGATGATAGCAAAAGCGTGAAACACAGAATCACAAACTCGTATCCATACAACTAAATATGTTAGCTCTATAATTCATATTGAGAACTTTCCAGTAAATACCGCGCATATATAATATATATATATATATATATATATATATATAGAAAACACACACACACACATATATATGTGTGTGTGTGCGTGTGTGCGCGTGTACGTGTGTGTAAATGGTCATCAGGGCTATCATCAGGCGATCAGGAAAGTAGAAATTAAATTCTTTGCTAAGAGATAAAGCCGAAGTAAATTCAATTCAGACATAACAGAATGGGAAAAAGTAAATAAAACAAAATTAAAACCACTAAAGGCACACATATTATATCTATCTATCTATCTATCTATCTATCTATCTATCTATCTATCTATCTATCTATCTATCTATCTGTGCGTATGTTTGCAGTATATGTGCATACCCATATATATATATATATATATATATATATATAATTATATATATATATGGGTATATGTATTTAAATAGGAATCCTTCTTTTACACAAATTTCATTAAAGCTGATAGACAAGGTACTGCGATTAAGCTATTTATTCAATTTCTCTTGTGTTCGTATGTTTCTTTTCCTAGTAAAAAAAACTGTATTAATAAAACTGTATAAATAAAACTGTATAAATAAAACTGTATAAATAAAACTGTATAAATAAAACTGTATAAATAAAACTGATATAAAGTTTGTAAAACTGTTCAAATATTCTATATATGTGAGCGGTTTTGACTATTCTATTAGCTATTTTCAATTAAATGTTTTTTTCGTTTTTTGTTTTTTTCCGTATTTTAATTCCTGAGTCTGTAGAATTTTCTAGAATTATCTAGATTGAAAAGAATGTTATATTTTTTTAACTGTTATTTTGCATGCCTGTGTCCAATTTTGATGTTTAGGGAGTGATGGCGTTCTCTTCTTTTATTATTAACGCTTCAATTATTACCAGCCTTTTTTTACAAGTGGGTGTGCCTTGTATATATATATATTTTCAATGTATGTCTTGCGAATGAAATTTGGTAGCTTTTCTATGTGATTCTTACTAACTTCATGAATAACTGTAATGGACATACCACTATAGGCCGATCAAGAAAAATCAATTTATGTTTTAATCCCGCATATTGTTATAACTTCAGACGTACTCGAGAAAATTTAATAAGGAAATGAAAAACAGAATCTGGCTTGTTTGTGAAGATCTTCTCAGCCGAGCCTGTTACAGTCCACGGAATTAGAAGGGAGCTCATCCTGCTAAAATGAACGCGCGTTCGAGTTCTTTCGGGGTGAGGTCCGCTTCATTGAATTTACTCGAAAGTGTAGGCTGGTAGACGAAAAAAAATGTACTGTTTAAAATATACGTAGCACTCAAATAAAGGTATATAGTAAAATATCATTTGAAAGAGAAAAAATATGATAGATGTAAATATATATATATATATATATATATATATATATATATATATATATATATATATGTATGTGTGTGTGTGTGTGTGTGTGTGTGTGTGTGTGTGTGTGTGTGTGTGTGTGTTGCGTCTCTCGAGGAACCTGAATGCAATGCCTCCGGAAGATCAGTAACCAGTTAGATGTACTCATGGTTGGTAAGAATTTAGGAGTTAGGGACGGGACCAGACTAAACACGATCCGAAACACGGCGGGTAGGCGAGTAGGCGGCCAGGGCGACGTTCTGCGTACGGGAATAAGTCGACAGTCTGATGCAAGCAATCATCCTGTCAGGCCCTGGTTTGCCGCAGCGGATGGTGTGAACTGAACCGTGTGTGGCATGGACTGATGACCAATTGGCCACTTTAGACAATTCGCAGCTTAGGCTTTTGTGTTCAAACACTTTTCTGCTTAATGGCTTTTGAAAGGAAATGTCGATGAGGACCCCAATACTCAGTAATGAGTTCCGCCAACGTACACAGTATATATATATATATATATATATATATATATATATATATATATATATATATATATATATGCACTTAAGATCAATAGATAAAGACTTGAATATTTCTTTCGCACAGATGGCACGACGGTAATATTTGTATCATATTTTCTATATTTTTGTTGATTGATTATTAGATATAATATATTTTATTTTTTTATATATATTCCAGGCTT
>OZ010582.1:90714659-90719659 GCA_963932145.1 Acanthosepion lycidas | reverse complement strand
GGAGGTTTCCAGCAGTTAGCTCTGACAGTATGACCGAACAATGTTGCTGCAACATTCTTGTTTTTATATGCGTGTATTACTGCTTCTGTTAATATATTTGTTTTACTCAATTCCTCTCTTTGTGTCTCGAGTGCCGCTTAATTTAAACGCTGGTAGTCAAAACAGAAATTCCAAGTGTCGGGAGGGATATGAATTGAAGAGTGGCTAGTGTTGCGCTTTGTCTGGTCAATGGCTTCAGCACCTCGAATCCCAGAGCCACTTCTGCGAATGAGGGTTTACCTGTTCTTACTGGTTTCATTATACGAGAAGGACTGACGTGGTAACATCGATTCTATGGAACAGTGAACTGAAACAACATTAAGGGAATACATGTCTACTTTTTGCCGTAGTATTTCGCTACGTCGGGCCTTTGAATGTCTATCGAATTTTGAAGTGGAAAGCGTATTGACGCATCACATTCCCTGTGGCCATGCGCCGTCATCGCGCTGTTTTGGTCTTAGACAAAGGCAATCTATCACGGCTAGAATAATAAAACGACGAGGTATTCTGACCAATCGCCCACCATCCTGGCCCAGCATCTGCATTCTATAACACTAGGGAAATAAGATTATAAGAAGGATATATAATGATTGACCCTTGACGTGAAAATGTCAACATTAATGTTTCCATGGAACCACATATGCGTGAATTTGTTCATCAATGTTTCATTTTTTGGAGAAACGCTGCCTGAGTGCGTTTTTTATTTTTATTTGGAACGTAAAATAAATGAAGTTGGTCTGATTTCGTAGAAGTGATATCGTAATTACTAAATTTAAAGATCTATATACTGTAATTAAAGACGAG
This sequence comes from Acanthosepion lycidas, assembly GCA_963932145.1. NCBI lineage: Eukaryota > Metazoa > Mollusca > Cephalopoda > Sepiida > Sepiidae > Acanthosepion > Acanthosepion lycidas. The sequence continues at coordinate 90,718,816 of OZ010582.1, read as the reverse complement.
GGTAGCTTTGAATATTTGAAATATATATGGAAATAGCGATAGAGTCGCGAGACGTTTGCCATTTGGTTCTGTGCAATGAAGAAAAAACATTCACCACCTAAAATCGATGCATAAATTTAGAAATCTATCAAGTTTCGGAAAGGAGAGATGTGCTGTTTCAGCATAGATATAACAGCAATTCTATAATTCTACAATTTACAGTCTAACCTGTTTTTTTTTTGCAAACACAGTTATAATAATTCCAGACTTTATTATCAGATGATTAACGTCACCCGGTTCCAAACAATTTATCAAAAAATACCCCCACGTTTCGTAATTAATAATTCTGCTAGTTTAATCAAAATACTCATCTAAAATAAATTTCACGTATTAATAACCATGCAGAATTACGACATGGGAATCAATGGGATCTAGTTAGGAACTTATAATTAATACAGTTTTACAAACCTATAACTAATACCATTTTTATAAATCTATAATCAATATCTTTTTATAAACATATAATTAATACCTTTTTTTGCAAACCTACAATTAATATCGTTTTTGTAAACCCATAATTAACACAATTTTATAAACGTATAGTTAATACTTTTTTAAACCTATAATTAATATCTTTTTGTAAACCAAGAATTATTACTGTTTTTGTAAACCCATAATTCATTTTTATAAATCTATAATTAACACATTTTTTAAACCTATAATTAATACCGTTTTTCAAAACCCATAATATAATAAATATAAACCTATAATTAGTAGTTTTTATAAACATATAATTAATAGCTTTTTTGTAAACCAATAAATAATATCGTTTTTGTGAACTCATTTTTTTTATAAACGTATAATTTTTTTTGGTTTTTGGAGATAATTCTAATTATTAAAATTTTATATTTATTTTATAATATAGCATCATGTATTACGGTGATCAATCTATATTTTAAATCATTTACTTATTAAAACGTCACTCATAATGGGAGACCATGTTATAATCCCCCTCTTTCTGAAATTAGCTATCATAAAAAACCCGTTCACGTCAAGCTTTTCAGTGATCTTAGACTATTTCGACACCAACAATAATACACCACTCAAACGGATTCATTCAGAATAAATACGAATATATAAACGCTCAATATTTATCTAAACTTGAACATTATTTTTTAAGAGAAACGATCGGTTATTTACGTAATTTAAACAAAGTAAGATCTTAAAAGCTCAGATATAATCACTCAACATATCAACGAACCAATTACATTTATATAAAAAGAGGAGCGTCCTGGGTATGACGATAAACTACGTCCACCAACAAGGCATCAGATAATGTTTTCGGAAAAATAATGTTGCCAGATATACGTTTTTGAAACAATAATGTTGCCAGATATACGTTTTTTGTGAAAAATAATGTTGCCAGCTATGCGTTGTTGAAACAATAATGTTGCCAGCTATACGTTTTTTGAAAACACTAATGTTGCCAGGTATGCATTTTTGAAACAATGTCGCCAGTTATACGTTTTTTGGAAAAATAATTTTGTCAGCAATGTGTTTTTGAACGAATAATGTTGCCAGCTATACGTTTTTTGGAAAGAATAATGTTGCCAGCTATGCGTTTTTGAAAAAATAATGTTGCCAGCTATATATTTAATAGTACTGTATATTTAATATATGCATAGGTATATATATATATATATATATATATATATATATATATATATATATATATATATATATATATATATATATATATACCTTAATTTGGCATTAAATGACCGACAGTGGTTGATATGCCATAAAACCCAACCAACAAATCAACCAACCATAAAAACAAGATGTGCAAATATACTAAAAATAGTTTTAACATTAAATATTCCCCCCTTGGATTGATAAGTGTAAAAAAATGATCAACAACTTAACTTGCTAACAAAGTAACAAAGCTTATTACATATTAAATTGTTGGTCGATACCCATAATTTATGGCAGAAGAAGAATTTGAAAATTCGCTTGCTATTAATGACAAATTTGAAGAAAAAAACAACAGTTTTGAATAACGGTCAAAACACGTTGGAATACCGATTCCTGTACGATTATCGAATTTAAGCAACGCCGTGTCTGGTCAGTACCTAGATGGGTAACCGCTTGGCAATACCAGGCGCTGTAAGTTTGGATATGTTGATGATATAATGGATAATGGCTTGAAATTATTAGTCGGAAAGCCGAATTCCAATTCCGGTTAGGTTTGCTATATTCACCTTGGGAAAGGTAAGAATCTACATATTCTCCCCCAAGCTATTGGTTAATTAGTAAGACTAGTCTCACTGAATCATTAATTTCTCAAAAGTTATCCCAATCTAAAAAAATGTATATTTTCTTGTTTTAAATAAAGGTTGGTAACTCGTAGAAAAGAAATAATCAGTTAGCGACTGTCGAAGATATTTAAATGATTAAAGGATTTTCTTAAAAAAAATAAAATTAACATCTATAAGAACAGATTCTAGAAGATTTTCCAATCAATGCCTAATGTGAAAACAAAAAAAAAAAACTCAATATTATGGCAGCTCGCAAATTAGACAACATAACACCAAATTCATTGTTAGTATGAGAAGTTCATTATCGAATTACAAATATCCAAGAGTACCCAAACAAACAAAATAGAGTAAGCACATTAAATAATTATAATTATTGATTTACTGGTAGTGTAATGAATATTAGTAAAATATTGTCTGGTTTGCATCGTTCGTTTTCGCAGGACAGCATTAGAAATGGCAATTTTGAATCGGGAAGTGGAAACCGGCTTTCCGATGCCACTCACACATATATGCTTACATCACCTGGTATTCCCAGATGGTCAACTATCTAGGTACTGACCAGGTACAACGTTGCTTAACTTCGGCGATCGTACGGTAACCGGTTTTTCAACATGAAGTGGCCGTAAGCCTAGTCTAGGTGAAGGATGATTCTGAATTCAGAACAGTGAAGAAAACAACAGATAAAAAGGTTTTATTGCTAAGAATGGATAGAAATCCATAGAAAAAAGAATGCAGCTGTGCAGAGACATGATCATCTAACTCCAGAACGAATATGGCATTTCACAAACATTTCAAAAAAAGAAATCTTTCTTCAGGTGTTATGCAAGGTGAACACATAAGCGATGATGTCTCTTTTCCATTCATGATTTACTTGGCAGAAGGATCCCTACAGTATCCAAACGTTAGACTTTCTGTGGTAGATTAGCTGCCAATAAAATTGGACATAGTCTGTCCGGCTATTTAACTAATAGCTGGCGGGGATGGCTTGATACCTTTTGCAATAGTATTTGCGTGTAAATATATGTAACGAATCGAGTGAAATTCTAAGTGCTACAATTTCTAATTCCACGCCGTTGGTATTGCTAAGCTGAAACTCATTTAGTGATTAATCAGGTTGATCTTTGAGAATCGACCCTGAACTGGAGTTTCAACCAGTTATGACCATAAATAATAATACAAAAGCAAGTAAACAATGACTTTATAAAAGAAATTACTGAACTGTTACGTGATATACAGGGTGTTTCAAAAAGAATACGCCAAAATCATTGCGGTGTTTTTTCAGGTCTATAGCATTGTAGTGGACTCAGTCAGTGGTTATTTGATAGAGTAGTTATCAAAATTTGATTGGGTCTCAGTTTCACCGCTGTGTTTAATATAACTTCCGGTGCAGCTGAATTGTGGGAAGATCAACAAAATCGCGACTCCTCAGCAGAAGGCGTTTTGCGTGCTTGAGTTCGTGAAAACAAACGCCATTGTCACAGTGCAAGCAGATTCGAATGACTTCATTTTTCAGCAAGATGGAGCACACCCCATTGGCATCTCGGGGTTAGAGCTTATCTGAAGGAAAACGTGCCTCAGCGAAGGATTGGGAGGAGAGGTGCTAAAGACCTTGCTCTCTGTGCTTGGGCTGCCAGATCCCTGGACCTCACTGTGTGTGACTTTTTCTTGTGGGGGTATGTTAAAGACCAAGTTTATATTCCAGCACTTCCAGCAGTAATCGATGACTTGAAAGATCAAATAACAGCTGCAATCTACACGGTGGACAGTAGAATGCTGAGGGAGGAATTTTCATATCGGCTTGATGTTGTCCACGCTACCGGTGGTGGCCACATTGAGCACTTATAAAACATGAAATGAAAC
>OZ010582.1:90699659-90709659 GCA_963932145.1 Acanthosepion lycidas | reverse complement strand
GATTTCAATTTTTCTCACTTGTGATGAATGAAGCTATCGATATTTTTTGCATGCTAGCATGCTAGTTAACATTTGTGTCAGTCAGCTGTTGGCTCTCACGCTGGCCAATAGAATCTTCCTGCCTATTCGTGGCAGCTAGCTATAGGCTCTCACTCTGGCCAGTAGAAAATGGCCGCAAACTACATGAAAACTGCCTAGAAGCATAACAAAACCGATTAATTCCACTATCGATGGGAGTTGGGAAATGCAAAGTCGGTCTTGGCCTTTCCGCTAAGTTGGATCATGTGCATGTACATTTGGTGAAAATCCGTCGAAAATTGCGGTCGTGCATTCGTTACACACACGCACAAATCCTGCCTTTTACAGTTAGAGATTTAAAGGATTTGAAACAATTAGAAAGATATGCAGCGAGTATCTCCGCAACCTACACACACTCCTAACATCCTTTGCTGTAGATAATTCATCACAACATCAAGTGAACATAATTTGCAATATATCACGATGCTAAGTCTGTAAACATAGAATCATATAATCAGTGATAGCAATCCTCCACGACTCACGCAATATTCAAACCACCGGCTCTGACTTGCGACAGTTCAAATATTATATATTTACTTTTCTACCACAAATGCAGAAAAGGGAAAATTTGGGAAGAAACAGGCAAGGGGATTCCTTCCTCGGTGGCATAATAAAAAAACAACCCATCAAAGAAATCAACAATTTCCATAGCGCTGCACACTTCACCCAACGGTGCCATAACATTGACGACATCAGATGCGTACTTTTAGTGTCTATATAAAAGAACTGGCTAGAAAGACGCAGATTGGACTTAAAATACATTTTCAAAATAGAACTACATATTAAAGGATTAAAAAGAGATTTGATTTTGTTCAGAGAATATGAACACTACTACACAAAATGAATCCTGGCAAACCATTAAGCCAAAATCAAATTTCTTACAGAAATACAACGAATGAGGAAAAAAAACCAACATACCCTGAAGAGCGAGGCCAACTTCTTTGTTTATTTCTCTTCCCGTTGAAAAAGGACAAAGGCGTGTCCGAAAATCTTTCTCTTCTTGTTTCAATTTAGTCAAAAGGCTAATATATAAAAAAAATATTATCAATTTTCTGCGGGATTGATTTGTCATCATTTCGCTTCTTTTGGCGCTGATTTTTTTTTTTCAAATGTGTTACGATATATCTTCTTTGTGCCGTGTCCCTTTAGAACGTTGGCGATAATGGTTCTCCACATCTTCCTGTCATTTGCACCCCTTAGTTGTTTTTTTCTTTTTGCTATATCTCCTAATTCCTATTCTGATAAAAATTACGAAACTTGTTAGATATTTTATGCTCTGCTTTCCTCTGTCTTTCATAATTTCAACATGTCCTGTATGTCAAAAATTTGAAATTCTCTTTCAACATAATTTGTACTAGAAATGATAATTGTCGCTTTCTGATAATAAGTATGAATTACCATTTTGTTTCCATTATATCCAGAAAATTGCTATTGTACTTATCTCCAGTATATGGTATATTCTGTATTATTCTGTATGATTACAATTCTGTTACTTCAAGTCCCTTCTCGATCTTTGATAAGATTGTCCAGCATGCATTGATTTGTTGAAGTACCGATATAACATTTCAGTACACATTTTTGTTCTTTGCATATATACTCAAGACAATCTCATTTAGTTTATTTATATTTGTGTTTATATCTTGTTATTAAGCATCCCATATTGTGATAATAAAAGATCTGTGAAGAACAATGAAATTTAGTAAGAACCTGAATGCAATTTCCTATGATGATCTTGCAGTAAAATACATTCTATACACTTTCGCTTTAGTAAATTGCTTTCACTTTTACTTGGCAAAGTCGAATTTACTCCTTATAAACTTCAATTTTTCAAGAATCTAAACCAAACCAGAAATGCGAATCGAACGACCCTGTGTGGTCGAGCGGTAAGGCACGTCAGGCTATATGACTGTTTCGTATAGGATACAGGTTAGAATCCTGTCGAAGGACGAATGTTTTCTATGAAAATTTTTCGGACATTCAGGCCGGTAAATGTTATTTAATACTGTTTATTTTAAGCAGGGCATTTACTTAAATACTTGTATCTATAAAAAAGAATGTTAAACCTAAAAATGTCTTTAAATAATTGTCTGACTTTGTCCATTTCATAATGTATAACGTTTTATATAAATTATTCGAGGTTTTTCCTATGTATTTTTGTGGCAATTATTAAGATGCTTTTTTTTTCAAATTTTAACTTATTAGTTTTGCATTAATTAACTATGGTATTGCTATAGAAGTAGATGTAACAAATGTCAAATTTAGACAAATTCTTTTAAAATTGTAGTTGGGATAGAAATTGGTAGCTAGAATAATATATATTAATTCATTTTCTTTATTAGAATCGTCCACTTTTCTCTTCTATAGAATCCCCCCAAGCAAAGCGACAATGCCAAGAGATCGCAGGTGTTTCAGCGAGAGAAAGAGTATGAAAATTCTGTGAATGCAGAGGATTGCAGAAAGGAGACAAAAGGATCAGGTTTTAAGAAGACAGAAGAAGGGGATTCACGTTCATTTTAAAGTTTTGAACATTGTAGTTATGACAGAATCAAGAAATCAGAATAGAATTCCACAGGATGGAAGTGCGAGAAAAACTGACGGTTGCATCTAACTAGTAAACGGCGAGATTTAGTTGCCAATATAATAGCACGCTTAAACTCATGTGGTGGGTACACATAGGAAAAAAATCTAATTAGAGTTGTCATGTAAATATTTCTTTGGAAAAGACAGAGAGAAGACACGTCCTTTCGGTCAAAAAGCACCTAATTCGAGATCCCTGGTCAGGATCGATTAGTTTACAAAGCCTTCTTTACTTATTTTAAAAGAATCTCCTTTTATGCAGCAGGGGCGTCAGACAAGATATTGCTACAATATGCAATGCAATGACGTGCCCTTTGTTCCGACTGGAAATAAAAAATCATTAAGCTATCACTTCATGATATCAGTTGATCTGGGGTCAAATATCAATTGATAAATCCACTTTTAGTTAAATTAACATAGAAAATACTAACTTATTACAGCTGCCAGTGGTTATTAATAATTAAGTATCAAATGTGGGTTAAAGAAATCTCGTTTTTCATCGATTCGCCGACAGATTTAGTTCACTAACAATGGTTGATTGTTGACAGTGACTGAAATAGTCGGTTATTCCAAAAGCGCTCATTGAGATCAAATATATCTCGATCATAGAGTGAATAATATAATCTATACGTATCATCGAATTTCTTTTTAATGCTTGCTGGCAAAGAGGCTAGCTGGAAATCACCAATACAATTGACTAAAATCAAGCGGAAAGAAAACGGTACAAGTTAGTTAAATAATCATAACGCTATAGAAAATAAATAATCATATATTAAGTCCGGGACGGAATGTTTGCACCAGACAGGCAGGGAGAGAACTGATTTTTAATACAGTGTACATAATTTCTGTCTATCTGATTCGAAAATTCGAAAAATAAAAAACACGCACACACACAAAAATCTGCACAGTTTCTTCTCTAAGCTTCTAGCAAAAGTTCTTTCTATTCAACTGCGTTTTGAGTCGTCGATTCACCCGAAGAATTTTCAATTACCTCACACGTCAGTCAAGTCTGATTTCTTTAACTCTATTTATTCGAGACGGACACGAAAGGCGAGCTGGATTAAGCTATGTCTTACGGTCTTCAGTTTCTTCTCTGGTTTTAATGAATTCAGGTCGCTTTAATTAATTTTTTTTGTGACTGGGATACCTAAGTAGTTACATTTAAATTCAAATCTTGTCAACACATCTCAGAACATCTCAGAACCAAATCCAATACTGATCGTGTACAGAAGCATCAATTGCCAGCAAATAATTTATTCAGATATCAACATAATTAGAAATGCATAGACTGATGTATGTATGTATATATATATATATATATATATATATATATATATATATATATATATATATGTGTGTGTGTGTGTGTGTCTGTGTATATGTATGTGTGTGTTCGTGTGTATATATATGTGTACATATATAATATATCTTTGTGTGTATATATATGTGTGCAAGTGTATATATGTATGCTTGTATGCGTGTGCATATGTACGTGTGTATATATGTGTCTCTCTCTATATATATATGTATATATGTGTGTGTTTGTGTATATGTATATGTGTGTATGCGTGTGCATATGCAGGTTTGTATTTATGTGCGTATATATATATATATATGTTTATGTGTGTATATATATATATATATATATATATATGTGTCTGCGTAATTACAAATATGTGTATAAATATATATATATATATATAGTGGATGCGCACTGCTGATGAGTCCCAAATATAGGACGAAACGGCCGTCCAGTGCTTCCTGAGGTTTCTATCAGACTCGATGAATCAATTAATATAATTATCAAATCCTCCTCATTACTATGTGTGTTTATCATCGCTTGAACCAGCTTCTAATGCTCCAGTTGGAGCGGCTTGGTGAGAGTAGTCGTGGCTCCAGGAGGCTCAGTCTTATGGTCAGAGAGAATCTCAGTTGAGTTCCACCACGGAATGTGGGCGTGAGCGGCGCTTCTTAGAGTCTGATTTGCAATCTCTTCGTCACCGAGGCCCGGCGGGGCGGTTGGTATAGTGTTCGCTTGCCAACCTAACTGTCGGGGTCTCGATTCCCTCGGTAGTGGATGCGCACTGCTGATGAGTCCCAAATATAGGACGAAACGGCCGTCCAGTGCTTCCTGAGGTTTCTATCAGACTCGATGAATCAATTTTTATATATATATATGTGTGTGTGTGTGTGTGTGTGTTCATTCAAGCGTTTCGGGTTGGATAATCTAGATATATTCTGTGTATTTATTTTATTTTAAATGCTCTTAATATCACAGAACAATTTCTTGGAGTTGTTATTAAATTGATTAAGAAAGGCGCCATAGTTTGGGCTATTTCTTTTATTTTCCTATGTATTTCTAACATCATCCACGTTCATCTTCAAGGGTGGACAACTTAGACAAAAAATCAATGTAATTGGTGGTTGTGAATTTTTTTGCACATCTGGAGAATTTCTACATAATTTACGCCCGGTGAAAAAAAACAGAAAAATTAAATAAATACTTAACTGCAATAAGGCTTCATTGTGATTTCAATAAAACTTGCATAAAGGAAGGATTGCACCACACACACACAGACGCACACACAAATACACAAACAAATACACACGCATTCATATGCGTGTTGGTGTGTGTGTTAATGTTCTCAGAATATATCTGAGCTAATAAAATGTGTATAAAATAGACAATCGGAAAATAGTACTTGCCGATGTGTTAAATTTCATTTTGCTTTTGTTTATCATCACTTACCTTCATAAAGTCGAAAAGCGTTAGCAAGGACTAAGTACTATTTTCGATTGTCTATTATATATATATATATATATATATATATATATATATATATATATGTATATATATATATATATGTGTGTGCGTATGTGTGCGTGTGTGTGTGTGAATAAAATCATAAGGAACACATTGATAAACATATGTAAAAATATCTTTAGTTTTTCAAACTTTTTTCTTTTACTTTTAAAGAAAAAAAACAGAAAGATGGTCGATCACGAGTTGTGATAAAACGATGGTGATTTTGGAAATTTTCGTTAGTTGTGTATTTACTAAGAGGAAATAATCAAAACAGCTTAGTATAAATCGTAAGGGACTCTTCAGTCATTCTTTTTATTCCCGTGAGATGACAATTTAGTCGCCCCAGTACGTAGCTATCGTCATTTTAAATTCCAGTTGAACCGTTTATTACCAGTACATCCGTTTTCGTTTTTCAAACAAAGAATTATATTTTGTTTTAGATTTTTTTAATATAATTTTATGCTTGTAAAATATTTTTTTAAAACATAATTGAAGAAGACAGACAAACTGTTGAATATTGTTAAACATAGACAAACAAGGTATCTTTTTTCTTCTAAACTAAAAATATTCAGAAGAGTTAAGTCAATATTTTATTTATTATTATTGTTGTTGTAGTTACTGTTCCGTGTCTTGTTAAGTCCTGCTATTGCCTCAGACAAATAATGGGCAATTCCGATCTGATTGCGACGAAAGAAAGAAGAAAAAAATCTAACTCATTGAGGCTGTTCAGTTTTAATAAGAAAAAGAACACGAGAAAAAACAGAGAAAACGACAGACAGAAAGATAGAAAGAAAGAAAAAGCAAGAAAAGAACATAAAAGAGAAAATTGAGAAAAAGAAAGACAAAATATAGGAGGCAACAGCGCCCTCATGTGTTTAATGAAAGCATTAGTGCAAAGAAAATGTTAGTAAAATTTTTAGCATTTCACCGGTGACCACTTATTTTCTTTAAATCAGGGGTCGACAACTCATTCTACCTCGCCGTCCGGATCGTGTTATAATGACGGGTTACGGGCCGGACGAAGGCCATTAATGAAAAATTAAGGAAAATTACATGTGCAGACCCCTGTCAGCCTAAAAGTTTAAAACCATAATGAAAATAAACATTGAGAAATCAGAAAACAAAAGAAAATCTGAAATTAAAAAAAAAAAAAACACCTTACAAAAATTACTTTTCCTCAAGGAACGTCAAAATACTTCAAAGTGAAAAAAAATCTACCGAAGTGAAATGGATGAAATTATGACGTGTAGGTTTGAAACTGTTATTGAAAATTGTTAAAAAAAAACGAAGCACATATACCCATACATACGAGTACAAATAGTTGCAAACATATACACTTACGTACGTACCCATGCGGTATCATCCACACATTCATGAGGCCTGTATGTATAATGCGCGTATGTTTAACTGTCTTTAGATTTCTGACACCTCGCATGTCAGTCCCTCCCTGGCCTCTTTCACTTTATCGTTCCTTTCGCTTCTGTTATCTTTTAATGTAGCCAAGGGTCATAACAAATATGTATCCTTTATTTGATATTAAATGTAAGCAACGCAACTTGGTAAAATAAGTCTCATGAAAGATAGTCTAATATTTTTAGTGCACTGAGATGTGTAGACATTCTATGGAAAATGACAAATAACAAATTTCATTTGAAGGTCGTCTCTCATGTTAAAAATAGAGTCATTGGTAATCAGGGCCGCGGGCCGATCAAAATGCCTTCGCAGCTCGTAGGTTGCCGACCCTTGCTTTAAATAATGACCAGCATTCATATTAATGAGTGTTATCGTGGGATTCTATTAAAGTTAAGCTCAAATATTTAGCAATGCAATAGGGAAAATTATACGCTTATCTTACAGTCTTTTATCTTGCAAGCAGTTTGTTAAATCATTAACTTAAAAATAATGATTCATCAGAAATTTATGAAAATCGTTATATATTCACGCATACTGCCATTACTATTTTAACTGTGTCCTGGTAATCGGCAGGTTTTATATGTCATTGGCATTTTGCCTTACATCGGTTGTATCGATTGTACTGGGAAACAGCACGAAATGGACTGACGCATTTTCCATTGGCTTCAAGCCTTTCCCCCTCCTCCTGTCAGTCCAATAACGAAAAAGGTTCTTGGGCGACAGTCAATGAAAGCGTTTGTTACTAAGAGAGAAAAAGCTTTTCATTCCTCAGCGTTTTACTTCTGCGTTTGCTTCTCTACGCGACATCCGGCTCACTTAAGAAATGGTAAACTTTCGGGGTCATAAATCGAAGTGAAGTTTCGGACAAAGCAGAATGCTACTTAATGGTTTTAAGTACCGCCCAAACCAAACCTGATCTCCAGACATCGGTGTATATCTCCCAGCTTGATACGTATCTATTTATCTGTTAAACGACACTTTTGCCGAAAGATCGGCAGCCTAACCCGCAAGACATATCGCTATAAGTAAGCAGCCATTTGCAAGGTGTTAAATGAACGAAGAATCTTTTACAGTTACGGCTTAGGAATATAGGAAAATTTCTACGAACGCATGCTACCGTTAAAAGAGAGGATTTTTTTTTTTTATATAAGCTTGAATCATTTTTTATGATTCGTTTCGACAAACTTTCATATTGCTGTAATAATTACGACAGTTTCCAACCCCATCTTGCCAGTATTGAGAGCGTTCAAAAATATTTACACGGTTTTTTAGATGACGAATAATTTTCGACGCTCCTATCATTTTCCCCACATACGATATCCAACAAGTATGTCGTTATTTCCATGGAAACGATCCGGGCGTGCAGCATTCATTAATTTCATTAGTGCATGCATTAAAATCTAACACGCGCCTAACCACTTACACTTACCTTATTTCCTTCATATTTTACTGCTAAAAACATTTTTTCACTCGGTTTTCTGCTTCTTGAGAAACGATACGTTGTGGAACAGACTCCCTAGAGGATGCTTCTGCGGTGATTGCAATCTTAACATCTTTAAGTCTGTAAGTTTTAAAAGTAATCTTTCCTGTATATTCACATAATCCTCACTTACTCTCTCCCCTTACGTCCATAAAACAATTTCTTTGCAGTAATTCACCAGATTGATTGGCTTTTTTGGCCTTATTATTTAATAAAAAAAAGTAAACGAAAAATATTTTCCATAGTTATCAATGGTATTTCGAATATATCAGATATTCTAAACGGAAAATGGTCGGAGAATACTTGGACTGATTTACCAGCAGAAGCGGTAAGTACGCTTAAGATGCTATCAAATAGATTATTAAACACCCAAATATAAACGAAAAATAATTTTCTATCATAGAACTAACTTAATAACAATACACTCAAATGTAAACGGCCACCTTTTTACGTATTCTCGAAAAGAAATTGGTGAACAATGTTTGATCGAAAACAAATACATTTATTTCCGCTCTATCTGCTTCTAGATTCAATATATAAAGAAACAACCTGTATTTACCTGCCTCAAACAAGCCAGCGCTCCCTAATTGTAACCACTGCAGACCATTAACTCGCCTCAAAAGACCAATCAAGTAAATGCTTACTGACTAAAATATAATAAACTTTATCATCTAGCCAAGTAAATGAGTATGGATTTAATTGACCACAATTTACTTATTCTAGTTTCAATTAAATGTTGATAAACTAAAATATTAACAACAAATATGGAAGTGTTCCCGAACCAATTCAATATCTGCAGACTCAAATATAATCCACCTATGCAAGATATTGTATTTAACATAAAAGCGTTCATAGATTCAAATATAAAATAGAAATATTTACCAGTCTCCAAAATAATGAAGGTCTTATAGATCCGAATACAATGCATTTTCTGATTATATAGAAAACACCAATGACAATATCCCAATTATTGTACGCTAAGAGCCTGTATTAGCAAACAATGTATTCTTCATGAGATAGCATGAAGATTGTAGCCATTATATTTGATACTGGAAGAGAACTAATGCAAAAAAGGATTTAAGCGTATAAACATATTAGTGTGAAGTAACTATGTGTTATATTCCGTGTTAATAGGAATATATACTTAAAAAATAAAGTGTATAAAATAAGTAAAAGTTTAAGAGCAAAGGTAACAATTAGGCACAAGGTCGTCGCAAGTCAGTCCAATAGTAAGTGCTGCTATTGGAAGGTCGGTAGTTCTAGCCTAAAACTGAGTCGTACTCAACACATCCCAGCTAGCAATATTTACCATCGTCCCCACGGGGTAAGATGTGGCACAAGATCGAATTTAATGTGGGGCCATCTGAGCCCGTAGGCCTTGCCAAAAATTCCGCAAAAACAGGTTCGGGTCTGTCTACCTCTCCGGACAAGACTGCCCTTCCACATAGCGTCATCCGAGTTCCTCTCTGCCCGAAGCTAGAGAGTTCAACAGCAACTAAGAGCTGAGTAACAGATCCCAGATAGCCTTTGTAGTCCGTTGACTATCTATAGGGGGTGAGAGGTTATTCCATTACATCATTATTAATACCTGTAATGAGAAAAGTATGAAGGTGTAGACTTTAAGAGAGCTTTATTCAACTGAGAAT
>OZ010582.1:90684659-90694659 GCA_963932145.1 Acanthosepion lycidas | reverse complement strand
CTCTGAGACAATAAGAGAGAAATTTGAATCATCTTTAATCCTTATAGATATCAAAATAAAAAATGCACTCGATGTCACATCCGTGTATCAGGGTAGCTAGATACATCAAGGATTTGACCTTAGAGGGTAAATCATAGAAAACATATACATAATATCGTCCCTCAAGATTTTTCCTTTAAACATATAACCAGGTGAGATTCAAGTCTAGCTCTCAGCATGCGTGTGTAGGTTTCATCAAGCTGAGACCCAAGCCCCCTTTAATCTATGAACTTTTGAAGCAACTGAATGCTGAGAAATTATATTAGCTTTCAACCCGCGAATTAGAAGAAGATGCACACTCGAAGAAAGACTTCAAACAATACACCCTTGTGCTTATATGATGTCCGCAGTTTAATTTAATTTATGAGAAATTCTTTTTCCTGTAGTCTTTACTTTTAGACAGCTTTGCTATATTTATTCATGATTTTATTTTAAGTTGCCTAATATTTGTCGGATATATTAAAATATGGCGATTTTAAAGGTTCTGTGCCGCCATGAATAATGCGGATGTAATCTGGACATCTGGTATACCAGTTAACCTCAAACGGAGATTCTATCGAACCACTATAGAGGCGGGATTATTGTATGGTGCCACTGAACATTAACTAAAACCCTTGAGTCTCAGCTTGATGAAACATACACATGCATTCTGGGAGCTAGACTTGAATCTCCTGGAGACAAGATCCAACCAAATCACAGCTCATGGACACATCCCTGATATCTGTACGATCTTACACGAACGAAGAATGCAATTTGCAGAACACTGGTAGCGTGAAAACCAAGAACTGGCGAATGAACTACTGGTCTGAACACCTAGCCCTGGCGCAAGATGGGCTAATCGCCCAACAACCATCTACATTGACCAGCAATGTTATGACACCAAACTCCACCTTAATGAGAATACGACTTTGATATTGAAAGTGTTGGCTGGCATGATAGACTCACAGAGCTAGATCGACCGTATAGTAATATACTGCTTAATGAAATTAAAAAAAAACAGCTATGTCCCTTCGGAGCTTAGGTAATGATGACACTTTATAGATTTATTTATTAAATCTCAAATACCTTATTTGGAATATATATAGTGAGTTTTCTCATTCCTCGTTTCAAATTGGAACTCAAGCTCTCTCTAGATACAAGTGGAAGTCGTATATCTGATTTATTACAATATATGCTGGGAAAATGGCTGCTTCTTTGTACCGCTGCTGTAGGTTTCTGACCATCCCACCTGCTATAGTCTATATAAGAGCCAAAGAGACCAAAAATGGAATGTTTCGGGACTAAGAGCTGTCCAGACCTCACTTGCCTGATTTGAGTTCAGAAACATCTACGAAGCTTTGTGGGTGATTAATTATTTACCACCTTACAAGCTTCCGTCAGAAGAAACGTTGCGAGCACCACGCAGCTTTGTCTCTGCTTGCCTGGCATGTTTTCTGAGGAGATACATTCCTAATTCCCACCATCTCTTGCCATTTCAAGTGGGACCCATTTTGCTACGTAGACAAGGGCAAATCATCGCCGTTTGCTTCGTATTCCGAGAGTAAATTTCCATTTGAAGAGCTTCTTCCCAAGAACTGCTGGTTTGTGAAGCCAACTCGCAACAGGATGTTTACCCAATCATTACAATCTTGATTTTTTTCACTCTAGGGTTGTCCGTCATATTTCTTGCATGACATCTTGAACATCATTTCTTGGTGTTTGTTTTATTCTCATATGACTTCATGCAGTAATCTTCTACTCTTAGGCATTGTATATGGTCAAACATTCCTAGAAAAATCTTTGCTTTCGCTTAGACGAGTTGCTAGACACGATTAGACAGTCCGATCTACTCTGCTATGCAACAAATAGCGGGTCAATGTGAATCGGTTTCATGACACTCTCAGAGTTAACAATGACTCTACTTAGCCTGAAAACCGTTATAATTCCCGCCTATACACCTATTTTTATCGGGTGGTGAGACTTCTCATTCCTGGTTATTCAAAGCGTTGTGAAGGTCTCATGGAATTTATTTCATGCCTTCAGATTATTATCTTTACAAATATGATCTTCATATGTCAGTATATTTCCGGATAAAGTGAAGGGGTTTTTGACAAGTGTGATTCACTTCAGTTGAAGGCTGCTTCGTCTATGTCGGATATGATGACTAAGACTTGATTTCTTCGTTCTTATTAATATTCGAAATGTGTTCCTATAGAGAGACGTGGCTGCAAGGAAATGATTACAAATATTGCGCCTTCTTTTTCTTACAATTTTCCGGCAAGGATTCTTTTTTTTTTTTTTTTTTTTAGAAAAAAAGATTTTCCTTTTATCGATAAAGATAATAATCGGAAGAGAAATCAAAAGAAATGAACAAAATGCCAGAAGAAAAAATGTGGGAAAGTTAGCAGAAAGCGATAATAAATGAAAAATAAAGAAGCTTGGAGAAAATGAAATGGATTCAGACGAAAAAAAAAAAAAGCAATAGAATGATAAAATGCTGCCCCACCCAAAAAAAAAAAACAAAACACACCGACACACGGCCCTCCATATATATATATATATATATATATATATATATATATATATATATATATATATATGTATATATATATATATATATATATATATATATGTATATATATATATATATATATATATATATATGTATATATATATATATATATATATATATAAACCTAAGTTCATGTAAGTAGGTGTTTATATATATTAATGTCTTCATATATATATATATATATATATGTGTGTGTGTGTGTGTGTGTGTGTGTGTGTGTGTGAAAACTTAGCATATGCATAAATACTCCCACGCATATATATATATATATATATATATATATATATATATATATGTTTGTACATACACACACACACACACACACATATATATATATATATATATATATATATATATACCCACACATACTTGTGTATATTGATACAAGTGTTTTTCATAATATACCGTACTGCTAGTTATCTCTCTCTGTCTCTCTCTATATCTCTCTCTCTCTAAATATATATATATATATATATATATATATATATATATGTATGTATGTATGTATATATATATATATATACATTTACATATACATATACATATATATACGCACACACACACACATATATATATATATATATATATATATATATATATATATATATATATATGAGATAGACAGAGAGATAGATTGCAAGAGAAAGAACATAATCAAATTTAATAGTACAAATTAATTTATAATTTTGAAATATAATGCTAATAAAGTATAACCTTTTTCGCGTAAATACTCTCCCAAGTCTACTCTCGACTCATGTAGAAGACATTTACCTGATCTTCTAGCTAGAACCTTGACACTACATTATGTCATGCATATAACCTCGTTCACGCTTTCTGTTACCATATGCAAACTTGATGGCCATATAGAATATGGGCTCGATGGATTCCGAACCGTTTGCTGTTCTCTCCCAGTTCTATCCCAGTTCTATCAGAAATGTCCTGCTTTCCAGCTTTTTGAAGATATTCCTCTCCATTTCCTCTTTTTAAAATCTTGAGTTAACCGAGTGAATCTTCAAAATATCAACATATTAATTTTCTGTCTTTTTAGCCAGTTGCCAAATTTGAATCGGTTAAATATCTATACTTGAAGTGTCGTCTTTAAGAAAAGCAGTATGGCTTTCGCTACTCTATGCTAATCGGTAACTGCTTTTACTGAAAGTGTCTGTCAAAATTGACATAAGATCATCGAAGCATAGGCTAAGTCTTTATTTGCCTCGAAGGCGTTTGACAGGGTTTGGTTAATTAGTATTTTTTACAAGGATTATGATCGCCGGTCGAATTCTTGATTTGATACAATGTTTCGTACATTACGTAATCTTGCACAACCCTTCTTGATCTTTTTGTACTGGTGTCTCCCAGAGATCGATCATTGAATATTACTGCAACATTAAGTCTATTACTCTTGATATACATATCAGGATTTCTAATAAATTCGAAATTTTATTCGCCGATATTATTGGTCTTAACGTTGTACCTCGGCTTCGGTCCCATTTTCCACCATCGTATTGTTTACCCTTTTGCCATTTCTATAAATATTTGTATGGCAATTTTTTGGTGAGCTTCATACTTTGGTAACTGGAATGAATGTCTTTAAGCGTAATAATAGATTGACGACTATGTTTTCAATATAATACTTACTAATTATATAACCATTTAAATATAATCATTACTAATTATATTGCTAGATGTAACCGTAATTTCAATTATATTTGTTTCTTATTTTATATTTCTAGACCGTAGATTTCTCTTCCTACCCCTGTTTCCTGGTTACAATTCAACTACGATCCTCAAAAAAAGAAATCTAAGGTTAAACAAGATTTTATTATCTTCTAATTCTTTTTTGGATTTTCCATTGTCCTCACTAAAGTTTTCTCGTCTTCTTTCACCTTTAGTTACGTCTACCATCTTCGGCGCCTGTTCAACTTGACATAGGTGAAATGTTGAAAACAAAAATCAGAGAAAAAGAACAACGTTCTATGACATTTTAGAGAAAAAATAAATGTGTTTATTTATGTAAACGATCAAACAAACACACTCATAATCTATCTATCTATCTATCTATCTATCTATGGAAACATTGGTTACTACTACTAATATTTCTAGTCTCTTCCCTTAGCTGAATTCAAAAGCAAATGCACACTTAGGTACAAAATAGCAGCAATGAAAAACTTTCTAAATAGAGCACACCAGAACTCATCCTCTCGAATACACTTCCTCAAAGAACTTAATAACGTTATACAAACATTAACCAACAACGGCTTCCCTAACCACCTTATAGACTACCAAATTAGATTATTTCTCCCCAAAGCAAGTAATAACGATATCGAACACACAGCCAAAAATCACATACACATTTATTACAAAAAACATATGCATATTAATTACAAACAAGACGAATCTTCTCTAAGGCATATTATAAAGAAATATACTACTCCAATTAACCCGAATAAAAAATCAAATTAATTATCTATTATAGAAAATTTAAGACAGCCAAACTTATCCTAAAAAAATAACAACACACCAGCTAAGTCAAAATTACAAAGAACGAACATTATCTATGAGTTCAAATGCCCCTTAAGGAAGTGTGTTCCTGATGAAACCGGTGTCATAAATAATTACATCGGTTAGACAACCACATGCTTATCCAGACGTCTTACGTTACACCTATCTGGTCGCATTCCCATTAGAACCCATTTGAATACACACACACACAGATTTACCAGATTCCATTAGAAACATACTCGTAGAAAACACAAATATATTAACTGCATCCACCTTAAAAAAAAGACTACAAATAATGGAAGCTTTAATAATAAAAAAGAAAAAGCCAACTCTTAACAATATTAACTACGATCAAAGCCACAATGTGCTAACCGTATTCGGAAATTAAAAACATCCCTACCACACACGAAGACATACACATAACGCACACACTCAATTAAGCTGAAAAATCGAATCATCATTGATAATGGCTAAAGGTATAGCCGAAAGCGCTCGGAAATATAAAACATTTGGACAGTTCTTACACACCGTTTTGTCCAGAAAAGAAAGCTCTTGTTCGAACACAAGCAAAATTAAATGAAAAAGCTTAACTGTAGTACCTTGTCTGTCGTTTTTAAATATTAACTGCTCCAACATTTTACTCGTCTACCTTGCTTTTCCAACAAATTAAATCATTATTTACCTTCAGATAAAATAATTAAATTAATTAGATGCTAATGGATGTCCAGCATCTTATTAGTTAATAAATAAATGATTAAGTTAGTGTTCACATTATTTTTCTAACATCTGTATTTAAATATATGTACCTATATGTATTTATCCACTTAAGGGCATCTACGTGTAGGCATATTGATTTGTCTTTACACACTATGATATATATATATATATATATATATATATATATATATATATATATATATGTGTGTGTGTGTGTGTGTGTGTTTGTGTGCGTATGTGTGTGTATGTGTAAGATAGCTAAGACAATTGTTTGATTCGCATAATATGTAAAGATTTTATATATATTTGCATAATTATATATGAATATGTATTATATATATAAATGTATAAGTTTATGGGTGTAGGAAGAAAGTTGATGCAAAAAAGTACCATCTTTACAATTCTTGTAATGACCACTACAAAATCGACATAGCCTCGGGTTATCTTCTGTGGCAAGTCTGTTCAACTTATTGAATATTGGTGTTTTGTGTGCACAAATCTATCTGTCATTTCATGTGGCGTATTGAGCGCCCTGTATGAGACTTTAGTCGTGGAAGACATAAATTCGATCGGAATACCTTAGTGCGAAGAGCTGCCGAAAATTTTTGGGTTCATTTGACTTCCCAAAATCATTTTCAATACCAACTCGTTATAACTGCATAGCCTTTTTCCAAAGGAGATTCGTCAATAGTTTTATCATTTATAGTGTCACCCATCTTATATATAAACGATAATAAAAATTACTACTTTATTTTAATATATGAATACGGTTTGAAGTTTCAATATCTATGCATCTACCTAAGATTAATACCAAATATAAAAGAATGTCACTTAGCTGACTGACGTTAGGTCCAGCGCACCTACTCCAGTGTTTCGTAGATGTAAGTTTTTTCTCATCGTTCAATTCATTCATCAGAATGTTATAGCAATTTTCTATTGGTTTCTATCTAATCTAACCTAACCTAACCTATCCTATCGAATATATATATATATATATATATATATATATATATATATATATATATATATATATATATATATATATATGCAATCTAATATATCTATTTATCTCTGTAATTTGTCTATTTAACTATTTATATGTCTGTCTAATCTATCTATCCATTAGTTTAATCTAATGTAACCTATCTAATACAAAGTTTTCTATCTATCTATCTATCTATCTATCTATCTATCTAATTTCGCATAATCGTTTTTCTTAGTTACTCTCTATCCACGATGTCTCTAGTTTTATCCAAATTTGCTATTATTTATTTTTATTAATAACATTCTACATTCTCCTGGCTTATACATACATTTCGTAATAACTGCCCAGCCTTTTTCTAAAGATGTTACAAAAGGAAACATTTTCTTATATAGTTCTTACTAACTACTATATAAACGATTGTGAATGTCGGCAACATCTTTATACTTTTATTTATTTTTGTTTGATTTGGTTTTAAATCTTATTATCTTTTTGCAAGTTATTTAAACCCGGATGCATGCTTTAGAGTTTATAATTGAAAAAAAAAAATTATTTGTCAGGAGTTTGAAAATAAGTAATTTACGATGCAAGCCCTTTTATTTAATAAAAGTAGATGAAGTTGATTCATAATTTGCAATGGCATAACTGAAATTGGAACCCAGATTTTACAATTTCTCATTCATATAGCTGCGGGTTTTCTCAAGATACTGGCCAGGCTCGACGTTATTTAACTTCAGTGAGAGCCAGTATTCTAATGTAATATACCTGAAGAATAGAGAACACCTTTATTTTATATAAGAATTCATCTAGATTACTCATGCCATCAGGTCTTTGACTTACGTAAACGTTTAGAGATTGATACAACAATGGAAAACAGTGGAAACAATAATAGACGGATATCTTCAAATTATATATTAGGTTGGTGCAAAAATAATGACGTAATAATGTCGTTTTTAACGTCAAAAAACGACATTATTACGTCATTATTTTCGTACCAACCTAATAGAAGGCATAATAACGTAATGTGATAGAATAATCCTAGTGTGATTAAAAAAAAAACAACAAATAACTGATGAATTAGCAACTATTAATGAAAAAATATCTCAGCAAACGTTGATATTATTACACCATTATTCTGTGGCTATAGTTATATCATTATTACTTATATAACGTAGTTCGTATAAGGATTCACTCTACGTAATGCTTCGGCTATATGCCTTGACATCTGTATTAGTTAATATTAATAATGACTCGAAAAGACTAGGTATTTACTCATGCCTCCTCACTGAGACGTGATGCGGCACAAGGTTAGGTTTTAACATGGGGAACCCGTGCGCCTACACTCAGTCCGCTGGTCCAAATTTTACCCATTCCCTACAGATTGTGTTTTCTATCCAACCAAGTCTCTATCCGTAGACATAGCGCCGACTGGGTTAACCCCTGCCAGAAGACAGAGGTCTTGTCAGTAGCAAGCAGGGAACTGCCTAATTTGAAACGCCAATGTATTTACTCATGCCTCTCCATTTAGACGTTATGGCACTAAAGGTCATTTTTACCCTAGGAAAACCGAACGTGTACTCTCGGGTCGCTGATCCAAAATTCAGCCATTCCCTTGCAAAGTCTCCGTAGACAGAGCTCCAACAGATGTCTTGTCAGATGCAAGCCAGAGAGTGAAATGCCTGACTCGAAACGTCTGGATATTTACCAAGCCTCTCACTGGCATGAAAATTGACACAAGGTCAGTATTATTGTGAAGAAACCGAGCCTGTCCACTCGGGCCATTTAGCCAAATCTACCGAGCCTATCCGAAAAAGCGGACTCTGGTACATTAATTGTGTGTTTTTTTTTTTGTTTTTGTTTTTTTGTCCGTAGACAGAGCCCTGACTGAGTCACCGTCTTGTCAGTCACACCGAACTTTTTGCAGCCTCGCTTTTGAAGAGATGCTCAAATATTGCTGATGGTCATATTGTGGCCATTTACAATTTTGAAAAGAAAATGATTTAATGAAACCAAAATACATATTTTATCTTAATGATGTGTCTCTTGTTTGTAAAAGAAAATCTCAACTGACAAGAAGAATTTCTATATAGTGAAGAATGTAGTTTTTCGTTGTTGTTTTTTTTTTATTGATGATCTGGGACTTTTTTGCGGGATAAAAACCTGAACATTGATGGCATCATAAGGAGAGATTAAAATGTTGCGCTTTTTAGTCAAATCCTGAGGGATATTGCAAGGGATTTGTCTCTGGGACATCGTTGGATCATTACGTTTTGACAACGACATGAATTATACTTCAAAACTCACTCTCAATTAGAAAAATAGTATTCTTTTTGACGATGAGCAGATCAAATCCTAGACCTTTAAATTGTGGAAAAATTTCAGAGACTGTTGAAGCTGAAGTGTAACGTAATGGGACCCTATATACGCAAGGAAGTGAAAGACAATAAGAGCAGATGGGGAAAAAAAGAGCTAAAAATGAAATGAAGATTACAGAAGCTTCCACGTGAATTACAATTAATTAAAGGCGGCGATAATTTTGCACGAAATATTCGTTGCTTTTACATTAATCGGGATCAGTTAATGTTCAGAAGATTTTGTATTCGGATCAAGTTCCTTCAAATATGACACATCTTATTCACTGTCGTATTCATATGCACCTTATAAAACGGCAGCTGATACAGCTAGAGGCTGAACTAATTATAACATTTGCCTGGGATTGATATTCTCTGAATATTAGCCCAAACTCCAGGCAGTAACTCTCCTAAAGGAGGGTACTGGGTTTATGGCCCAGTGTCTGAGGTGTCCCCTAAAGGGAAAGTGCCGTGAGCGGAGTAATTTTAGCACGGTATGGCGGTTATATCCACTTTAAACCTCGACCTTACGATTTGGTTTCCTTGGTAGAATACTATTAATCCTGACCTAAACTACCAGGGAAATATTAGTGAATACTTCTGATTAATTATATGTTTACGGCATTCTATTCACTACTTATTTTGCTTCGGATATCAACATGGGCAGAGTAATAAAAACCTAAAATTCTTAATCTAGATAGTATATCAGTAAATTACCTAAATTTCTCTGTATTGAACACTAAAAAAATATTAATTTTATTTATTTTTTAAATTGCTTTTCATTTGTTTTTCTTAAGAAAGTATTCCATATTTACATTGTCGAAAAGTAGGGGAGATTGTTGTATTCATATGCAAATC
>OZ010582.1:90669721-90684459 GCA_963932145.1 Acanthosepion lycidas | reverse complement strand
AGAAGAAGAAGAAGAAGAAGAAGAAAAGAAGAAAAGAAGAAGAAGAAGAAGAAGAAGAAGAAGAAGAAGAAGAAGAAGAAGAAGAAGAAGAAGAAGAAGAAGAAGAAGAAGAAGAAGAAGAAGAAGAAGAAGAAGAAGAAGAAGAAGAAGAAGAAGAAGAAGAAGAAGAAGAAGAAGAAGAAGAAGAAGAAGAAGAAGAAGAAGAAGAAGAAGAAGAAGAAGAAGAAGAAGAAGAAGAAGAAGAAGAAGAAGAAGAAGAAGAAGAAGAAGAAGAAGAAGAAGAAGAAATAATTACTAATTAATTGTGGTTTACCGCATTCTATTCATTTTTGTCTCGGATATCAACATGGACAGGGTAATTAAAACCTAAAATTCTGAATCAAGATATTAAAAGCCCCGGGGCCAAAAAAATATGGAATCATTGGTCCCGAACATTTTAAAACTTCCTCAAGCATATCAAGGGTGAGGTGTTGTATATTCTTATAAATTACGTGTCGTTTGATGTACAAGAACTGTTCAGCGAATGTACAAGCATTGAAGAAGATACTAATATTCTAATAAGTGTTTTCGTCCAAGAACAAGTGAGATATACGCAACGAAAACTCAACAGGCTAGAGAACCTTGGCTTAATATCTTAAAGCATTGCACGTTCAGGCAAAGGATTGTAAATTAAAAGATGTTATTGCTCAATTTCACGAAGCGGAAGCAATGAAACGCCTATATTTTGGGGTTGTCCACACTTCCTATTTGAGAGAGACTTCTTGAACTCAAAACGCTCACCGTCACAGAGGCTGTAAAGTAAGTGCGAGGTGTTGAAAGGGCTATCCTAAATTGTGGAGCTTATTCTGCTGATACCTAAAAATAATTATCAAGCGTCATCGGTATTCGAACAGCGGACTAACGAATTAAGTTCTAAGCGAAAAGAAAATCAAAATAAGAAGGACTCTCAGACATCCGTTGCTAGCAAATGACTTTTAAAAGAAAGTTTGTCTTTAATCTGCGGTGGCACTAGGCACCCTATTAGTAAATGTCCAGCTCGAGGAACGAGTTGCTACAATTGCAAGAACGGAAGGTCATTTTGCTAAAGTCTGCCGTTTGAGAAAGAGACGGTTAAATGTCTGAACAAAAATAAAATTACCGCGCTAGTAGATTCTGGAAGTAGTCATAGATTTATTGACACCAAGATAAATCAATCTATGTGTTTGGACATTAAACCTACTAACTTTACAGTCAGCATGACTTTTTCTAACTTATTAAAAACCGTAGAAAAGTGTAAAGTTAATCTTACGTTGGGAACGGAAACTTAAAAAAAACAAAAAAAAAAAACACGAACAATGTATCTTTAACGGATAATTAATGCGCTGATGTGATCCTCGGAAAATACATTCAAGAAATTCTATATGTGGGTGATAGACCACCTCTAAAACTGTATGAACTAGCGAGCATGAGGATTTCATCTATTTCTCCTCGGTATAAAAATCTGTTGCCTGAGTGTAGACCTATATCTCTGAAATCGCGAAGATACTCTATAGAAAAAGAATCATTTATAAGGAAGGAAATAAAAAAAGCCTGATCGATTTAGATATCACTGAGGCCAGTAGATCTCCGTGGAGAGCGCAAGTAGTAGTAGCTTAAGACGAGAAACGAAGAAAAACTTAGTCATAGATTATTCCCAAAGGATAAAGCGTTTTACCTTAAAAGATGTCTAACCTCAACCTAAGATTGCAACAATGGTTTAGCAAATAGAAAACTATAGTCTGTATAGACCTTAAAAATGCTTATCAATTCCCTTACGTAAAGTAGACCACCCTTACTCAGCTTTTGAGACATATGTTAAATTTTACAATTTCAAGATGACGTCGTTTGGGATTAAAAATGGAGTGGCTGGCCTTCAAAGAATTTTGGTTTAAATAATAGAAATAGAAGGCCTAAACATTCGTGTCTATAGATGACGTGAACATTTATGGTATTAATGAAAGAGAACATGGCATTAATTGGGCAAGATTCAAAAAACTGATTGAAAATTACAGGTTCACCTAAAATGAAAATAAATGTGTTTACAGAGTAACGAAATAAGACCTTGTGGTTTATGAAATAAAGGGACCGTTAGACCAGAAGGGATGAGGCCTATGCTAGAACCCCTTCCTTCAAACAAAATGAAAGCTTGGAAGAGAATTGTCGGAATTTTCGATTACTGCAGTTTTTGTATTCCAAATTATTCGCTCAAAATTCAATTCCTTTGAATATTTGAAAAGAGTACTTGAAAGAGCTGTATTACACACTTTAGACGAACCTGTTGAAAGTGAAAATAATGCTAGCTACGTTAGCTTAGCTGTGAAGCAATATCAAAGAGACAGGGTTGTTGCATTCTGGTTCAGAACGAAAGCATTTCCATGTAGAGAAAGAAACTAACCCGATTATCGTAGAAATCAGAGAATGGAGTTATTACCTGAAATGTAAATATTTTATTCTTGTCACAGGAAAAAAAAAACTCTCCTAGTTCTTCAATATGTATAAATCTTTGAAGAATAAAACTGACAAAATCCATCGCTGGCAAATTGAACTTTCCACTTACAAATATGGGTAGCCACTAAAACTAACGCAATAAAAACGCGTATCAGTATGAGATATCGGACTGGGAATCAAAGACGCATAACCAGATGAGTTAGCAGGAGCATATCGCATTTCTGCTGTAAATATCGACATAAAGAATTACATAATAACTTATATCATACTAGAGTATCATGAATGATGCAATTTATCAGGTCGGGAAATTTGCCTAACTCAACATAGACAGTAAAGAGAATGAACGATACATGTAATGAGTGGAACGTAGAAAAGCCAAGACTTGTGAGAGGAGAAAACAAATTAATCAAACCCATTCAACACTTCTAAGGACTGAATATTGATTTCAAGGGACCGCTTCTTTAAAATCTGTGAGGAAACAAGTATTTATTGACAATCATTGATGAATATAATCGTTTCGCTTTTGTGTGTAGGGACATGCTCACTTCAACTGTATTGACTAGATATCAGTAAATTATTGTGCATATGTATGGTATGCCAAATTATATAATCTGTGACAGGGGACCTTCTTTAGAGAGAAAGGAATAACTACCAGGGAAAAATCTCAAGTGGAGAGACTGAACGGAGCCCAGTGGATGACGATCAAATTAGCTTTAAAATCGTGAGGTTTACGTTTGTATCAATGAGAAAATGTTTTATCTGATGCTATCCATTCGATTGTTTCTTTAGTGTGTTCAGTCAAAAATTGTCCTCATAATGAATTAATGTTTTTTATCCCAGATATTCTACCTCCGTAAGATCAAATAGAAAAGAAAATACTGATTTCCTACCCACTTCGCCCCTGCCTGAGTGGGAACGATATTCTCCGAAACCTGGAGCAGTTACAATAGTTTCAAATAGCCCTATAGATTTTACAAGCATAGCATAGATGTGGCACAAGGCCGAAGGTAGGGGGCACCCAGTGAGAATCGAACTCACTACTCAGTCATAATTGTTCTAGTGGGACAAGCTTGCTAAACATTACGCCAGCTCCAGGTGCCCGACTCAAATAGCCCTATACCCGATTTGGATGGAAATAACACCAAATTCAGAAGATACTGTACCACAATTAGTGTCCAGTGTTTCAACTGCATCGGCTGAACCACATACCTGCAAGCCCCCCGGCCCAAGCAGCGCAAAATGTCCTGCAGTTCTGAGGTGCTATAAGCGTATCACCAAATAAACTAAATATCTAGGTGTTGAACACTAAAAAATTACTAATTAATTTTTTTTTGTTAATTGCTTTCCAAAAATTACTAATTTAAGTTTTTTTTTAATTGCTTTCCTTTTCTTTGTCGAAATAACGTATTTCAGATTAACATTGTCGAAAAAAAATTTGGGAAGACTGTTTTATTCATATGCAAATCTCTACCATACAAACAGCAGTTGATACAGCTGTAGGCTAAACTAAACGAGATGCTGAAGACTAAACTACTAGACAAGTAGTAATGAATATTTCTAATTAATTATAGTTTACAGCATCCTATTCAATTCTACCTTTTTTTTTTTGCTTCGGATATCAAAAAATATATTGACAGTATAAATAACCTAAAATTCAGAATCAGTAAAACCCTGGGGACAGAACATATGGAATCATTAACCACTAAGGATGTAAGATTTTAAGATGTGTTTCGATATATTATTATTTAATACTTTAAGAATTAAAACAATATATATATATATATATATATATATATATATATATATATATATATATATATATATATATATATATATATATATATATATATAACAGGTTTTATTGAATTCCAAGACAATTTCTGTGAATTTAAAGTTTAATTATATCTTTCCTCATTCCGAAATAAGTGTTGGGCATTGAGATTGAATCTATGAAAAAATTGTTCTATTTTTTTTTTCTTTTGGCCTGCACAGTTCTTGTCAAGAAGTGATTTAATCACTATCTATTTGACTAAATTCTGTTGTTTTTATATCACCGGAATTAGTGTTGGGATCGTTTGATATATATATATATATATATATATATATATATATATATATATATATATATATATATATATATATATATATAAATGTGTGTGTGTGTGTGTTTTTTTTTGTATAGATATATTCTTACATAGTTATTTGCGTACATAAATAACTTCAGGTTTGCGTGGAGTATGCTTGTAAATATATAGTTTATACATACTGTCAAAATGACGGAAATATTGCATTGGACTTTTAGACTACCAAATGTTATGTTGATGTACAATAACTTGTTTATTTCAGGACTTTCCGAATATTGAACTAAACCAATAAGTTTCTGTAAATTCATTGAATATGTATGAGTTTTTTCCATCATAGAAATTGCAGCAGACGACATGTTTATGGGTTATAGTATGTGGTAAACGTCTAATATATAAACATGGGTGTCACGACAGATAAACTAAATGAATGAAAAGAAAGAAGATGTATGTGATTGAAAAATTAAAACAAAGGGTTAAATTATTGTAAAAGACGGAACATTAATATGATTGCGAAAGAAAGAATAAAAGAAACAAAGAATGAAATAATAATGAAAGGAAGAAAGAAAGAATAAAAGAAAGAAAGAATGAAATAAGAAAGAAAGAAAGTAAGAAAGAATAAAAGAAAGAAAGAAAGAATGAAATAAGAATGAAAGGAAGAAAGAAAGAATAAAAGAAACAAAGAATGAAATAAGAATGAAAGAAGGAAAGATAGAATGAAAGAAACAAAGAATGAAATAAGATTGAAAGGAAGAAAGAAAGAATAAAAGAAAGAAAGAATGAAATAAGAATGAAAGGAAGAAAGAAAGAATAAAAGAAAGAAAGAATGAAATGAAGAAAGAAAGAATGAAAGAAATAAACTATGAAATAAGAATGAAAAAATTAAATAAAAATGAAAGAAACAAAGAATGAAATAAAAATGAAAGAAACAAAGAATGAAATAAAAATGAAAGAAACAGAGAATGAATTAACAATGAAAGAATAAAGCAAAAAGAAGAAAGACAGATAAAATAAAAGCAAACCAAAAATAATGTTTAAATTCGTGCATATATTTAAATGTTCCTGTGATTACTTTTATATATAATATTGAGATAAAGAAGCTATTTAGTATATTGAATTTTTTTAAATTGATAAATAACCAGATATTTCATTTAAATGATAAAAATGCTAGTTATTGAGCAACTCATATAATGTTTCTTTTCATTTAGTAAAATTAGATATCCAAAAAAATCTAAAACTAAAAAAAGTAATCTGATCGGAAAATAGTAACTATATTGAAACATGCGAATGTATAATGCGCGTATACCATAACAGCGAAATAATATATTATTTCAATAGAGGAGTCATCGATGCATAACCGATAAGTATATACAGTTACATTTTGTTTGGTAGCATGGAATAGAGTTAGCTGGATCCGCGAGCTGGCTTCTATGATTCATATATAAACATATGAATGTTTTTCTTTGCATAATTTAGCGTGATTTTCTCTCTATGTACACGTTCATCTGTCATTCGATAAAAGCAATTCGCAGGGATGTTAACCATTTGTTTTATCCCTGAGTGCGTGTGTTTCTGCGTACTTGCCATTGCCTCTTAGGCTGATTATCAACGGAGGCTTAAATGTATCAAAATACCAAATGTGTTTCAATTTTATTAAAAATGCATAAAAAAATGCTGTTCAGAATTTCTAATCTATCTTAGCCAACAAATAAACATATCTTCCTATTTTAGGGAAAATATCACAGTTTATATTTCTACGCCTTTCATTCATTCAATCTTCAATCCAATTTCAACGAAGTAAACAGAATTTTATACGTTTTTCTTTTCTCAAATGAATAATAAAAAATAAACTCCTCTATCCGCATAAGCGCTTATCATGATCGTGTAAAATTCATCATCTTGTATTTCCTAAGGAAAACAGAATAAGATGTTTTTTATACCCTTATATCTTTACAAGTATATTATCCAACGACACACATACATATGTATGTGTACATACATACATACACACACACACACACAGACATTTAGAAAATTTAGATGCAAAGAAAGAGTGCTGAAATAGGATGCAATATCGCTGAATGAATGCAGGACTGTATTCACACTGATGCAGAACTTAATTGATTTAAACAAGAATAGTGACGATATTATCACAAACTGAGTATGTTATTAACAAGAAGGACTTATGGATAAGGGAAGCAAAGAGGACACAAACATAATGTAACATTTGACATTTTCTGAGCAGGCAATGCTGAACGCGTGCTTGGAGAGGTGGGCAATAATGTGATGAAAGATTTTTAAAAATAGAATGATGCCATTTCGAATTTAAGCCATATTCCTTCGCAGAGCTCGGCAATTAACGCAACTACTCTATAAGAATTAGAAGACTTCATTTTAAAAAGACATCAATGAAAAGACATTAACACTTAACAAGAAAAGAAATTAACACTTAACAAGAAACCTAATGAAAATGTCCAAACAAGTGTCCCAAATTGCAGGGGATAATTGACACTTTGGGCAATATTTACACTCTATTACCCACAACAAAGGGGAAAAGTTAAGAATACTAGAACTGAATAAAAATTCATTAATATTTCCTCCAATATATATATATATATATATATATATATATATATATATATATGAGTGAACATTGAAGTCAACACTCAGAGGCGACAGGCTGTTTCATATTAGTCATCTGGCCACATGAAACAATCTGTCGCCTCTGGGTGTTGACTTCAATGTTCATTTTTATATTTACATAAGCTCTATTTCTGATATGGAGCACACTGTCGCATAAATATAGCACACAGTAAAACTATATTTCTTCATATATATATATATATATATATATATATATATATATATATATATATATATATATGAGATACGCCAAATTAGAAAGGACGAATTTTCTTCATGGTAAAATGTGGTTTGAAATATAATCATAGGAAAGGTCATGAGTGACAGAAAAAAAATAAGAAATTAATACACACTATAAGCGAGTTGCAACCATATATCATAAGTACGAAACAAATGTAACTTGTTCAATTATATCATATATATATATATATATATATATATATATATATATATATATATATATATATATATATATATATATGTTTTTGTGTATGTATAAATTTATGTATATGTTACTTCAGTGAGGTAAACGTGAAGATATAATACATATCTTATATTTTATATAGATTATATATATATATATATATATATATATATATATATATATATATATATATATATATATATATATATTGATATTCATATAAACACACACACACGCTTATGCGTGTGAGTGTGTATGTGTGTCACCGTACCTATAAACTCTAATGGGCATGTGCCAATCCTCATAAATACGTTGGACATCATGGTATGCGGAGATACTGCTGTCTAAGAAGGCTATCACTAGCAGTGGTTTACCTACTTCATGCCGCTGGCAAGTATATTTATTTTGTTGGTGTTATAAAGATTACCATTTCATTTCCAACCTCCGTTTTGGTTATTCCTCAATCACTAACCCTTCCTAGGTTACGACAATATATATATGAAAATATTACAGAAATAAAACCCTACATAAATTTAAAATCTGCTATATAATAATTATCCTTGTGTATTCAATTATTTATATTTTTCATGTCATGTAGAAAGGGCGGTAGATCAACTTAAGGGTGTAAATTTATGATTGGTTACCTCCATTACTCATTTTAATAATCTATGCAAATGAAATATGTCTATTAATTTTATAAAATCTATTATTAATTATTTTAATTATTAATTTTATACAAAATTATTTCCTAAGGTATTATGAGCCGTTTAATTAATAGGTTCCCTCGACACTATTTTTTTAGATTGTAGCCTTATTTGCAGAAGCCTTTTTTGCGAGACACTTAAATGTCGTTGTCTGTTAAGTCATCGTTTTGTTTCAACTTGGTCTTGAAATTGGTTTTGTTGTTCTGTTGCAAATCTATTTTTTTTCTTTTTCAGAGTTTTTTTTTCTATTTCCATATATATTAAACACAAGGGAATTTTAACATGACTGATATTCACCAAAAGCTTTTTATATGAGGCCAAATGTAATCAATGGTTTAAACATGGTATTCGCTGCCTAAAACAAATTCTAAATGCAACGGATTAATTGAATGTTTCACCGGCCTGTTATTGTTATGAATTATGGATTTTCGCTGTACTGAATCTCAATAATTTCTTTCAGTACTAGTTCCAGTGTTTCTACGATGGTCTGTTTAAAAAGTACGTAGACTGACGAAAAAACTCTCATGGAATGTAACAAAATGTGCTTGATTTTTCAACATAATCCCTCTTGTGGTCAATACATTTCTTCCATCGGTGTTGCAATGCTTGAGTCCGATTGGTGAAGAAACTTTCATGTTATTGGTAAAAAAATAGTCATCACAGTATATGTTACTCTTAAATTGTTTAATTTTAAAACATTTTAGTTATTTGATTTCAACTATTTTCAACTTAGCTTTTATTTTGATTTATTGAGTTATGCGTTTTCCGTAGCCAACATTGTTTCAGTACAAATTTATTAAGAACTGTCGATGAAATGAAATAGTCCGATCCTATGATTCACTCTGATAGAGACTGATAGAGCATGCTACTCTCAGCTTATCTTGGTCTAAAAAAATATTTTATTAACATGCCATTTTTAGGATCAAATTTGCTATCACGAATGCTTAGATGGCATACACGTGCAAAGTGGTTTAAAGTTAAGTCCTTTTTATGTTCGAACATTATTTCCTTTAAATCTTGGGAGGATTCACCGACGTATTTTGGGAGTATTATTTACATTCTATTTTGTATATTTCTGCTTGTGGTCTAACATTAACTCCCTCTTTTACATTGATTTTCTTTACACCTGTTTTTAAAAACTACGTGATAACATTTATATTGAAATTAGCTAATTTTATCAAGTCTATTACATCTGATATATTCTACTTTTTTCTGTTGTTTTTCATACTGTTTTGCTAATCTGGGATTTTCTGGATTTTGTAAGATTCATTTTTGCCATTGCACATGAAATAACTACAGCTAGTCCGAAGGTATTAGACAAATCAAACAAACCTCGATAACTGCAAAATTTCTGAACCAATGTTTATCAAATTTAAATTCAGCTATTTTTACTCTTATTAAATGTATTTTCTGTCATTTTTAGAACTTTGAAATATTTCGAATTTACGAAACTAGACTTACTCAAGTTAGTATGGAAATAAAAGTAATATTAGCTTAAGACATCTGAAATCTAATAAAAACTATTTTTTTCTTTTTGTCCATATGTTAAAACATTGGAAAAGAGAAGCATCTAACAACTCCTGTAAAATAGAAACTAACAAAAGTATTGTCCGAGGAAACGTTCACCATAGATATATCAAAGGAGTATTGCAGAGGCCATCGAAAGATAAATGCTGCAAAAAAATAAGTTGAGAACGGGAAGCAAAGGAAAAAGCTTTGAGAACTTGCTTCCTCGTGAGGAAAGTAAAGTAAAGAAAGTTATAGCGAATCAAACACTTTTGACGACCGCTCAGATATTTGAAAAGGCGAGTCATGAAGGATATAAAGTGTAAAATACTTTGTGAATTGGGATCTGTAAAAATATCTCATATGAATTCTGCTCTTACAAAAGCAAATATTTTAAAACGTAAAAATTGGACCAAGAAATACATGATAACTGCCTTTTCTAAAGTAATATTCACGGACGAATCTCGAGTTAAATCTGATGGACCTGATGTATGGGATGAGGGATGACTTTTTTCCAATTCAGACGTGCCTGTGGCTAAAAGAATGCAACAAGGAGGAAGTAGTGTTATGATATGTGTTGGAATTGTCGACAAAAAACATTACTTGACCATTCAAAGTCGACGAAGGATTTAAACTGAACAGTGCTATTACGATTTTATCAACAAGCACCAGTCTGCCAACTTGAAAGTGAATTGTGTACTAATGCACGACAATCCCGTGTATTTAAGCTTACCCGTGAATTCTCTGAGGATAAAAGATTTACAGGGAAGAAGAAAATGGAATGTTCACCATCAAGTCCTGAAGTGAATCCGATCGAAAATCTATGGTCAATTACGATGATTAAATTATATGCAGATGGCAAAAAATATAACAGCAAAGTAGATCGTAGGGAAGCAATTAAATCTATCATGTCGGAAATTGAACCTGCTGAGGTAAAAGAAAAATAACGAAATCAATTGATAATAGATTATTGTCTGAGAAGAAATGTTACTATATTAAAATGTAAAGGATTCAGTCTTATCATATGTGTTTTTTATTTGTTTTATCTTAAGTGTTGATAAATTTTTGAGGATTTTATTATCTTTTTATTGAAGTAAAATGTGATTATTTGATTTTGCCTGATAAATTTAATGACTTCAATAAAACATATTGATAATACCTAAAATGTTAACTCGGTCTTTGTTTTGACAATGGAAGTATTTAAAATTTACATTTTTTTAAAACCAAATTTGAATTATTGAAGTTTATATGTTTTAATAACTTCTGAAAGGATGGAGAATAAAAGACTTTTTTTTTATAAAAAAATAATATGAATGCCTTTTTCTTCATCATATACATATATTTCCTGCAAATTTTCAGTGCTTGTAAATTTAAAACCTATACCCTTGTTAGATCCGTTTTATTTGTGTGACTTGAATAAATATTTTTGAACTTGGGCTTATTTATTGACTTACCAAAGATGTTTAACTTTAAACGGGTCTCATATAAAATTAACGGAATATCAAGAGAACGTAAGGTGATGCTTTTTAATTAATATATGGAGATTTTAATTCAGCTGTACGTTCTATTGTACTATTTTCTACTTAATTTATTAGATCTAATATTGATATTTGTGCAGATGTATATCTCAAGTTTTTAAAGTGGTGACTGTTATATGTAGAAAGCTGATTTCTCACCCTTGCGTATATTGCTTATAACATCTCAAGATTCTAATTTGAAATTGCTTGGTAACCCAGGGCTATTTCGGAAGGATATTAGAGTAACCCAGAAATTAAAATGTTAGCTAAAATGAATTCAGATTTGGTTTGGTTCGTTTTACGGCATATCAACTTCAATTTGAAATTTAATACCGACAAGATTTTTATTGCGGGTAATACTTTTTTGCAATAATGTATCGCTGGTAATATTTGCAAAAATGTATTGCTGGTAATATTTTTCCTTCAATAATGTACTGCTGGTAATATCATTTTTCCTTCAAAATGTATTAATTGTATTGAAACATCTTCTTAAACTTTCATAGAGTTTTGACCCAACTTTGGTAGGTAACTATTTGCCCAGAGTTAGACTCTAACAGGTGCTACTACACCGGCTCAAGGTGGACCTGGGAACACCTGTAGTTAAGAGCTGGTTCCACGCTCTTCAAAACCTCATGATCAGAGGCCTTGCTGTTGGACGTAGTTTAACGTCTTTCACGGGACGCGGATGTAGTTTATCTTCATACCCAGGACGAAGGATTTCAGAAAATATACAAAGATAGAAAGGGTGTAAGGCATAGATGTTTATAGTCACGGGATTTATTCAAGCTATACAATGAAGCGAAATAGAAGGCTTACAAGAATTCATAATTGGTGGCCACAATCTGAAAAACAGAAGGTAGGCAAACGATTGTGTACTGATGGCAGACACAGAAAAGGAACTACAAGGAATTAGGGAAAGTCAGTGAGAAGAATTAATAAACATCAATTGCAAGATAACAGAAGACATAGTGGTTATCAAAAGAAATAGTCCAATATGCAAATTAAAAATTGGAGATGCTAAAACCAAACAAGTACAACAATTTAACTACCTGGTAAATGTTTTATCAGGAGACGAAAATTGCGATACAGCACACGCAATGTCATGTCAAAAGATGACTTCAAAAAGCTAAGAAAACTATTAAGAAAGAGTAGAATTTCATTATAAACAAAGAAAAGACTACTGAACAGTTACGTAATATCACTCCTCTTATATTTCACTGAATGACGGCCAATGTCCTTACAGATAAAAAAGTAACTTCAAGCAACAGAAAAGTACTTCAACAGAAAGATCTTAAGACTACCATGGATGAAACATGAACAACAACGAAGTTTTAAAAATTAAAAGCAAAATTGACACTTATAAATAACACCAGAAAAAGACGCTTCACTTTTTAGGGGTATATAATGAGAAAAGAGGGCTTGGAAAATCACAGTACATATTGAAGACAAGAGTGAAGAACAATGCATAACCTACCTAGCGAACCTGAGCAAATGGGTGGCACAACAGGGTTTACGAGAGATAAAAATAGCCAATAGAGCCGCAAAAGAAATGAAATTGTGAAGAGCCATGATCGCCAACATCCTGAATGTAGATGGCACAAAGAAGATTTCTGTTATGGTATTAGCTTGAAATTAAATTTTCATTTATTTATCAAATCTATGAAAACGTACGTTTCCATGTTTATTTATTTTTTTTTATATTAATCTCTTTATTCTTCATTCATATCAAAATCTTGATACAACCGCAGGCATTAATTATGAAATTAGCACATGTAAGCAACGTTCTCATTTTGTGTCCTTTTATTTAGAAGTAAATAAACTAATCACCTATAAGACTGATAGAATTTAGATTTAATACCTTCATAAACTATCTTCATAAAAAGTAACTTAAAGTATGGTGTGGTCCAAAAGCCTTGTCATTCATATTTAATTTTCTCTTTCTGATGGCTGATACAAGATCCTACAGTTTGGAAAAGAGGCTGTTGCAAAAGTATGGACACATGGTTGTTTGCGTTCTGTCAAGAGCATGGAGGATATGCGAGCTGATTCATTAATATTTCTATTCTTCTCATTACTTTTCCTAGACAGTGACAAAACTTCCGACTCCCCCTGTACATTATTCAACACGTTAACTGCTAACCAGAAGATAACTTCTGGTACACAACTTTTTATTATAGCACAGATTACGAGTTATCTTCGTGGTATTTTCTGATACGATTAGATCCACAGTCGCCAATAACAAGCTTATTCGCTGTGGTACTTTTTTTTACGTGTAAACAATATTAAGAGTTTAGTTGAGGCTAACAATCACAAAACTGGTGACGAGATCTCATAGATTTAGAGTTGAGCTGGCTGGATATAACCTTACATTCTATGTTAACAGTTGCTTTTCTCGTTTGTGTAACTTTCTTCTGGCTTTATATTTTTCAGCTCGCTTTAATCTTCAAAAACGTAAATACAATGTCAATCGATATCATCTGTCTTCTTGATTAAACTTCTTTACTTTTCGTTCCTTGCCAATGTTTCTGTTTCTATCACTTCAGCTCCAAGTAATCATTTGTGTCAGGCTTTACTGCCTTGCTTGTTGTCATTAAAGAAAAGAAAAAAAAACTTTTATAATATTTTTGTTTAGCCTATGTTGGCTACTATAATGTTGACATTTATGGCAGATTTCAGAAATGGCCTCAGCCACGCAACGGGTTAAATTAAGCGTATATGTTTGCAAGCCATGTAAAGATAAATATTATAGAATAAACGACTGTCGAGTGAATACCATGGAATACGTAGATAAAATATTCTACCTAATAATTAGCTGTACCGCCTTGAAATTTTACGAGAGACTTAAGTCTTTTAAATAGGGATTTCACTATTTTAAATTAGTATTATTTATCAAAATGATAGAATACAATTTTTGTTCTGTCTTGCGAATAGGTTCCGGTACCAATTTAATATTCGTTGTTCCTATAAATTTGCCTCTTATGAAGATCGCACATGCAAATTTTAAGAAAACGAATACCCTGATATCATCATTGTTTCTAATACAATTTTCATTATTATTTTCTCGAAAATAAATTTATTTGTCCATATAGAAAAGATTAATCGTGTGCTCATATTTCGATGGACGTTCAACGCAAGAATCACAAAGACTGTACCAACGGGAATCTGCGGAGAAGAACTCGATATAGTTCATATGGATACTTGGATGAGTATCACCACGGAATTTGTGAGTAGCGGCGCTGTATCGAGTCTATTCAGTTTCTTCCTCGTCACGGCATACTTGGTATGACGCTTGCGCTTTATCGATACTTTTCGAGTTCAAATAGCGGTAGTTGATTCGAAACGGCATTTTTTCTGCATTCTGATTAGGATTGTTCAAGACTAGATGAATTGCTATAAT